>CM046029.1:54274350-54331850 GCA_025215565.1 Flaveria ramosissima | reverse complement strand
TTAACTAATTAGTAATAAAAATTTACGAATTAATCAAACCATGTTTGAAGGTAAAATATGCTTATAATTACGTATAAATAGTTATTTTAAGTAAATAAACAAAAATATATATTTTTTAAATTTTGTTTTATAAAACAATTATGGTTTTTAAATATTTTGTTTTAAGAAAAATGAATTTTATTTAAAAAAGCTCATTCTATTCTATATTTTATAAAATTTTTGTTTTTTAAAACTATGTTTTTAATTAAAAACAGGATTTTATTTATTATATTATATATTTTTAGTTTGAAAATGGTATGAGTAATATTATTAGTATTCAATATTATTATTAATATTAGAGAGAAATAAGAAAATTAGTATGACGAGAATTACAATTGCGTCACGTATTATTTTAATTTTTTGTAATTATAGATAGATAGCCAGACAGCCAGATAGATAAATAATTTAGAAACTTATTTAATAAACGGATTATAGATAATAATCACAGAAAGTTACAGTATGATATTTTAAAATAAGATATAATTAAAATTATATATACGTAATAGTTCAAGAACTAAAACAATTATGCTATTTTGTAACTCTCTTATCTAAATAGTTTCAATTTTAAACATTCGTTTTATGACTTTTTATAAAAATTTATTTTATATACAAATCTTGTTTATTAAAAACTCTAGTTTGTACTTATTCTGGTTGTTTTAATAAGACTGCTATTAGAAAATCTAACTTTTTTTATATTTTCTTAATAAATGACCGATTTAAAATATATTTTATTTTAAAAAGGTTTAGTGTTTTAGAAAATTATATATTATATAGTTTTTTATTTATATTTTAATAAAAAGATGTGATTTTTAATTTGCTTAATAAAATCTATTTTTAAAATGATCATTTGATTTTAAAAAATCTAAATAAGAGAGAGAAATGTAGCAATTAATAAAATTAATTTTTAATGAGAGAGAGAAATTAATTTGAGTGTTTAAAATCAAGAGGGATCTCACGCTCGAGGGAGTGTTTTCGACCTTAATCATGGTAGTGTTGGCTACCTTCAAGGGGGTGCGTCTAAATTTATCTTGCACTAACTTCATTCCGATTGATAAATTTGAAAATTCAAAGGAAACTATATATATTTTTAATTGTGGTGATATAGCTAGGAGAGCTCTTTAAATAAATAAAGATGTGTTAACAATTGTCTTGCACCTAAGTCATCACTAAATAGGAGCTTCATGACCAATCATTACAACCTTCAAGGAGAAGCATTCATTTTTGATATTGTCAAAATAGGGGAAAAGTGTTGTGAATGACTTGAGAATGAGAATTGGGGAGAAAGGTGTGAATTTAGAAAAAGAACCTGAAGAAGAAATAAGACTTGAGAGATAAAAGAGAATTAGTGACTAGATGCATGGTGTATGTTAACATGATTAATTTTTATTGAAAAATATAGTACTCATGTATTTGACATTATAAAATATAGAGAGATTGTTGGAATAATAATGATTTAAATTGATAATCATGAAAATATATTTTTGTTATGCTAAGAATAAGTAATGTAATATGAATTGCTTAAAGAAGATAGCCATATGTCACATACAAGTCCCTCTACACTCTAAGTCATCAAGTGTACTTTTTTATATCTAAAATCAAGTTATTATGTATACACATACTATAAGAATATGTCATCAAAATATTAATTGTGTCAAGACATCAAGTTGTGATGAGAAATTCAACAAGAAATTATAAATGCCACAAAATGTAATATGGAAATCAATAAAGCACCTGACACAAGAATATTAATTGAATATCAAGAGTTGGTTTGAATCTTCGAAGTATAATGTGAAGAATCAATGCAAACTAATATTTTGGAAAATTGATCAAACAACGATTTAGGTCATCCATGAAGTTTGAAAAAAGCTAACAAAACCAATACGTGCTACAAATGATCTAAATTAATAAAAGATCAGCAAATTAACATAAACAAAGTACTTCATAAGTGTATGATGAACAAGGTTTGATAACAAATTTAACAAAAACCTTACTCAAGCAAGCAAGAGGAGAAACAACTAACATAACATAACGTAACGTAACGTAACGTAACGTAACGCAACGCAACGCAACGCAACGCAACGCAACGCAACGCAACGCAACGCAACGCAACGCAACGCAACGCAACGCAACGCAACGCAACGCAACGCAACGCAACGCAACGCAACGCAACGCAACGCAACGCAACGCAACGCAACGCAACGCAACGCAACGCAACGCAACGCAACGCAACGCAACGCAACGCAACGCAACGCAACGCAACGCAACGCAACGCAACGCAACGCAACGCAACGCAACGCAACGCAACGCAACGCAACGCAACGCAACGCAACGTAACGCAACGCAACGTAACGCAACGCAACGTAACGCAACGCAACGTAACGCAACGCAACGTAACGCAACGTAACGTAACGTAACGTAACGTAACCTAACGTAACCTAACGTAACCTAACGTAACCTAACGTAACCTAACGTAACCTAACGTAACCTAACGTAAGATAAGATAAGATAATATAATATAATATAATATAATATAATATAATATAATATAATATAATATAATATAATAAATATAATATAATATAATATAATATAAATAAATAATATAATATAATATAATATAATATAATATAATATAATATAATATAATATAATATAATATAATATAATATAATATAATATAATATAATATAATATAATATAATATAATATAATATAATATAATATAATATAATATAATATAATATAATATAATATAATATGGGGAGTGAATTGTTGTTTTCTTCCCTATGTTTGGTCAGATTTGCTATTTTCATCCAAAAATATTTCCTCTTGCATTTGGCTCATCCAAGTTTGAAAAACTTGTCATATTCATCCAAAAATGTTAGTTTCACTATTTTTAAATGTTAAATATTAATTACTAAAAGGGTACTTATGTAAAATTTTATATAAAAATAAAATCTTAATTTATGTTTATATGTTGCTAATAAAGTTTCTTTAGTGAAATTCATGTTTTTGGATGAAACTAGCTACTTTTCCAAAACTTGGGAAGCCATTTGGATGGAAATGGCAATATGACCAAAGCATAGGGAGGAAAACGACAATTCAATCTAATATGGTATAAGAATAATCTAAAACGTTTTCTAAATTCTAAATCATTTTAAATTAAATCAAATGGCTAATATATAATGTGGATTTTCAATCTAAGCAAAAATGTTTTCCATAAATCATTTTTCAACATAACTAGTAAAACTAAATCTCAACATTGTTTTTTGACTAGTTAGTTGCAAGTCGAGATTTAGAATATTGAAATGATCATTGATAGAATCTACCATATTAGAAATGCTTTCAAAGAGATCATATATAGGAAAAATAAAAAAATTGTATCATACCATAAATGAAAAATATCATTTACGCAGTTAAATATCCGAAAGGTAAACTTTCCATTTATGTGACTACATTTTAATTTAGAAACAAGATTTATCCAACTTTTCGAGTTTAAAGAGTCTTCATTGAGACTTAAAAATCAAGATATTTGGTGCGGTGAAAGACTTAAAGGGTGGATGTAGCTAGTCACAACGTTCACAAGAAAGTGCAAAGGAGATACAACATTGTCGTCAAGCGGTCACTATCTGGGTTTTGTTGTGTTGTGGCTATTAATAAAAGCCTTTCATAACCTTCCCACACACACACACACACACACACACACACACACACACACACATATATATATATATATATGATTTCTCTCTATTTGCTATAATCTTATATTATCAATTCATGTAAGAAGACCAAAGATCAAAACAAAAAAGATTAAGAATAGCAAGAAAGGAAAAAAAGTGTAAGCTACACGTCTATGATTTATCACTTTTAAATTTATCATCTTCTACTAACGTGGTTTATTAAAGTGGTGGTTTATCATCATATATCAATGGTTTTGTAAATAGCATTACTAACAAGTGTTATTAACTTAGGAAAGAGGTGATGACTGCCTCAAAGAGATCAATGAGACCAATTCCTTTATCAAGTGAGAATATAAGAATCATTTTATTTGTTAAGTGAGATGAAGATGATCACTTCCTTTGTGAGATGAGAAAAAATATACCAGTTCCTTGATAAAGTGAGAACATTAAAGAGTACTATTTTAAAATAATGAGAAAAATGTATCACTTCCTTTGGGTTAAAATTTAAAAAGATGAGACACCAAGAGTTTTGTGTTAAAATAATACAACATATCAATCAGTTTAAAATATATACATTAGAGGTCTTACAACCACACATATATGTAAAAGTTCATTCAACCGTGCTTTGCAAAAGAGTACCGTTGCTCAAACGATTTACTCTAGTGAGAACTTGATCATGACATCCAATCTTGACATTTAAGTAGCTGTTCTTTAAATTGAGATGCCTAGACTCAAATAACTTAAGTAACAATCATTAGGGAGAGAGTACAATAATTTTATTCAATAACTTTGTATTATTTGTATTGATCACAGAATATGACATATCATAAGAATATCTCCTCCCATTAAATAAAATATACTTGTCACTTTCACTTTTTAACTTTCCTTTTAGTATAGTTATAAGCATTTATTCTATTTATATAAAAAGGAGCGTGCTTTAGATACACCCCTTAAAGGTAAGAGCTTCACAAGCCGTATTCCTTGACAATTTTGCAAGTTGTCCTATCAATCATTCACGACATTAACGGGCCATGAAATCATATATAAATTTCTTTTTTAATGGCAAGTGTAGTAGGTTACGACCTTTCTCATCTTATACTAACAGGTCGTATATCTCTTTACGGCCCGTACGATTTTTTTTCCAATTTTTCATGACAAGATGTAATATTCTCTATTAGCATGTAATTTTATACTTATTACATTATTTAATACGACATAATATTACTCGATATGCATGCTGCTTATACGACATGACGTAATATTCCCTATAAATGTACTATGTAAACCGTTATACGTTAATTCATTTATGATCAATTCTATATTTGTTATTTGTTTATGTGATAAAATAATAACTTACTTTAATAATGTCAAACTGTTATGCTAAGGAGGATTCTAACTACTACGATGATGAAGTTTCTAACTACTACGACCAATACGCATTGAACGACAATGATGATAACAACGATGATAGCGGGGATAACGACGGTGATGGTTCTGATAAAAGAGAAGGCTATATGAAACGAATCAGGTTATTACATAAGTTATTTTTTAGTTGTTCTCACATTTACTGATGTTTAATTATACAACTCCTGAATCTCGACCAATATGTCATCGTTAGACAACAACACAATTTCACTAGGCACTACCAATTCATCAAGTTCTTCTTAGCCAGAGTGCCACAAGTAACATATATATGCAAGAAATCATAAAAATATGTTTCAAATTGCATGACAATTCTCCAAACATAACGATGAATGCACCATGAATCATCACAAGTATTTGGACGACATACATTGAAAATATTACATCTGAACGTAAAGTCGCGTTCCATAGTCGGGTACCTTAAAATCCACAACACCCATGTAATACACTCTAGATGATTGGGCATCTCCATTATCCAAAAACTGCACAATACTTCGAGACCAGTTCTAACCATTTTGCCAATTATGGTTGTCTATTGGTGTTGGAATACTCTCACAAATGACGCGTAAGTTAAAAAACGACCCATTATAACGCCTTCAATTATTTCCGCCCCACACGAAATTTTAATTAACTCGTTTCAAATTCATGCAATTAAACGAAATAACATATATCCGTTTATATACATTTATATAGAATCTTACATCACGTTCATAATTAACACGCATTTTTCTAAGAATAACACGTTATGTTAAATAATAAAAAAACACGAATACCGAGAAATATTATGTCAAATCAAATAACTTGAGAAACTTACCAGCAGTTCGTAAGCCCATTAATGGTCTGTTAGTGGGCTTACCTCACTGGCCCGTTAGTGATGTCACGGCTAGTAAATTTGATAGCATGTCGTTTGTTTTGGGGTGGGGGTGCATTATCTTACTGTAACGCCCGAAATAAAGTCGAAACGAGCCAATTATTAATAATAGGCTTAGCTGGGATTATTTGAAGAAAATAAGCGAGGAATGTGGTATGGACCGAGTAGACCTCGCGGGTTATGTGTTCGGAGAGTTTAAGGTCCCGAGAACGCCCGGTATATATATAATCGGATCAGCTTGAGCCACTCTCATTTGCAACTCAACACCCAACTTCTAGAGAGAGAGTGTAAAGAGATAAAGTAGAGAGAAAGTGGTGATTCAAGGCTCGGTTGATCAAGAGATTGAAGATTGGTGTTCGTGGACATCCAAACAACAAGAAAAGACCAAGAATCCAGGTAAGAAACATCGTTTCATCGTTCCTTTTGATGAAAACCCGGATTCTAGGGCTTGGGGTTTTTAAAAGTGGCAAAGAATCACCCAAAACTCACGTTTTTGTGTAACAAAACATGTAAGAAGCTTAGATATAGCTTATTTGGTGACAAACCAAGGATTTGGGTGTAAAAGATTGAAGTTTTGGGTCAAAAATGGGTTGGTTTGTAATTTCAGCCCGTTCTGCGAAACTGGGTGTTCATCCAGCGAAATTATGTAGTCATCCAGCGAAACTTGATTGAGAAGCTACTCATTGGTCCAGGTGAGTTCTAGATCCCCTATTTTAAAGGTTTTAAACTTGTTTGGGGCTGAAAATGCATACTAAATATATGTTTCTAAATGACCAAGATTTTAAAAGGTTTTAACAAAAAGATCGATTTTTCTCTAAGGAAAGGTGCTATATAAAAGTGTTAAGATAAAAAATTTTCACGCTGACCTGGCAACCCGGCCCCAGCGACCCTAATAAGGGCTGCTGCCCCTAGGATCCCGCTGTCAGGGGTTGCCGCCCCCAAACCCCCGTTGTCCCGCGGGGGGTCAGTTATGTTCTATGATGAATTGTACTTGTTGTGTATGTGTATGTGAGTGAATGTTGTGTGATGATTATATGATGTTGCGTGATGATGATATGTATGTTCATGTTATGCCTTTTTTATGTTCCTTATTACGTATTATTTCGTGGCTTTACGTGGGATGGTTATGAAATGAATGTAAAGTATTAAGTAATGAAAGTGGAAGCTAATGATAATGAAAGAGGAACGTAAAAGATGAATGAATGCATGCATTAATGAAAGGATAAATGTAAAGTCTTGCAAGCAAATGAAAAGTGGTGCACAACTCTAAAATGTTGTTAGTTCATCTGTGTGTGGTTTAGCTAACCCGTAAGGATACAAAAAGGGGTCTAGTCTTTGTGACTTACCAAACGTATGGGATCCTTGTCGCTTGCCCCGGTACTGGTTCCAGGCTATGTGCGTAATGAATGGGGGTTTATTTATAGACTTCGGCCTAGTACCCGCTTCGTGCCTACGTTTGGGTGTAGCTTATGACATTGGTCCGGATGAGAAGTAAAGGTTAATGAATGAACAAATGATAACGAGTAACGCGCGATGAAGTATGATAATGAAAGATAATATTAAGATTATCTATGTGTACCTATGATGCATGATCGTGAACGAAAGTAATGAACGGTTGTAAAAGGATATAAAGTATTTTATTTATAAAACTAGAACTCACTCAGCAATGCTGACTTTTTATGTATTTTCCAGTGGCAGGTAGATGTTGCTGAGGATGGCACGGGGTGGCTACTTGGCTGGTTTTGGATGGCATCTATTTTATGTTGCGATAATGTTTTGGCATTGTAATGCGAACAAACGATATTTTGTAATGAATGTTGTATTATTTTGCAAAAACAATTATTTTTATGAAATGAAATGGTTGTTTAAAATGATTCCGCTGCAATGTTTTAGTAAAGTTAATGTAAATCATATGTTTATGTGCGATAATTGACCAACTATGAGCGTCCCGAGAACGGGGCCTTACAAGTTGGTATCAGAGCCAAAGTTTAAAAGAAATGAGTAAATATTTTCAAAAACCTAAACTTAAACTGAGAATGGGACAAGGGAAGGGATGCAGTCCGAGTAGCTAAGTGTCATCAGGTATTTTCTTTAATGATAACTGGTATTACGTGCGCATGTTATGTGATTTATGTGCCCTTAGTAGATTTAGATATTGATGTAGTCAGAATAGGAAATGCTTGGGGTATGAAGAGTAAAGTAAGTGGCTAATCACAACTGGCCACTGTAATTAAGGACTTACTATACTTGACATAAACTGAGCTATTACCTTCAATGACCGTGTTGGTGTTTGGATCTTATAGTGTGTTTGAGGATGGCTGGAGGTAGATCTTCAAAGGCTTCTCGAGGTGGAGGCCGAGGTGGACGTGGTGCTGGGCCACGGGTCACAAGAGGAACGGCTAGGGCTGAGGAAATGGCCCATGAGGTGCTCGAGACCCCTCATCCGAAGGGTCGTGACGAGAGTGCTAACCTAAGGGCCTCAGTGAAGGAGGCCATGGTGGAGGAAGTTCACCAGGTCATGCAGACGATCCTGCTGTCTGTGGTGACCAAGGTGATCAAGGTTGTGAGGGAAGGAGAAAGGAAGGAAAGGAGGAGACCCGCGGGGGAAAGGGAACGACTGAAGACCGAGACGGTTGTTTCTAGCGAAAGGGAGGAAGAGGAAGAGGAGCCTGTGCAAGAAATTGCACGAGGCTGTAACTGCGGGGCATTTCAAAGATGCAAGCCCCCTACTTTCGATGGCAATGGCATTGCTGCTGCTGCTCACCGATGGGTGAGAGAGATGGAGGCGGTACTTGATATCAGTGAGTGTCGGGAAGACTAGAAGGTGAAGTTCGCTACCCACTCATTCGTGGACTCGGCCTTGTGCTGGTGGGACAATATTGTCCAGGCTAAGGGCAGTAGGGCAATCGGGAGGATAAGGTGGAACGAGCTGAAGAAGTTGGTAATTGAGGAGTTCTGTCCTCATAGGGAGCTCGACAAGGTAGAAAGGAAGTTCCTGCAGCTAGAGGCAGAAACCATTACGCATCAGCAATACACCATCAAATTCAACGAGATGGCACGACTGGTGCCGGATCAGGTGACGCCTGTGTCAAAAAAGATCAAGAGATACATCCAGGGCTTGCCGGCGGATATCCGCATGCACCTGATTGCCGCCCGACCAGGTAAGTTCAGGTCGGTGGTTGATCTGGCAAGAAGGTTGTATGACGAGCGAGAAGTGGTGGTGCCTGAGGTGGGGAAGAAAGGTGGCAGTGACAAGAACTGGAATGGGAAACGGTTTGGATGTGGCGGGGCTGCTCCAAACAATAAGGTTGTGAGGGTGGATGACCGGCGTGTGGTTACACCCGGTGCGGGGTCGAAGAAGTGTGGTAAGTGCGGGAAGGAGCACACAAGAGAGTGTAGATGGGGATCCAATGTCTGTTCCAGGTGTGGAAGGACAGGACATGTGGCGAAGAACTGCGGGGTGAGGAGATGTTATAACTGTGGCGAGGAGGGCCACATGAGCCGGGACTGCAAAAAGCCGAGGGTTGAGAGTTCTGGAGCGAAAAATATGACCGGGACAGAAGGGCATTTGAATGGAAGCCCCGGTAAACGGCGACAGTAACTCTAACTGTCCTAAGGTAGCTTTTGCTATTGTAGCAGCTCCGGCCTTTGCCTCATCTAAGGGGTCGGGGGTGGGGTTTAGAAAGAGTAAAGTTACTAGTTATGCCTGCCCGGCAGTGAAAAAGCAATCGATCGTACGACCCCTTCAAAGATCTATCTAGATTTTCTTTCTTTGTAGAAGAAAGAAAACTGTCAAGCAAGGAAGGCGCAGTAAAGAAAGCCTTATGTTGGGCTTAAGCAAGCTAGTACGCCGGAGCCTTCACGATGACTCGAGAGGAGGCTAGGACAGATCCCTATGTTGTGTCAGGTACGTTTCTAGTAAACCAAATTCTTGCCTCCGTGTTATTTGATTCTGGTGATAGTAGGAGTTTCATTTCTGCTTCCTTTTGTGCTAAGTTGCCAATTAGGAGTAGAATTGTTGATGAGTCCTTTAATGTAGAAACTGCCATAGGTAAGTCTACTAGGATTTCTGATATGATAAAAGGCTGTGACATAGAACTAGAAGGTCATAGGTTTCCTGTTACACCGTTCGTGATGACCTTAGGCGGGTTGGATGTAATCATGGGAATGGATTGGTTGGCGGACTACGAGGCGAACATTGTGTGTCGCAAGAAGAGAATCCAATTGACAACGCCTGACGGGAGTTTAGTGACGATCTACAGTGACCGAGTCATTACGATTCCGAAGGTGATTTCGATGGCGATGGTAGGAAAGTGCATGAGACGTGGATGTAGTGCCTACTTGGCCTACGTGAAGGATGTGGATACGTCAACACCACAATTATTCGATGTACCGGTAGTGTGTGACTTCCCAGACATGTTTCCAGATGATTTACCAGGTGTGCCACCGGACCGCGAAATCGAATTTCAGATTGACTTGTTGCCCGGTGCCCAACCGGTAGCTAAGGCACCGTATCAGTTGGCTCCGACCGAGATGAAGGAACTGATGGAGCAATTGCAGGAGTTGCTTGATAAGGGGTTCATTAAACCGAGTATCTCTCCTTGGGGTGCTCCGGTCTTATTCGTGAAGAAGAAGGACGGTAGTATGAGGATGTGCATTGACTACCATGAGTTGAACAAGTTGACGGTAAAGAATCGGTATACATTGCCGAGGATTGATGACTTGTTTGATCAACTCCAAAGTACCAGTTGGTTCTCAAGGATAAATCTCTGATCTGGATACCATCAGTTGAAGGTGAAGGAGCAAGATATTCCTAACACAGCTTTTCGCACGCGTTATGGACACTACGAGTTTCTCGTTATGTCTTTTGGTTTAACTAACGCGCCAGCTGCTTTTATGGACTTGATGAATCGAGTGTGTCAGTCGATGTTGGATAAATCAGTGATTGTGTTTATTGATGATATCCTGATATACTCGAGGAGCGAAGAGGACCATGCCGATCACATTCGGGAAGTGTTGGAGACGCTTAGAAGAAAGAAATTATATGCTAAATTCTCCAAGTGCGCGTTCTGGTTGCGCGAAGTTCAGTCCTTGGGTCACGTGGTGAATCCCGAGGGGATCATGGTAGACCCGGCAATGGTGGAGGCGGTGATGCAATGAAAGTCTCCCAAGACGCCATCCGAAATTCGTAGTTTCTTTGGGTTGGCGGGCTATTATAGAAGATTCATCCAAGACTTCTCTAAGATAGCTTCCCCATTAACTAAGTTGACCCGTAAGGATGTGAGATTTGTATGGGGTCAAGATCAAGAGAAGGCTTTTGAGGAGCTAAAGGCAAGGCTGACTCAAGCTCATGTCTTATCGTTACCCGAAGGAAGCGAAGACTTGGTGGTCTATTCAGATGCTTCTTACTCGAGGTTGGGTTGCGTGTTGATGCAGAGAGGAAGGGTTATAGCCTATGCATCCCGACAACTAAAGGTTCATGAAGTTAATTACCCTACTCATGACTTGGAGTTAGCGGCTGTGGTCTTTGCGTTGAAGATTTGGAGGCACTACCTATACGGGACGAAGTGCACCATCTTCACCGACCACAAGAGCTTGAAGTACTTCTTCGAGCAGAAAGATTTGAATATGAGGTAGAGGCGATGGTTGGAGCTCATAAAGGATTATGATTGCGAGATCCATTACCATCCGGGAAAGGCCAACGTAGTGGCAGATGCCCTTAGCCGAAAGGAGAGACCCGAGCCGATTCGGGTGAGGGCTTATTAGTTGATCATGACCTTGATGTGATGACGCAGGTTAAGGAGTTTCAATATGAGGCCTTGAAGGAAGATCGTCTTAACTCTGAAAGGATGAGAGGTCTAGTCGCGGAGTTGGGTGAAAACACACTCGGTGTTAGGACCCGATTCCACTGGATGTGGATTCCTCGCTATGGGGATCTACGTGGGAAGATCATGGACGAAGCTCATAAGACTCGATACTCCATTCATCCTGGTGCCAGGAAGATGTATCAAGACATAAAGAAAGATTATTGGTGGCCGGGAATGAGGCGTGACATAGTGGAGTATGTGAGTAAGTGCCTTACTTGCTTACAAGTGAAGGCGGAGCATCAGAAGCCATACGGGAAGATCCAACTTTTGGATATACCCGAGTGGAAGTGGAGCATATCACCATGGACTTTATCACGAAGTTACCGCGTACCGTGAAAGGGTATGATGCCATATGGATGATAGTTGATCGTTTGACGAAGAGTGCTCACTTTCTACCGATCCGTGAGACGTATTCCTTTGAGAGACTCGCAGATCTATTCATCAAGAAGATTGTAAGTCGCCATGGTGTACCGGTGTCTATCGTGTCGGATCGTGACACCCGGTTTACATCCAAGTTTTGGAAAAGATTTCACAATGCTATGGGGACGAGGTTACATATCAGCACGGGTTATCATCCCCAGACAGATGGTCAGTCAGAAAGGACCATTCAGACGCTAGAAGATATGCTTCGGGCATGTGTCATTGATTTTGGAGGAAGTTGGATGACCACTTACCATTAGCTGAATTCTCATACAATAACAGTTACCATGCTAGCATTGGTATGCCCCCTTATGAGATGCTATACGGTAGGAGATGTAGAACACCCGCTTATTGGGGTGATATTGGCCATAAAAAGTTAGGGAGCGTCGAGGTGGTCGAGGCTAGGACTGAGAAGCTGGAAAGGATCAAAGCCTTTATGAAGGCAGCTAAGGATAGACAAAAGTCGTATGCAGACAAACGACGTAGACCGATTGAGTTCCACCTGGGTGACAAGGTTATGTTGAAAGTCTCATCTTGGAAAGGTATCATTCGGTTCAGAAAGCGGGGCAAGTTGAGCCCGAGATACATAGGGCCTTTCTGAATCATTGCTCTAGTAGGAGAGGTGGGCTATAGGTTGGAGTTGCCTAGTGAGTTAAGTGGAATTCATCCGACATTCCATTTATCTCACTTGAGAAAGTGCTTAGCCAACGAAGATATGATCATACCACTGGAAGACATTGAAGTGGATGAAAGGCTCAGTTATGTGGAATAACCAGTGGCGATCATCGATCGCAAAGAGAAGAGGCTAAGGAATAAGGTGGTTCCTTTGGTGCATGTACAGTGGAAGCACAGTAAGGGATCAGAGTCCACTTGTGTAGATACATGTGTTCCTAGTTTATGTGCTTAAATGTAAAAGTCTTTCATGTCTTACATTTGTGTAATTTGACGAAGCAATAAAATATGATATATGATTTGATGTTTATTTATCTTTGATTCATATGTATGAACTTCTTATATAGGTTTGAGGTTGTTATACACAATTCTAAGTCAATAATGATTGAGTATTATGTTCAACCTAGTCGGGTGATTATTCATGCCAATGGACCATACTTATGGACCATACGCATGAATACATCATGCTTATGGACCAGTCGCATGACTGAACCAGGAGACTGGATCAGTCGTATGATTGAGTCATAAGATTGACTCAGTCGCACGACTGAACCTTCAGTCGTGCGTATGACTCAATCGCATGATTCAGTCGCACGACTGAACCATGCTAATGGTTCATTAGTACGAATGAAAACCCCTAACCTATAAATACCACCTAATTCGTGGAAAAACAGAACACTTGAAGAGATATTGCAAATACACATAAACCCTAGCCGTCCAGAACGTCCCAAACAGCCTGTCCAAGTTCATAGTTCGTTCCGGATCGATTCCTACTCGTTCTTATTATTTAGTTCAATCTTATATCGATTGGGTTATCATTCTCACTGATTGGATCGCTAATCAAATAGGCTTCCGCACTATTTGATCCGGTATAAATGCAAAATCAGTTAGTAATCCGTCCGTACACGGTCCCTAAAAAGTGGTATCAGAGCATTGGCTCTTGATTTTGCGTTTGATTCAATTAGGTTTGGTGTCAAATACCTATGTTTTAATCAAAAGAGTCACCACTTTGCGTCTAAAGGTGTTTTCGACGTCTTCTGGCATTAAAGTTTTGCTTTTTCACTATACGGCAGATTAGGGTTCTTAGAAAAATCGTATTTTGTGTCAAAGTGTCAAAATCTTTAATTTTGCAAAAACAGTAGCCTTCAGTCGCATGATTAGCTCAGTCGTGCGATTGAACTCATTCGTATACTCCATTCGCACGACTGAACCCAGATGCATTTCTCATTCGCATGACTGAACAACTCCAGTCGTTTGCGTAACACCCGGTTATTTTAAAAAGATAAGAAATGAAGAATAAAAGAAAGAAAAACAATAAAGTCCAAGTAGAGGGACTAAAAGTGTCCAAAAGGACAAAATCTTTGAAAAAGTGGGTGTAAAGGTGGCATAGCCGCCCACCCTTACTTCACATCACCCTTCCTTCGGATTTAGAGAGAGAGAGCAGAGAAACTTCGGGTCTTGAAGAAGAAGAAAAGAAGAGAAGTCGAATTCAAGGTAAGAATTCGTGGTTTTTATGTGTTTATGACGGGTTTTATCCCGGTTATATGCTTATGTGCTCATGTGTTTGTGTATGTGCCCGTGTGTGTGTGTGTGGTGGTGTTCTAGGTGTTTTAACTCATTTGCATTCGGGTTAGAAGGAAGATACACCTAAAGTTGCACGAGGTGAGTTCTAGACCCCGGTTTACTTGTTTTTAAACTCTCTTTGGGGCTGAAAATGTATCAAAAAGTTTTTACAAAGTTAATGTATATTTACCCATATGTATTATGCATGTTAAATGTTGATTCTTGAATGCTTATAGGTTGTTCATGTTTAGAATAGCCATGTTAAGCTTAGAACAAATGGGTTTGATGAATTGGGGTTGAAAACATATTAGGAACATGATATGCAGAAGGTTCATACGCCTGAAAATGCCATAGAATAATTTAAGTGTAATCCATGCGCTCGAATGACCCATGCGTCCGAATGGCCCATGCGCATGAGTGGCCCATGCGCCTGATTAATCCATACGCCTAAGTGTCCATGCGACTGAAAGGGGTCATACGCCCTAATAGTACCCATGCGTCCGAATGGCCATGCGACTAAGTGGTCCATGCACCTGAATACTCATGCGCCCAAGTATCCCATGCGCCCAAGTACCCATACGCCTAAACAGGGCCCATGCGCCTAAATGGTGCCATGCGCCTAAACCTTTAGAATTTAATGCAGAATGTTTAGGAGTCTGTGCCTTTAGGGTTTTGACCGAGGGTTGACTAGGGTATATTAATGATAGGTTTCATGCATGATTATGATCGATTATGATTGTCTCATGATTGTTCCTTATTATTATTATTATTGCTATTAATATTATTACTTATGGAATGTGACTTTACGTGGTATATTTATTATCGTAACGTAAAGTATATTGTAATAATAAGGAGAAAGAGCAATAAAGAAAAGAAGAGGAACTTTAATAAAATGTTAACAAGTCTTGCAAGCTTATAGGAGGTACACAACCGTGTTTTCGTTAGCTCAACTGTGCTGCGGGTTAGCTACCCTTTTATGCACACAGGGCCAGTCTTGGAGATTGGCAGGACCCTTGTAGCGTACCCTGGGTGATTGGGTCGGCCTTGTATACAGTACACAACACCCTTTCGAGGGATACAGTTCACCCTTTCGAGGGATATAGTTTACCCTTTCGAGGGATATAGATGGCCCATCACCCGTTTTCCATCGCGCATATAGTTGGGGTATTGCTCATTGGTCCATACAGACAGTGAAAGATAAAGAATAAAGAAAACAGAATAAACAAGGCATACAGTAAAGAGATCGAACAGTATTTGTTCATATAGTTGGTGCGTGCTCGCATATACAGTAAAGAGTTATATTTTAAAAGAAAAGAGTATTTTCATATACAACATACAGAAAGTATTTTATTACTTATAAAACTAGAACTCACTCAGCAACGCTGACTTTTATACATTTTCAGTTGGCAGGTAAATATTGCTGAGGATGGCACGAGGGTGAAGCTACTCGGCAGGGAAAGACTGACATCCATTCATACCTATTATTGCTGTTGTTATGTAATGCAATTAAACAGTTCTTTTTGTATTTCATCAAACAATAGTGTATTGCTTAACAATAGTGCTTAATGAAATGAAATGAATGGTTTTTGTTAAAATGATTCCGCTGCTTAAGTTTGTAAATTTATAATGTTTAATGTATTTAATGCTGTGAATGACCAACTGTGAGGTCTCCGGGAACGGGGCCTTACAGTTTGATTCCAATCGTCCTGTTCATACGCACGTTTGAATTCAATCGCATGATTGAATTCATTCGCACCCTTCATTCGCACGAGTGATCCATACTCATTATCCATTCATACGATTGAAACTGTCCTGTTCTCCAAGTACCAAGTTTATAGAAATAGAAGAACAGTTTGCTGCGTTTACTGTCGAAAATGACTCACGCATCCAGAACCTACTTCTTCTGGAGAATGAGATTGGTAATCATAATAAACCGCAAAAGTTGTTAACGTTAGATGAATATCCTCAGTGGAAACAGCGGTTTGAGATTTACTTAAATGGAGTTGATCCCAATCTTTGGACATCCATTGAGACTGGTTACACAATACCAGTCAGTGCTAATGGAGTCAAGTTAACCTTGGGAGGAATGAGTGAAGCTCATAAGATTTTCTTTAATGCTGAGAAGAAAGTTTATGCCTTGTTGACTCAGTCGATACCGAAGGACATCTTTCATCAGTTCTCTGAGAACAAGCAGGCTAAGAAGTTGTGAAATGCATTGGAGAAGAGATACGAAGGGAATACAACTCCGAAAGCACTAAGGGCAAAAGCTCTTAAAAAGGAATTTGACAATTTCTCTCCGACAGGGAATGAGAGCTTAGATGATATTATTGACAGATTCTATCATCTAATGAGTGAGCTGCACACTTATGGAGTAACCACATCAATGGAAGATAAAGTTTCAATCTTTGCTGATGGTTTGCCTGAGAATGGGATTCATTTGTGTCTAATCTGAGACAGAACGACATTCTTGCAACATTAGACATAAATGACTTCATTTTGAAGTTAAGAGAGGAAGAATTGAGAATGAAATACAACTCAAAGAAAGGATCCTATGTTCAGAATCTTTCACATTACAACTCAGTTCTAACTCCAGCTGTTTCAGGAGCATCGTTACAAACAGCTTTCGTGTCTAGTTCTTCTGCTCCTTCTCAAACCACTGCATCAGGAACCAAAACGTCAGGGTCATCTGGCTGCCAGTACACAGTTCCTGAGGTTAATACTACAAATTTGAAGACAGAATCTCGGTAATATCACAGTGGAAGTGGCTAAGGAGCATATGGATCTTCTAGCAGCAGTGGTACAATCTTATGATGGTCTAGTTGCAGGTAAGATTGGAAATTGTCATCTTGTAGATGAGGATTATGAGCAAGTTAACAAGAATGAGTTAGAAAGGATGGACATAATGTGGGCCCTGGCTAGTGCTGTTAGAAGAGCAAAGAAGTTTGTCAAAAAGACGGGGCCGAATCTGGTAGCCACTAAAGATACGACTTTTGCTTTTGACAAAACCAAAGTCACTCGCTTCAACTGTGGTGAAAAGAGACATTTTAAACGTGAATGTGTAAAGCCCAAGAAAAGTGGTAATGGAAACCAATTTCCAACATTCAACCGTCAAGACAAAGACATGAGTGGAACTACATCTTCAAGCAAAGAGACAAAGGCCTTGACTGCTCAAGGTGATGAAGGGCAAGACTGGTCCTTCCGATTTGTGTCTCCAGGTGAATCAAATATTGCCTTTGTTGAGGCACTGGATGATGGATCTGCTAGTGAAGGTGAGATCATAGCTGAGTAAGCGATGTCAGATACCGAAGAAGCTGTGAATGTGGTAAATCACTTGGTTGAGGAAGAGCTCAGAGCAACAAACTCAGAATCTCCAGTCACTGAAGAGTTTGATACGACGTTGATGGATGACTCGTCTGATTCCTCACAGGTAAGTTCTAATGACCAATTATTTGATAAACATGCTTGTTCTGAATGTGAAAAATTTAAGGAAAGCATTGATCTGAAATTTTCTAAGTTATTAGAACACAATGATAACTTAGTAAATGATTTACAACTCTGCACTGAAGCTAATCGTATATTAAAACAAAATGAGTGCAGTTTCAAAGAAAAAATAGAACTATTGGGAAAACAACTAAGGAAAACCGAGGTTGTTGCCTTAAATAAAGCAAATGATATAAAGTTTTATTTAAATTTTTTGGAAGAAACCAAGAAGGAAAAAGCACTTTTGAAAGTCGAGGTTAATTCTTTAAAACAAAAACTGCATAGTTGGGCTAGTTCTTCTCACATAGTTCAAAACTTAGTGAAAGAATGAAACAATGGGGAAGGTCTGGGGTACAAAGTAGTTCCGCCACCACATGAAATCCTTTTGAACACAAAATGTAGACCTATCAATAACAACCTAGTAAAGGATCATGTGGTGTCCACTCCTCTGGTTAGTGATCCTGATTCCACGGGTAAACCGGTGAAATCTGGCACTAAACAGAAGGATTCTACTTTGAAATCAAAAGGAAAACTGCTAGTTGAGAATTTGGATGATGAAATTAAAAGGGTTAATGTAAAGTCAGGTTCACAAACGTCGCCTTTAGAACCCAAAATGACTAAACCAGTTAACCATAAATGTGTAATTCATCAAAGTCCAAGTAAACCAAAAGTTAAAGATGTTCAAACTGTAAAAATAATTAATTTTGTTAAAGAAGCTGAAACATCTAAAAGAGAAGTGACAAAACCCAACCAGACACATCTCACACCTTTACCAAACTCAACACCACATAAAAGTTTTCTTCAATCTGTAGAAGTAAGATCTTGCTAAATTATGGAAAACGAGGACATATCTCTCCTAATTGTCCTTATTATCAGACGCCTAGAAAGAAAATTGAACTCTTTGATGAAAAACCAAGTTTTTCTAAAATGAGATCTAATACTCCACCTAAGAGTTTCAGTGAACCTAAAGTTCAAACCATAAGCCAGTCATCTGTTTACCACAAACATGCCTTACATAAAACTGGTTTATTGAAAGAAAAATCATGTAATGTGTCTGATAGTAAGGACAAGAAGAAGAAGGATGTGCCCTCATCCTCTAAAGGACAGTGGGTTGAATTTATGATGTGTGATTCTTCTGGGTCACCCAAGCCAGTTAAGGCTTGGGTCCCAAATATGAACTAATAAGTTTCTTTGAACGTGCAGGGTGTCCGCTACAGCGCTATCACTAATACCTGGATTATTGATAGTGGGCGTCCAGGCACATGACAGGGAATTCGCCTCTCCTTTTCAACGTCAAAAAAATTAAAAAGGGACATGTTTCATTTGCTGGAAACAAAGGAGGTTACATCACCGCTCAAAGCGAAGTGGGAAACGAGAAAGTAAAGTTTGACAAGGTCAACTACGTTCAACAACTACAGAACAACTTTCTTTCAGTCTCCTAGATTTGTGATAAAGGATTCAAAGTTGTAGTTGACAACAAGAAGTGCTACATGTTAAAGAAAGATTATGTGATTGAGGAGGATAAGGTTCTTATGTCAGCTTCAAGATATAACGACTTGTATGTCTTGGATCTATCAAAAGCCTCCACAACTGATCACACTGTTCAATGTTTCTTGTTAAAGGCAACTGAGAGGGATTCAATCTCATGGCATAGGAGAATGGGACACATTAATCCAAGGAAGATTAATCAATTGGTTCAGAATGATTTAGTAAATGGAGTAACTATCAAGAATTTCCAGCTTCCAGATTTCTGTGTAGCATGTAAGAAAGGGAAACATACCAAGAAGTCTAACAAGGCAAAGAAAGTAAATTCTATTGATATTCCTCTTGAGCTTCTACACATGGATCTGTTTGGCCCAGTCAGCACAAAGAGCATTGCTGGAGATCTGTACTGCTATGTAGTAACTGATGATTACTCAAGATTTTCTTGGGTGATGTTTCTGAAATCCAAATCAGAGACATTTGAATCATTCAAACATCTAGTAACTACTCTAGAATCACTCTACGAGCTGAAAGTAAGGCAGATTCGATCAGACAACTGAACAGAGTTCAAGAATCGGTGGATGGAGGCATTCAGTAGAGAGAAAGGAATTGTACATCAATTTACATCTTCCTACACTCCACAGATGAATGGCGTTACTGAAAGGAAAAATCGGAGCTTGATAGAGACTGCCAGGACAATGCTAGCCGACTCAAAACTGCTTATTCAATTCTGGAATGAGGCAGTAGCTAATGCGTGTTACACGCTCAATCGAGTCTTAGTGGTCAAACGACATGGGAAAACATGTATGAGCTGCTCCAGCACCGTAAACCCAACTTGGAGTATCTAGAATCGTTTGGCGCACCGTGCATGTTGTTGAAGAAAACTCAGACTGGGAAGTTTAGTGAAAAGGCAGAAGAAGGTATTTTTCTCGGATACAGCATACCAGACAAGAGAGTTTATAACAACTCAACGGGTCAGGTAAAAGTCTGGTGCAATGTTGATGTCTAAAGATACACCACCCCCTGCTGGAAAAGGATCCTCCTTCTTTTTTGACTATGATGGATTCTTTAAGTCCTTCAATGTACTGCCTTCTCATACTGATGATGAGCTTTCTGCTAGGATGATGTACGATGTTCTGAACATTCCACTACCAGACTCAATATCAACGGCTCCATTAGATGATACTTCTAGCCCTTCAGGGGGAGAGCTTGAAGTAAGTGATTCTTCCTCTGAGGATGAAGCAGTTGAGACTGAAAATTTGGACCAGGAGGAATAGGTTCCCGCCAATTAAAGTACGCAAGCATCAAATCTTGATGCCTCTGACACTTTTGAACCTCATACTCCAACAGCTATAGATACTGAACTTGGGTTTCACAATCTGGATACTGAGGTAGTTGTTCCCACCACTCCTGGATCTTGGATTAATGTTTATCATCCCTTGGACAACGTCATTGGAGATGTTCGATCAGGAGTGCAAAGGAATATCTTCACGATGGTGCATATCTTCACGATGGTGCATATCGATGCTTTGTGTCTCAATTTGAGC
Source organism: Flaveria ramosissima (assembly GCA_025215565.1). NCBI lineage: Eukaryota > Viridiplantae > Streptophyta > Magnoliopsida > Asterales > Asteraceae > Flaveria > Flaveria ramosissima. The sequence continues at coordinate 54,310,807 of CM046029.1, read as the reverse complement.
CAAAATATGTGAGTGAAGCCTTAAACAATAAGGCATGGGTTAGTGCAATGCAAGAAAACTCCTACAGTTCAAGAAGCTAAAAGTATGGACCCTTGTGGACAGACCAAAAGGTGCTAAGGTGATAGGCACTAAATGGGTGCTGAAGTGCAAGAAAGATGACCAAGGGGTAATAATTTGAAATAAGGCTCGGCTTGTGGTTCAAGGATTTCGACAAGTCGAAGGCATAGATTACAATGAAGTGTTTGCACCGGTGGCAAGGATGGAAGCAATACGTATATTTCTAGCCTATGCATCCTACATGAAGATTAAAGTTTATCAACTAGATGTAAAAAGTGCATTCCTTCATGGTGAAATCCATGAAATAGTCTATGTCAGTCAACCCGAAGGATTTGAGGATCCGTATCATCAGGATAGAGTTTACAAACTGGACAAGGCTCTTTACGGGCTCCATCAAGCCCCTAGAGCCTGGTATGAGAAACTCTCAACTCATCTTGTGAAACACGGTTTTCGCAGAGGAGTTATTGACTGTACATTATTCTTCAAAGAAAAGGATGGTGATTTACTGCTGGTACAGATATATGTGGATGACATAATCTTCGGTTCCAAAAACAAAGAATTATGTAAAGAATTCGAATTTGTAATGAAAATGGAGTTTGAGATGAGTGCCATGGGGGAGATAAAGTTCTTTCTTGGCTTACAGGTGGATCAGACACCCAAAGGAATCTTCATGCATCAGACCAAATATGTAGGAGATATCCTCAGTAGATTCGACATGGAGAATGCTTCAGCAGCTGGAACTCCACTTGCCACGAACCATGACGTGGCACCCGATAAAAATGGTGATCTGGTTGATGCCACCATGTACAGAGGAATGATCGGATCTCTTATGTACCTCACAGCCTCGCGTCCTAATATTATTTATGCCACATGTCTATGTTCCAGATATCAGGCAAAACCAAAAGTAAATCATCTCATCGGAGTTAAAAAGATCTTTTGCTATCTGAAGGGTACTCCAACACTCGGGTTGTGGTATCCTCATGACGATGACTTTGAGCTTACAGCGTATAGTGACTCGGACTATGGTGGTTGCAAAATGAATTACAAGTCAACATCAGCGGTGTTAGGACCTGGTATTTGAACGAAATACCTAGTGATTAGCGTGTTAAACCAACTCAAATAGTGCGGAATCCTATTTGATTGGCGATCCAATCAGTGAGAACACACGAAGAATCAATCAAGAATTGAATCCAACGTCAGAAATCGATTAGGAATCGATCTGAAGTGTTCTGTGAACTTGGAGAACGATTTGGGAGGCTTCTGGACGGCTAGGGTACGTCTGGAATCGTAATGGGATGAACGCTTCCGTTTTTCCACGAATTGGGTCTATTTATAGGTTAGTATTGTTCAATCGTGCGACTGGGCCATAAGTATGGTTCAGTCGTGCGATTGAACCATGCGGTTGATTCATCCGCACGACTGAGTGTTCAGTCGTGCGATTGAGTCAATCTTATGTGTCAATCATACGACTGATCCAGTCTCCTGGTTCAGTCGTGCGATTGAGTCAATCGTATGAAGTTATTCATGCGTGTGGTCCATTCGCATGGGCCATTCGCATGAGAACTTCATTAAGTTAAGTTTGAATGTTTTAATTTATATAACATAATGTGCAATCATTCAACCAATCATAAACCCAATCAATTCAATCACGACTCATTAATGAAATATTAAACATCACAAGTAACAAACAATTCATATCATTTCATTAATCGATACTATTACATCATAATCAGACAGACAAGATTTATTACATTACAACTCATGATCTAGGGACATACATGCATGTTAGGACCTGGTATTTGAACGATATACCTAGTGATTAGCGTGTTAAACCAACTCAAATAGTGCGGAATCCTATTTGATTGGCGATCCAATCAGTGAGAACACACGAAGAATCAATCAAGAATTGAATCCAACGTCAGAAATCGATTAGGAATCGATCTGAAGTGTTCTGTGAACTTGGAGAACGATTTGGGAGGCTTCTGGACGGCTAGGGTACATCTGGAATCGTAATGGGATGAATGCTTACGTTTTTCCACGAATTGGGTCTATTTATAGGTTAGTATTGTTCAATCGTGCGACTGGGCCATAAGTATGGTTCAGTCGTGCGATTGAACCATGCGGTTGATTCATCCGCACGACTGAGTGTTCAGTCGTGCGATTGAGTCAATCTTATGTGTCAATCATACGACTGATCCAGTCTCCTGGTTCAGTCGTGCGATTGAGTCAATCGTATGAAGTTATTCATGCGTGTGGTCCATTCGCATGGGCCATTCGCATGAGAACTTCATTAAGTTAAGTTTGAATGTTTTAATTTATATAACATAATATGCAATCATTCAACCAATCATAAACCCAATCAATTCAATCACGACTCATTAATGAAATATTAAACATCACAAGTAACAAACAATTCATATCATTTCATTAATCGATACTATTACATCATAATCAGACAGACAAGATTTATTACATTACAACTCATGATCTAGGGACATACATGCATCAACAAACCCCCCCTTGGACCTAGATCTATCTAATCTCTTGTCTTCTGCATCACCTCCTTATACTTCTTGTACTTCTCCTCTTTAGTGACTCCTGCGTGAATCTCAAACGCAAAGCAAAGTCGTATAACGTTTTGGAACTGGAGGGCTTGTACAATGTCTTGTGTGTCATAGAACAGTGGCCACTTGTATAATGTATAGACATCATTTGCAGACAAGTTGGTTAGCCACATCGGGTCGAATACCCTGATAGTATCCATTTGTCCCTCTTTATTCAGAACTATGACAGCTTCAGCAGTTCTCCAATCATAGTACCACCATTTGAAGTGTGGAGTGAAGTCGTGTGGCATTTCCCTGAGAGGGATTCTCGACATAGTGCGCGGAGGACTCCACTTCAACACAATCTTGGGCTTGCCAGTAATGGCATCAACCTCAGACCTTCTTATATACCTCGCAGGCTGTTGTGGTCTGAAGTTAACCATCTGGTGTGGTACTCCTTCTTCAGGGCACCTCGAACCAGCCTGACATCTTTCTTGGGTCAGCATACACCCACTTTAGCTTAGCCACTGGTTGAGCTCAAAACCAGGTAGAGTCTTCAGATCATGTGGAACCTGATACTCTATGCCCTGCTCCCTCTTAACTGCATACGCGTTAAGGTCTCAAAATAAGCCCATGCAATAATCCTGCCTGACACCTTATGGTGTTTCTTGACTCTATAGAGCTTGGTGTAGGCATCTTTCTTTGGTGCAGCACGCTGGGCTCTTACTTCTTCAAAACAGGCACCCACTCAGCCTTGCGAATATCTACGTCATCATTGGAGGCTTGGGCTGTTCTTTCAGTCTTTTCGGTTTCCTGCTCCATCTTGTCTAGTACCTCAAACGTATCACTGACTAGGGACTCACCCAGATTGGGACCACATTACCTCTGTTGTCAGCATACTGAGGGTACTCTTCTGCAGTAATATCTTCAACCTCAACCTCATCATCACGTCATTTAGTTCTTCATCACTGGTTGAATCAACTGTTGGAGCATCCTTGACAATTTCATCAGGATTGAGTCTGAACATCTCTGCCAGTTGCTCATCAGATAGGTCATGAATTATTCCCCTTCTTCAGGGTATAACTCACAGACCTTCTTACAATCCCTTGCAGATCAAGAATCATGGTTATTGAGTCTTGACCTTTTGAAGGGGAGCAAGTCAACTCATCCCTTTGAAAGTTTGGATCTGTTTGATTTAAACATTCAACACATAACCATTAGTAAGTAATCAAACAGAATTATATCAACTTAATATATAACATTCAACACACTTGTTTTTTCATTACATGATTCAAATACAAAATAAATAAATACATAAGACATCTAATCTGTACTTTTGTCTTGAATCATGGGCGTGTCGCTCGGAGGAGCAGAAGTGGTGATGACTGGTCCTGTCGATGCTTAGATCTTCGCTCTTGACCAGAAGCAGAGGCCGATGCAGCCGCATCCCCTCCTTCTGCTTCGTCATCATCATCTCTACCTTCTGTCCTTTCTTCCTCAGTCTCTTCCTCATCATCATCATCTTCCTCATCATCATCATCATCTTCATCATCACCATCTCCATCATCCCCGTCACCCTCCTTTAGCTTCAAGGGCTCATCCTTCGACCCCTTTAACCTCAGCATAATCGTCTTGTTGGTCGTCTCCAACTCCTCTATACGTTTGACGACTGGGCCTGCTGGTCCTGGAGTTGGGACACCTCGACTCTCTGAGCATCGATTAGCTGGTTCTGCTGGTCTATCACCCGAGCCTGCTCTGCCATCTGCTGAGACTGGGCAGCAGTCAGGTCGGTCAGCTGGCGGATCTGCGCCGCCTTCTCCTCATCTGCAGCAAGCAGGCGCATCACCATACGGTTAAGCGCCGACAGCTGCTCCTCTACCCCGATGTGAGGTAGAGTAGATCCATAAACATGTGGTGGTGGGCTGAGGGTCCAGCATGATGTGAGGTGGTGGTGGCAGTGGCAGTGGTGAATATGGGTCGGTAGGCTGGTGCTGGTGATGTAGGTGTGAATGGTCTGGTGGTGGATGGGAAGGATACAGTGGTGGTAGGTAAGTGGTGTGTGTGGTAGTGGAAGTGTGGTGGGCTGTGGTGGTGAAGTAGTGGCAGCAAGGTAACGAAGGTCAGGCGACGCTTCTTCTTCTTCAATCCATGGGGTTGAGCCATCCGCTTCCTCCTAGTCCCGGTGGAAGTGGATGCTCCCCCTGCAGCTCTGCCCACTGAACCCGGAACATAGTTCGGGTCAGTCTCTCTCTCTGAGGAGTCCCGAGGGTGTTCACCAACCACCCTAAGCCCGTGGTCTGTGGGAACAACTTTGCTTCCCACAGTCCTAGTGAGGGGCTCCTCATCTGACTCCTCCTCCTCTTGATCACCAGCTACAAACTCCTGATGGAAACCGGCCATCTCAGCAACCTCTCCGGCAGTGGCAGACCCCGGGGGAATAACGTCTGAATCAGTGCCTCTAGGTGGAGCAGGCATATCATCCCCGGCGTCGCCGCTATCATCATCATCTGAGTCAGTATCTGGTATAGCAATATGCTCGACATCTGAATCACTGTCATCGTGGCGCCACTTTCTCTTGGCTGGCGCCACATAGTCAGCACGGGCCAGATGCCCAAACAACCTCCTGACAGGGGTTTCACCTGCTTCCCCCTGTATACCTTCATCCGGCCTAGCGTAGTGTCATCCATGACCTCTAGCACTACAGCATCCTCCTTCTCCTTTGGCAGGGAGGGAAGCTTCTGATCAATAATCATCTGTATAAACCTCGGATACATACAGAAGCCTTCCTTCCCTTTCCCCTCAATGTTCTCCACCAGGTAGGTGAAGATCATTTTGGAGAAGCTGAACGGGTGGTTCAGCACCAGTGCTGCATAAGCGTTCTGGATCTGATCCGACAGCTCATCAAATCCTCCCTTCCTCGACGCTATGCACTTCAGCAGAACATGCGCAAGATACTTGAACTGGGGACAGAGGTTACTCTTGTTGAGTACCCCAGCATTGATGTCCCCAGAGTACTTGGCTCTCATAAACATCCTCTGACAGTGAGGGGGTGTAGACGAGTAGGACAATCAGCATCATCCCCTAACTGTAGAACAATCCTCAAATCCTCCTCTGATACGGTGATAGCCTCACCAAAGATCGTACTCCTGATGCAATGAGGCTCAGAGGATCTATCAACAGTCGCGCCTTCCCAGAAGGCCTGCTGCACTGATCTATATGGCGTGCATGGTGTAGAGATAGCATGAGCAATCCTGGATCTCAACAGAAATGTAATGATGCCTGCGAAGTCAGCTGCGTTCCTGGATGTCAAATCCAGATGAGCACATATGTTATGCTTGGTGCTCATGTTCCATCGACTCGCCATCTGTAACACATAACAATATAAACATTAGTTCCGTTGGCTAAAAGTATAATGAAACACTTAGACTTTGAATAGAATGTCTCTGTCATGCGATTGAGGTTGTGCGACTGAAGACAGTCGTGCGACTGAACAGTGCGATTGAGGTTCAGACGTGCGAATGACCTCATGCGTACGACTGAGTGTGCGACTGGACTCATGCGCATGTACTCTTATGCGGTTACACCAGTCGTGCGACTGAGTCTCATTCGCATGGTTCAGTCGTGCGGTTAAGGAATCGCCCCCTTCAGTCGTGCGACTGAAGTTCATCCGCTTGTCCAATCGTATGACATCCTGTCCGTTCAATTCAAATTAACTTTTTCATCAATTTTGAGTTTTAGACTCCGTGTTCTGGTTCATTAGACTCGCAATATGTTCTTATAACTTATAACACTTAATTTCATCCGTTTGAGTATTTAGGTTAGGTTATTTGTCCCATATGTCACAGTTTACCAACGGGTCGATTATCCAGATTAAAAGTCAAATTGAACGAATTGGTGATGTTTCTTCGTCGCAAATTACCTGTAGAATCGAAGTAAATGGTCAGTATGCAAGAAACGAAGGTTTTAAGGAGATCAAACGAAATTTTGGCAGAGTGACTTTAGTCGTGCGATTTAGGGTTTCTTTGAGGGTGATGAGTCTCTGCGACCGACTCCTCCTCTATTTATACTAACCCTAGATCCAATCGTGCGACTGAGTTCATACGCACCTTTCAGTCGTGCGAGTGGGACTCAGTCGTGCGATTGGGTCAGTCGCCCTTCTCCAGTCGTCCGACTGGATTTCAGTCGTGCGACTGACTCACTCGTTCGCACTTAAGCCTCCGACTGGACTAATCGTATGGGCCATTCGGTTTGATGGTCCATACTCATAGTTCATTCGTGCGAATGGACTCCATTCGTATGGTTAGTCCATACGTATGGTCCATTCGTGCGAATGGGTCATACTTAGTTAATTTTCTGCCATTTTGACCAATTTACATTTAAACCCCTTTTAACTTTATGAAATTAACATTATGAACCTTTGATCATCTCAGACATGATCATCTTATCTGGAAAACATTTTGATCACCTCAGACGTGACCATTTTTATCTGAAAACATTTGATCACCTCAGACGTGATCCTTTTAAAACACTTTGTCACCTCAGACGTGACTATTTTAACCTTTCAAACACTTTGTCCTTCTGATTTTCCTGATGTAGCCCGACACACGACTAAAATTAAAATTAAAACACTAACTAATTTAAGAACTTAAACAATTACATAAACAGACATATTTTTGGCTTTTTGTGAGAGATAAATCCAGAGATTGATATCTACGGGATTTGGTTCGGGAGTAGATAGCTTCAACTTAGATTGATCATATCTGGACCAATTCAATTTTGGAATCATACAGGTAAGTCAAATCATTTGGGACTAGTTATTAAAACCTTTGATGCTCAAATTCTCGGTGTTCATCCAGAGTCGTTAGCAACTTAAGGAAATCATACTGAAACTCTTAGATTTTCACATTGATTTGAACCTTTGAGAATGTAGCCACAATGATTGTCAGTATGTTTGTCCACTTAAATCCATACACAGACTTTTGACCAGACTGGTGACTTATTTAGGTTTAATTATTTCAACTAACATTTGTGGATCCCACACTTATATGGTAATCAACATTCCTCAGGAGCTTTTGAGCGGTCTACGGGTATTATTACAAGAAGAGACTATTCTTAGAGCTTTCAAAGAGAAGCCTGTCCTCAGGTCAGTGCCATCGCACAGCAGAGAGGCGGCAAACAACAATGAATTCTAGAATATCTAGGTTATGCTTATCCTCAGGTCAGTGCCATCGCACAGCAGAGAGGCACACAACCTATCTCCTTGTTAGAGCAGCTTATTTTATTTTACACAAAATGCACCAACAACATAAGTCATTAGCTTTATTGCATTTGTCTTTCATTTTTTCTTGCTTTGCTCTAATTATGGTCATCCGCACACATTTGTGGCGTTTAATTGCTCATTACCCCTTATTGGAATATATTTGATTGTGTTAACCAGTGATAAGATGGAAGCCCACAGTCAGTTGAACAACTTAGTTTGATCTTGAGATCACCAATCAGGTCTAATTGTCTATTGTGTTGAATCTACCAACATATCATTATGGTCTAGCAGCCTCTAAGTCTACTTTCTTTGTGTCACCTTAGGAGTTGCCAGTTTTCTATCATCTTCCCTTTTTTATTGCTTAGACTACACAGACTTATACTTTGAACTTTTGCATCTTTCCAAAACTTAAATTTTAAAGTCCCTCTTGATTTGTTCCTGTGTACTATCATTTTCCAAAGGTATTGAATCGGTATCACAGACACAATCTACCTTATTTCAGCTAGTTACTCCTTCTCCCTCATTTTTTTTTTAATGTTAACTTGCTGACATATTCTCCCCCTAAAATACTAAAATCATTTCTGGTTAAATTATTTTAGGATTTTAATAAACAGCAAAATAACATGAGTTTAAATAAAACAGACGAGAATAAAACAAAAAATAAAATAAAATAAACTTTAACTAAACTACATCGGACTACACATTATCATCATCAGGAATTACCTCACTTTTCTTTTTAACGCCGTTGACCTCTAGCAATATTGAAAACGTGGTTTATCAAAGGCTTTAGTATAGAGGTCAGCGCGTTGAAAATCAGTATTAATTTTAACCACATCAATTAAGTTCTTTTCAAAGCAATCTCTTATGAAATGGTATTTAATACCGATGTGTTTGGTCTTAGGATGTTGAACCGGATTTTTAGTTACTGCAATTGCAGCAGAGTTATCAACAAAAATAGGAGTAGATGAGAATTTTAAACCGTAATCCCGCATTTGCTGTTGAATCCAGATGATTTGTGAACAGCAACTTGCAGCAGCAACATATTCGGCTTCACAGGTTGACAATGCAACCGATGTCTGCTTCTTACACTGCCAGGTAACTAATCTTCTCCCAAAGAATTGACACCCCGCTGATGTAGACTTGTAGTTCATCTTGCAGCCCCCGTAATCCGAGTCACTATACGCGGTAAGCTCAAAGTCATCATCATGAGGATACCACAATCCAAGTGTGGGTGTACCCTTCAGATAACGAAAAATCCTCTTGACCCCGATCAGATGGTTGACCTTTGGTTTAGCCTGATATCTAGAACATAGACATGTAGCATACATAATATCAGGTCTTGAGGCAGTGAGATACATGAGGGATCCAATCATTCCTCGGTACATAGTGGCATCTACTAGATCTCCATTCTCATCAGGTGCTATATCATGATTCGTAGCAAGTGGAGTCCCAGCAGCAGAAGCATTCTCCATGTCAAAGCGACTGAGAATGTCTCCTACATACTTGGTCTGATGTAGAAAGATTCCATTAGGTGTTTGATCCACCTGTAACCCGAGAAAGAACTTCATCTCCCCCATAGCACTCATCTCAAACTCTTTCTTCATCACTGCTTCAAACTCTTTGCATAACTCTTCGTTCTTTGACCCGAAGATTATGTCATCAACATATATCTGTACAAGCAGTAGGTCGCCATCCTTTTCTTTAATAAACAGTGTACAGTCAATGACTCCCCTGCGAAAGCCGTGTTTCACAAGATGAGTCGAGAGTTTCTCATACCAAGCTCGAGGAGCTTGATGAAGCCCATATAAAGCTTTGTCGAGCTTGTAAACTCTATCCCGATGATAAGGATCTTCAAATCCCTCGGGTTGACTTACATAGACTGTTTCCCTGATTTCCCCATGAAGGAATGCACTCTTCACATCTAATTGGTAGACTTTAATCTTCATGTACGATGCATAGGCAAGGAAGATACGAATAGCTTCCATCCTTGCCACGGGTGCAAACACCTCATTATAGTCAATCCCCTCGACTTGGCGAAAACCTTGAACCACCAGTCGAGCTTTGTTCCTGATAATGACTCCTTGGTCATCCTTCTTGCATTTTAGTACCCATTTGGTGCCAATGACTTTAGCACCTTTAGGTCTATCAACCAGAGTCCATACACCTAACTTCTTAAACTGCAGAAGTTCTTCTTGCATGGCACTCACCCACGCCTCATCATTTAGTGCCTCACTGACATATTTTGGCTCAACCTGCGAGACAAAACATCGATAAGCACCATCATGAATGTAACCCTTCTCCATAACCGAGGCGTAATCAGCTGAGTATAGCTGATTTCGGGTTTGTACTCCTGATCTGACATCCCCAATAACATTGTCAAGGGGATGATAGACGTTTAGTCGTGATCCTGGAGTAGTAGGAACAGCCACCTCAGAACCGAGATTATGAACATTTTGTTCTGCATCTGAGGTAGTTGGAGTTTGAGGTCCGAAGTCGAAGGAGCATCACTCGTAGATGCTTGTGGACTTTCAGGAACTGGAACCTGTTCCTCCTGACTGTTCTGGTCATCTGCTTCAGTTTCATCTTCAGAGGAGGAGTCACTGTCATCGACTACTCCCCCTGACTGAGTAGATGATTCTCCCTGTGTGCTAGATGGTGTATTCAGAATATCATACATCATCCTAGTAGCTAACTCATCATCCGAGGGAGAGAGAGGAATGTTGAAGGACTTGAAGAATCCATCATAATCGAAGAAGTATGCAGGTCCTTTGCCTGTAGGTGGTGTGGTATATCTCTGAACGTCGACATTACACCACACTTCTACAAGACCCGTTGAGTTATTGTAAACTCGCTTGTTCGGTATGTTGTATCCTAGAAAGATTCCTTCATCTGCCTTCTCGCTGAATTTTCCTTCTTGTGTCTTCTTCAGAAGTGTACACGGCGCGCCAAAAGGTTCAAGATACTCCAAATTTGGTTTGCGTCTTTGTAGTAGCTCATAACATGTCTTTCCGTGGCGCTTGACTATTAGGACTCGATTCAGTGTATAACATGCATTTGCCACTGCCTCATTCCAGAATTGATAGGCAGTTTCGAGTCAGCCAGCATAGTCCGTGCAGTCTCTATCAAGCTTCTATTCTTCCTCTCAGCAACACCATTCATCTGAGGCGTGTAGCAGAAGTGAATTGATGAACAATTCCCTTTTCCTTGCAGTATGCCTCCATCCATTGATTCTTGAATTCTGTCCCGTTGTCTGAGCGTACTTGTCTAACTTTTAGCTTGTAGAGAGATTCCAGTGTGGTTACTAATTCCTTGAATGACTCAAATGTTTCTGATTTGGATTTCAGAAACATTACCCAAGTGAACCTTGAGTAGTCATCAGTGACCACAAAACAGTACAAATCGCCTGCAATGCTCCTTGTACTGACTGGACCAAACAGATCCATGTGAAGAAGTTCAAGAGGAAGTTCTATTGAATGAACTTTCTTTTCCTTATGAGACTTCTTTGTCTGTTTGCCTTTCTTGCAAGCTACACAAAAGTCAGGAAGTTGGAAGTTCTTGACATTTACTCCTCTCACTAAATCCTTCTGAATCAAATGATTCATCTTCCTTTGACTAATGTGTCCCATTCTCCTATGCCAGGAGATTGAGTCCTTCTCAGTAGCTTTAGATAGAAAGCACTGAACCTCATGATCCGTTGTAGCAGCTGTTGACAGATCCAAGACATAAAGGTTTTATATCTTGAAGCAGTCATCAGAACTTGGTCCTCTGGGATCATGTAGTCTTTCTTCAGCACGTAACACTTCTTGTTGTCGAAGATGACTTTAAATCCTTTATCGCAGATTTGGGAACAGAAAGTAAGTTATTCTGAAGTTGTTGAACGTAGTTCACCTTATCAAACTTAACTTTCTGATTTCCCACTTCTCCCTGAGCTGTGATGTATCCTCCCTTGTTTCCTGCAAAGGAAACATGCCCTCCTTTTATTTGTTTGACGTTTGATAAAAGGGCTCTATTTCCTGTCATGTGCCTGGATGCTCCGCTGTCTATAATCCACGTGTTAGTCTCAGCGCTGTATCGAACACCCTGCACATATAAAGTAAATGTATTAGTTTAGGTTAGGAACCCAAGCCTTTACTGTCTTGGGTTTCCCAGAGGCATCACACATCATAAACTCTACCCATTGACCCTTAGAGGGTGAGGGTAGCTCAGATTCCTTCTTGTCATCAGTATCAGACACGCAGGATGACTTCTCTTTCCATAAGCCAGATTTGTGCAATGCCTGTTTATGATAAACAGTCGTCTGGCTTACAGGTTGGACTTTAGGTTCACTAGATCTTCTAGGTGGAGTTAGAGAACTCCTCTTAGAAGACCTAGGTCTAGAGTCCTGAAGATCAATCTTCTTCCTAGGTGTCTGATAGAAAGGACAATAGGAAGCAATGTGTCCACATTCTCCACAGTTGTAGCATGATCTGCTATCAACTTTATAAGTAGACTTTCTTTGTGGAGAAGTGTGTGACACTCTAGTAACATCAATCACTTTAGGTTTTGACTCTTGTATGTTTGATGTTTTCTCTGGTTTAACAAAATTAACTGTTTTCACCTGTTTAACATGTTCCATTTTTTGGTTAACTGGTTTTTGACTTGAAGCATGTGAAAAATTAACGTTTGAAGTCCTTTTAGGTTCTGATTTGACTCTGTTTGACCCTGACTTTAAGTTAACTTTTTCAAATTCATTTTCCAGATTAACACAAGGCAATTTACCCTTTGCCTTTGAAGTGGCCTCCTTTTGTTTCTGTCCAGATTCAGTAGATGAACATGATATGTCTGGATCAGTAACAAGAGGAGTAGTCACCACATGATCCTTGATGGGGTTGTTGTTTACTGGTCTAGACTTAGTGTTCATCAAGGTCTCAGGTGGAGGTGGAACCACTTTGTAGCCTAATCCCTCCCCGTTATTCCTTTCTCTCACTAAGTGTTGAACTATGTGTGAAGAACTAGTCCAACTGTGCAGTTTCTGTTTTAATGAATTAACTTCTACTTCTAGAACTGCTTTTTGCTTCTTAGTGTCCTCTAGGGAGTTTAGATAGTACCTAATGTCATTTGCTTGGTTAAAGGCAACTACTTCGGTTTCCCTAAGCTGTTTAGTCAATAGGTCTATCTTTTCTTTATAACTATGCTCATTTTGTTTTAGAACTCTATTAGCCTCAGTGCACAGTTGTAAATCTTTTACTAAGTTATCATTGTGATCTAATAACCTAGCAAATTTTTCATCAATGCTATTCCTAAACATATCACAATCAGAACAAGCATGATTATTAAACATTTGGTCAGTTGTACTTACCTGTGTTGGTTCAGAAGAGTTAGCCATCAACGCAGCATCAGACGTCTCTGGTTCTGGTGATTCTGACTTTTCTGTCTCTGACGTGGAAGTCTCCTCCTTTGGCTTGTAACTGACCTCAACTGCAGTTGTTCTTCACTATGTGACATTGCTATCTCAACTGCTAGATCACCTTCACTCGCAGAATCATCATCAATATCTTCAACACTGGCAATGTTAGATTCTCCTGGTGAGACAAACCTAAAACTCCAATCCTGTCCTTCATCATCATGAGCAGTCAAGGCTTTTGGATCCTTGTTTGATGAAGTAGAACTGGAGGCTTGCTTGTCTTGGCGAGTAAAGGACGAGAAAGGGTTCCCATTACCCGTCTTCTTTGGCTTGACACATTCTCTCTTGAAGTGCCCCTTCTCTCCACAGTTGAAGCAGGTCACTTTGCTCTTGTCAAAGCCAAATGTGGTATCCTTAGTAGCTATCAAGTTCTGTCCTGTCTTCTTAACAAACTTCTTCGCCCTTCGGACAGCGCTAGCTAAGGCCCACATTATATCCATCCTCTCAAGCTCCATTTCATCTACCTGCTCGTAGTCCTCATCTGCCAGATGGCAGTTTCCAATCTTCCCAGCAACTAGTCCATCATATGAATGAACCACTGCGGCTAGAAGATCCATATGCTCTCGTGCTACTTCTACGGTTACATTACCGAGGTTCTCGGTCTTTAATTTGGTAGCACTTGCTTCTGATCCAATATAGTGGGTACATGATGACCCTGACGTGTCTGATCCAGAAGGAGAAGCATGTGAAGGACCTGACGAGCTAGACACAAATGCAGTCTGGAGAGGTGCTCCAGATGTCTTAGCTTAAGGCGTGGCGTTGTATAAAGCTGGATTTTGTGTATACGAAGACTTCTGAGCTCTATACTTCATCCTTAGTGCTTCTTCTCGCAACTTGAGAATGAAGTCATTTATATCCAGCTTTACAAGCATTCCATTCTGTCTAAGGTTAGACACAAATGAAGCCCACTTATCAGGCAATCCGTCTGCGAAGTTGCTCACTTTCTCTTCCATGGTTGTTTCAACTCCATGTGTATGCAATTCGCTAATCAAGTGGTAGAATCTGTCTATGACTTCGTCTAAACTCTCATTACCAATCGATGAGAAGTTATCGAATTCCTTCTTTAACTCCTTTGCCTTGATTGCCTTCAATGACGCATTCCCATCATATCTCTTCTCTAGCTCATCCCACAGTTTCTTGGACTGCTTGTTCTCTGAATACTGGTGGAATATGTCTTTGGGGATAGACTGAGTGATTAATGCATAAACCTTTTCTCTCTGCATTGTACTTTACTTTCTGTGCGTCTGTCATCCCACTTAACGTTAATTTAACTCCATCAGCTCCCACCGGTGTACTATAACCGACCTCAATAGCTTCCCACAGATTAGGATCTACTCCATTGAGGTAGATCTCAAAACGTTGTTTCCAGTGGGGAAACTCATCTAAAGTCAAGAGCTTTGGTGGTTTATTGTGATTACCCACCTCACTCTCAAGCAACAGCAGGTTCTGAATCCTCGAGTCCTTCCCAGCAGTAAAGGCTGACATCTGATCTTCCATGGCTAATAAACTTAGAATCTAATCAAACAAACTTTCACTGATGCGACTGAAGGATGCGAATGGTCTAATCGTGCGTATGAACTCTGCGATTGGTTCAACCGTGCGACTGAACTGGGCGATTGGTTCAGTCGTGCAAATGAATCTGGTGCATATGAGTTATGCGAACGAATGGTTCAGTCGGCCGAATGAGGGTGCGACTAGGTCCAATCGTGCGAATGAGCAATGCGAATGGAGTCCAGTCGTGCGAATGGGTCACTCGTGCGACTGAAGCTGCTGTTTTGCGAAAATTTCTAGGTTTGACGGGTTTCAGCCGTAAAAATTCGAAATTTCACAAGTCCTAATCGCCTAAGTCCGTAGAAACTAAACTTCAATGAGCAGGGAACGTCCAAGATCACTTTTGATGCCAAAGATTGTGTTTTTCGTGCAAAAACACAAACTTTTATGCAATCTTGATTGAATCAACACGTAATCAAGAGCCAAAGCTCTGATACCACTTGTTAGGACCTGGTATTTGAACGAAATACCTAGTGATTAGCGTGTTAAACCAACTCAAATAGTGCGGAATCCTATTTGATTGGCGATCCAATCAGTGAGAACACACGAAGAATCAATCAAGAATTGAATCCAACGTCAGAAATCGATTAGGAATCTATCTGAAGTGTTCTGTGAACTTGGAGAACGATTTGGGAGGCTTCTGGACGGCTAGGGTACGTCTGGAATCGTAATGGGATGAATGCTTCCGTTTTTCCACGAATTGGGTCTATTTATAGGTTAGTATTGTTCAATCGTGCGACTGGGCCATAAGTATGGTTCAGTCGTGCGATTGAACCATGCGGTTGATTCATCCGCACGACTGAGTGTTCAGTCGTGCGATTGAGTCAATCTTATGTGTCAATCATACGACTGATCCAGTCTCCTGGTTCAGTCGTGCGATTGAGTCAATCGTATGAAGTTATTCATGCGTGTGGTCCATTCGCATGGGCCATTCGCATGAGAACTTCATTAAGTTAAGTTTGAATGTTTTAATTTATATAACATAATGTGCAATCATTCAACCAATCATAAACCCAATCAATTCAATCACGACTCATTAATGAAATATTAAACATCACAAGTAACAAACAATTCATATCATTTCATTAATCGATACTATTACATCATAATCAGACAGACAAGATTTATTACATTACAACTCATGATCTAGGGACATACTAGGACCTGGTATTTGAACGAAATACCTAGTGATTAGCGTGTTAAACCAACTCAAATAGTGCGGAATCCTATTTGATTGGCGATCCAATCAGTGAGAACACACGAAGAATCAATCAAGAATTGAATCCAACGTCAGAAATCGATTAGGAATCGATCTGAAGTGTTCTGTGAACTTGGAGAACGATTTGGGAGGCTTCTGGACGGCTAGGGTACGTCTGGAATCGTAATGGGATGAATGCTTACTTTTTTCCACGAATTGGGTCTATTTATAGGTTAGTATTGTTCAATCGTGCGATTGGGCCATAAGTATGGTTCAGTCGTGCGATTGAACCATGGCGTTGATTCATCCGCACGACTGAGTGTTCAGTCGTGCGATTGAGTCAATCTTATGTGTCAATCATACGACTGATCCAGTCTCCTGGTTCAGTCGTGCGATTAAGTCAATCGTATGAAGTTATTCATGCGTGTGGTCCATTCGCATGGGCCATTCGCATGAGAACTTCATTAAGTTAAGTTTGAATGTTTTAATTTATATAACATAATGTGCAATCATTCAACCAATCATAAACCCAATCAATTCAATCACGACTCATTAATGAAATATTAAACATCACAAGTAACAAACAATTCATATCATTTCATTAATCGATACTATTACATCATAATCAGACAGACAAGATTTATTACATTACAACTCATGATCTAGGGACATACATGCATCAACAAGCGGGATATCAGTTCTTTGGTAGACGGTTAGTCACCTGGCAGTGTAAGAAGCAGACATCAGTTGCTCTGTCAACATGTGAAGCTGAATACGTTGCTGCTGCAAGTTGTTGTTCACAAATCATTTGGATTCAACAGCAGATGCGCGACTATGGTTTGCAATTTTCTAACACCCTTATTTTTGTTGATAATTCTGCTGCAATTGCTGTAACCAAAAATCTGGTCCAACACCCTAAAACAAAACACATCGGTATTAAATATCAATTTATACGTGACTGATTTGAAAAGCAATTAATCGATGTGATTAAAATTAATACTGATTTTCAACGCGTCGAACTTTACACAAAAGCATTTGACAAACCATGGTTTTTATATCTTTTAGAGGTTAATGGCGTGAAAAAGAAAAGTGATGTGATTCAAGAAGATGACAGTTCTAAGTCCGACAAGTATGTCCTTAGTTTATTAGTTATTTTATTTTATTTTATTTTATTTTCCTGTTTATTAAAATCCAAAAACACAAAAAGTTTTTCAGTTTTAGAATTTTAGGGGGAGTTTGTAGATACATGTGTTCCTAGTTTATGTGCTTAAATGTAAAAGTCTTTTATGTCTTACATTTGTGTAATTTGACGAAGCAATGAAATATGATATATGATTTGATGTTTATTTATCTTTGATTCATATGTATGAACTTCTTATATAGGTTTGAGGTTGTTGTACATAATTCTAAGTCAATGATGATTGAGTATTATGTTCAACCTAGTCGGGTGATTATTCATGCTAATGGACCATACTTATGGACCATACGCATGAATACATCATGCTTATGGACCAGTCACACGACTAAACCAGGAGACTGCAGCAGTCGTATGATTGAGTCATAAGATTGACTCAGTCGCACGACTGAACCTTCAGTCGTGCGTATGACTCAATCACATGATTCAGTCGCACGACTGAACCATGCTAATGGTTCAGTCGTACGAATGAAAACCCCTAACCTATTAATACCACCTAATTCATGGAAAAACGAAACACTTGAAGAGATATTGCGAATACA
Organism: Flaveria ramosissima; assembly: GCA_025215565.1. NCBI lineage: Eukaryota > Viridiplantae > Streptophyta > Magnoliopsida > Asterales > Asteraceae > Flaveria > Flaveria ramosissima. The sequence goes on along the minus strand of CM046029.1, from coordinate 54,293,018 downwards.
CATAAACCCTAGCAGTCCAGAACGTCCCAAACAGCATGTCCAAGTTCATAGTTCGTTCCTAATCGATTGCTACTCGTTCTTAACGTTTAGTTCAATCTTATATCGATCGGGTTATCGTTCTCACTGATTGGATCGCTAATCAAATAGGATTCCGCACTATTTGATCTGGTATAGACTGAAGGCTGCTGTTTTTGCAAAATCGAAGATTTTGACACTTTGACACAAAATACGATTTTTCTAAGAACCCTAATCTGCCGTATAGTGAAAAATCGAAACTTTAATGCCAAAAAAACGTCGAAAACACCTTTAGAAGCAAAGTGGTGACTCTTTTGATTAAAACGTTGGTTTTTGACACCAAACCTAATTGAATCAAACGCAAAATCAAGAGCCAATACTATGATACCACTTGTTAGGGACCGTGTACGGACGGAGTACTAACTGATTCTACGTTTATACCGGATCAAATAGTGCGGAATCCTATTTGATTGGCGATCCAATCAGTGAGACTGATAACCCGATCGATATAAGATTGAACTAAACGTTAAGAACGAGTAGCAATCGATTAGGAACGAACTATGAACTTGGACAGGCTGTTTGGGACGTTCTGGACTGCTAGGGTTTATGTGTATTCGCAATATCTCTTCAAGTGTTTCGTTTTTCCATGAATTAGGTGGTATTAATAGGTTAGGGGTTTTCATTCGTACGACTGAACCATTAGCATGGTTCAGTCGTGCGACTGAATCATGCGATTGAGTCATACGCACGACTGAAGGTTCAGTCGTGCGACTGAGTCAATCTTATAACTCAATCATACGACTGATCCAGTCTCCTGGTTTAGTCGTGCGACTGGTCCATAAGCATGATGTATTCATGCGTATGGTCCATAAGTATGGTCCATTAGCATGAATAATCACCCGACTAGGTTGAACATAATACTCAATCATTATTGACTTAGAATTGTGTACAACAACCTCAAACCTATATAAAAAGTTCATACATATGAATCAAAGATAAATAAACATCAAATCATATATCATATTTCATTGCTTCGTCAAATTACACAAATGTAAGACATGAAAGACTTTTACATTTAAGCATATAAACTAGGAACACATGTATCTACAACTTGGGAAGTTGAGGAGGAGATGAGGCACCATTACCCTCAACTATTCAGCGACTAACAGGTTTCGAGGATGAAACCTAAATAAGAGGGGTGGACTTGTAACGCCCGGTATAAAGTCAAAACGAGCCAATTAATAATAATGGGCTTAGCCGGGATTATTTGAAGAAAATAAGCAAGGAATGTGGTATGGAGCGAGTAGACCTCGCGGGTTATGTGTTCGGCGAGTTTAAGGTCCCGGGAACGCCCGGTATATATAAGCGGATCCGCTTGAGCCACTCTCAACTCAACACCTAACTTCTAGAGAGAGTGTAGAGAGAGAAAGTGGAGAGAAACTGGTGATTCAAACAAGAAAAGACCAAGAATCCAGGTAAGAAACATCGTTTAATCGTTCCTTTTGATGAAACCCGAATTCTAGGGCTTGGGGTTTTTGAAAGTGGCAAAGACGCCCAAAACTCACGTTTTTGTGTAACAAAACATGTAAGAAGCTTAGATATAGCTTATTTGGTGATAAACCAAGGATTTGGGTGTAAAAGATTGAAGTTTTGGGTCAAAAATGGGTTGGTTTATAATTTCAGCCCGTTATGCGAAACTGGGTGTTCATCCAGCGAAATTATGTAGTCATCCAGCGAAACTATGGATCTTCCTGCGAAACTATAGTTTCGCAGGTAGTTACGCAGACATGGTTTTCCAACGAAAGTTGGGTGAAACTGGCAGCGAAGATGCCAGCGAAACTGCCAGCAAAACTGCTGGTGAAACTAGCAGTGAAACTGCTGGCGAAACTAGCAACGAAACTACTGATCTTGTAGCGAGATTATCAGCGAAATTAGGTAGAAATTAACCCCTTTGAGTGTTAACTTATCTGCAGGCTGAGTTCTAGATCTCCTATTTTAAAGGTTTTAAACTTATTTGGGGCTGGAAATACATACTAAATACACGTTTCTAAATGACCAAGATTTCAAAAGATTTTAACAAGAAGATCGATTTTTCTTTAAGGAAAGGTGCTATAGAAAAGTGTTAAGATAAATAATTTTCGTGCTGACCTGGCAGCCCGGCCCCAGCGACCCCACTAGGGGCTGCTGCCCCTAAGACCCCGCTGTCAGGGGCTGCCGTCCCCCGAACTCCCGCTGTACCGCGAGGGGTTGGTTATGTTCTATGATGAATTGTACTTGTTGTGTATGTGTATGGGAGTGAATGATGTGTGATGATTATATGATGTTGTGTGATGATGTGTGATGATGATATGTATGTTCATGTTATGCCTTCTTTATTTTCCTTATTACGTATTATTTCGTGGCTTTACGTGGGATGGTTATGAAATGAATGTAAAGTATTAAGTAATGAAAGCGGAAGCTAATGATAATGAAAGAGGAACGTAAAATATGAATGAATGCATGCATTAATGAAAGGATGAATGTAAAGTCTTGCAAGCAAATGAAAGGAGCTGCACAACTCTAAAATGTTGTTAGTTCAACTGTGTGTGGTTTACCTAACCCGTAAGGATACACACAGGGGTCTAGTCTTTGTGACTGACCAAACGTATGGGATCCTTGTCACTTGTCCCGGTACTGGTGCCAGGCTATGTGTGTAATGAATGGGGGTCTATTTATAGACTTCGACCCAGTAGTCGGTTCGTGCCTACGTTTGGTGTGTAGCTTATGACATTGGTCCGGATGAGAAGTAAAGGTTAATGAATGAATGAATGATAACGAGTAAAGTGCGATGAAGTATGATAATGAAAGATAATATTAAGATTATCTATATGTACGTATGATGCATGATCGCGAACGAAAGTAATGAACGGTTGTAAAAGGATATGAAGTATTTTATTTATAAAACTAAAACTCACTCAGCAATGCTGACTTTTTATGTATTCTCCAGTTGGCAGGTAGATGTTGCTGAGGATGGCACGGGGTGGCTACTTGGCTTGTTTTGGATGGCATCCATTTTATGTTGTGATAATATTTTTGCATTGTAATGCGAACAAACGATATTTTGTAATGAATGTTGTATTATTTTAGAAAAACTATTATTTTTATGAAATGAAATGGTTGTTTAAAATGATTCCGCTGCAATATTTTAGTAAAGTTAATATAAATCATATGTTTTATGTGCGATAATTGATCAACTATGAGCGTCCCGGGAACGGGGCCTTACAAGTTGGTATCAGAGCCAAAGTTTAAGAGAAATGGGTAAATATTTTCAAAAACCTAAACTTAAACTGAATGGGACAAAGGGAAGGGATGGCAGTCCAAGTAGCTACGTGCCATCAGGTATTTTATTTAATGATAACCGGTATTACGTGCGCATGTTATCTGATTTATGTGCCTTTAGTAGATTTAGATACCGATGTAGTCAGGATAGGAAATGCTTGGGGTATGAAGAGTAAAGTAAGTGGCTAATCACAACTGGCCACTGTAATTAGGGACTTACTATACTTGACATAAACTGAGCTATTACCTTGAATGACCGTGTTGGTGTTTGGATCTTATAATGTGTTTGAGGATGGCTGGAGGTAGATATTCAAAGGCTTCTCGAGGTGGAGGCCGAGGTGGACGTGGTGCTGGGCCATGGGTGTAACACCCCGAATTTCTATTTAAAACAAAAGGAAAAGAAAAGCAAATAGAAAGAATAGAAATTGTGCACAAGTGGAGGGGGAAAAAGTGTACAAAGTACAAAACCTTATTACTTTAAGGTTTAAAGGGGCATGGTTGCCCATTTCTTCTTCATCTTCTTCAATCGGCTGAAAAGAAGTAAGAAGAGAGAGAGAGCCCCGGTTCTAGAGAGGGAAGTGGAAGAAGCAGCTACAAAAGGTAAGTCTTCTCTTATATGAGCTCGGTCTCAGCTTGGTTTCGAGTTCTTGACCGAAGTTTTGGTTGGTTAGTGTTCGTTTTCGGGATTCAAGAGTTGAATCGAAGGTGGGTCTTGAACGGGAAGAGTGTTGCTCAAAGGCTGCTCAAGGTGAGCTTCTAGAACCCCTCTTTTACAGATTTTCAACTCGTTTGGGGCTATTACGCATACTAAGTAAACATTTTGAAAGAAACCGTGGGTTTACAGCTTTATGTTCGAAAGGATGTATGTAGGTATATATATGTTTTAGTGTAAATTATGGGTTCATGATGAGGTTTATCATATCTATATGGCCTTAGTATGTTAGATTTATGCTTAAGTATGATTAGGATGATAATCGGGTGAATTTGATAGTATAGAGAACATTTCAAAGCGTTCGGACGAACATGAACAGTGGTCCATGCGTCTGAATTGTTGACCATGCGCCTAGACTGGTGGCCCATGCGCCCAGCAGAGGGCCCATGCGCCTAGACTGCTGGCCATGCGCCCAGCAGAGGGCCCATGCGCCTAGACTGCTGGCCATGCGCCCAGCAGATGGCCCATGCGCCTAGACTGCTGGCCGTGCGCCCAGCAGATGGACCATGCGCCTAAATGGCTGGCCATGCGCCCAATAGAGATGGCCCATGCGCCTGAATTGTGCCATGCGCCCAAAGTATTAAAATGGTTAAGTGTTGATGCGCCTTATCAGGGCAGAAGCGCCCAAATAGTGCCCATGCGCCCAGATTAATTTATACATAGAATTTTTATGCTCATGCGCCTGGAAGGTCCTATGCGCCCAAGTTGGACCTAAGGTTTTTTCTAAGTGGTTTTTTAGGGGTAAAATGGGGATATAGGCCTGGTTATGATATGATGGCTTATGTTTGATGTGTGTTATGCATGCATGATGTTGCCCGTATGGTGATGGTGTATGTTTATGATTAAGTATATGTTCCTTATTATGTATGTATGTGTGTCTTCCCTTGGCTTTGCGTTGAACGTTAATGAACGTAATGAAGTATTATGTAACGTAAAGTGGAAGATAATGAAAGAGGAACGTTAATGAATGAATGCATGTATTATTGAATGAACGTGAACGTAAGAGGCTTGCAAGCAAAGTATAGTGAGGTGCACGACTCTAAATGCCTTAAGCTCAACCGCGTGAGGTTCAGCAAATCCTAAAGTATGCACGCAAGGGTTCCAGTCTTTGTGACTGACCTTCAGAGTTGTTACCCATTTTGGTGGGGGTGTTGTTACCCATTTCGGTGGGGGTGTTGTTACCCATTTCGGTGGGGGTGTTGTTACCCATTTCGGTGGGGGTGTTGTTATCCATTTCGATGGGGGTGTTGTTACCCATAATGTTGGGGGTGAAACATATGATGGTTACCCGAGTTACGTATAACTTCGGGGGTGTGGCATAAAGCCAAGCATAGGTATGAGGTGAGCGACTTTGTGTTGCAACAGACTCGGATGGAGTTCAATCCCTGTGATTGACTCATATGGGATCTTTGTCGCGTGCCCCGGTGTTGTGTCAGTCTTCGGACATGAGTCGGGGACTTGTAAGCAGGTCCCTGCACAGCATCAGCCTTCGAGCATGAGTCGGGGATATTGCACGAGACAAGATTTGAGTAATAAAGCGTAATGAACGAAAGATTATGTATGAAAGAACAAAGTATGAAATGAACGTTAATTAATTATCGTAATAACATACTGAACAGAATCTTCGTCATTCGACCTCACTAATCGTGGCTGAGTGCCACGAAGAGGGTAAAGTCTGACCGGATCTAGAAAGAGAAGTGAACGATAATGTAATACGTTGAATGAACGAAGTTAACGAACGTAATGATGAAGATAATAATGATATTATCTGTATCTGCGTATGATGTATGATCACGAACGATTGTAAAGTATAGTATGATTTGAAATAAAGTAAAGAACGGTTTTAACAAAGTAAAGTATTTTATTATAAAAACTAGAACTCACTCAGCGTCGCTGAATTTTGTATGCATGATAGTTGGCAGGTATTTGATGATGCTGAGAAGTTGCAGGCATGGATGCATAAGCTACTGGGAGCATTTTGAGGCTGGCATCCGTATTTTGACATGTCTTTGTATTTTGAGATAAAAACTAATGTTGTAAATGAATGAAATGACATGTTTTTAGTTATTAATGAAAGTTTTAATTTCGCTGCAAATTAAATGTACGTTTTATAATGTTTTAAGTGCAATGATTGACCAACTGTGAGGATTCCAGGAACGGGGCCTTACAATTTGGTATCAGAGCCAAAGTTTAAGTGAATTGGGTAAATATTTTGGAAAACCTAATCTTAAACTGAGAATGGGACTAAAAGGAAAAGGGATGCCAGTCCTAGTAGCTACGTGCCTGCAGGTAAAAGTTTTATGCAAATGATTTATGTAAGTTAACGTTAACCGATAATATGTGCGCATGTTATGTGGTCTATGTGTTGCTGATAGATTTGGATATTGATGTAGTCACGATAGGTAATGCTTGGGGGTATGAAGAGTAAAGTAAGTGGCTAATCACAACTGGCCACTGTAATTAGGGACTTACTATACTTGACATAAACTAAGTTGTTCCTTGAATGACCGTGTTAGTGTTTGAATCTTTCAGTGTGTTTAGAGAATGGCTGGTGGTAGATCTTCTAAGGCTTCGCGAGATGGAGGCGGTGGTGGACGTGGTGCTGAACCATGGGTCACAAGAAGAAGGTCTAGGGCTGAAGGAGTAGTTCATGAGAAACCCGAGACCCCTCATCAGGAGGGCGGCGATGAGAATGCTAATCAGAGGGCCTCGATGAGAGAGGCGGTTGCGGAGGAAGTGCAACAGGCCATGAGGACGATCCTACCGTCTGTAATGACAGAAGTGATGAAGGCGGTTAGGATGGGGAGAGACAAGAAGGGGTAGACCTTCGGGCGAAAGGAGACGGCCCGAGACTGAAACGGTTTCTTCGATGATGAAGAAGAAGAAGAGGAGGAGCCAGCGCCGGAGGTGGCACGAGACTGTAACTATGGGGCGTTTCAACGATGCAAGCCCCCAACCTTTGATGGAAACGGCACTGCTGCTACTGCTCACCGCTGGGTGAGAGAGATAGAAGCTGTATTGAATATCAGCGAGTGCCGAGAGGATCAGAAAGTAAAGTTTGCTGCCCACTCTTTTGTGGACTCAGCCTTGTGTTGGTGGGACAATATTGTCCAGGTTGAGGGAAGTAGGGCTATCGTGAGGATGCGATGGCCAGAGTTGAAAAGGCTGGTGATTGACGAGTTCTGTCCTCGTCGTGAGATGGATAAAGTTGAAAGAGAGTTTCTGTAGCTGGAGGCGGGGACGATGACACATCAACAGTATACCGCGAAGTTTAACGAGATGGCATTGGTGCTGGATCAGGTGACACCTCTTTCACGAAAGATCAAGAGGTACATTCAGGGCTTGCCGGCGGACATCCGTAGGAACATGATCGCTGCCCGACCGAGCACGTTTAGGTCGGCGGTTGATTTGGCGGGGAGGTTGTATGATGAAAGATTTGTGATGGTGAATGAAAGTAGCAAGAAAGGAGAAGGTGATCAAGAATGGGACGGGAAGCGATTGAGACGTGGCGGAGCCACTCCAGGTGGCAAAGGTGCACAAGTGGATGATCAGCGTGTGGTCATAACTGGTGCGGAGTCGAAAAGGTGTGACAGGTGTGGACACAGGCACCTCGAGGAATGTAGATTGGGGGCAATGTCTGTTTCCGTTGTGGGAGGACCGGACATGTGGCGAAAAACTGCGGTATGGGGAGGTGTTATTCCTGTGGTGAGGAAGGTCACATGAGCAAGGATTGCAAGAAGCCGAGGGCGGAAGGTTCGGGAGTGAAGAAGATCGGAGGAAGCTAGGACGGACCACGATGTTGTGTCAGGTATGTTTCTAGTAAATTAAACTTTAGCCTCAGTGTTATTTGATTCTGGTGCTAGTAAAAAGTTTTATCTCTGCTGCTTACTATGCTAAGTTGCCTGTTAGTGGTAAGAATATAGATACGCCCTTTGATGTAGAATCACCATTAGTAAGTCTACTAGGTTACCTAATGCCCTAAAGGATTGCGCGATAGAATTGAGAGAGAGCGCTTGTTCCTGCTAGGCTGTTCAAGACAGACATAGTTAGGTAGACATGCATCTCCGGGTGAGTTGATCAGTAGTCTATGACTCAAAACCCTAAGTGTTGCAAGAAGATGGATTGCTCAACCGTGCACGACCAGAGTTTGGTGTCGATCTACGACAATGAATTATGATGAAGGCTTCGACCAGGAAAATAGATTGCTTGGTTTGGAATCGAGTAATGCTAATATTAAAGTATAGAGGGACATTCCAATTGTTGCTTAGGTAGTAGAAGTGACAATCGACTGGAGCTACCCGACGAGTTAAGTGGAATTCATCTGATGTTCCATGCGTCTCGTCTAAGAAAGAGCTCAACCGATAAGGATATGATCATGCTACTAGGGAATACTGAGATGGTCGAAGCATTTAATCACGAGAAGCAACTGGTGGCCATCACTAATAAGAAGAAGAGAATAGGCTAAGGAGGATGATGGTTTTACTTGTGCGGGTGCAGTGAAGCCTAAAGGGATCTAAGTTTAAGTGCAAGATCAAAGAAGAGGTGAGACCGTGTTACCCATGACTGTTCGAAAAGCGACAGGTTTCGGGGACGAAACCTCTTTAAGGGGGGTAGACTTGTAACACCCCGAATTTCTATTTAAAACAAAAGGAAAAGAAAAGCAAATAGAAAGAATAGAAATTATGCACAAGTGGAGGGAGAAAAAGTGTACAAAGTACAAAACCTTATTACTTTAAGGTTTAAAGGGGCATGGTTGCCCATTTCTTCTTCATCTTCTTCAATCGGCTGAAAAGAAGAAAGAAGAGAGAGAGAGCCCCGGTTCTAGAGAGAGAAAGTGGAAGAAGCAGCTTCAAAAGGTAAGTCTTCTCTTATATGAGCTCGGTCTCAGCTTGGTTTCGAGTTCTTGACCGAAGTTTTGGTTGGTTAGTGTTCGTTTTCGGGATTCAAGAGTTGAATCGAAGGTGGGTTTTGAACGAGAAGAGTGTTGCTCAAAGGCTGCTCAAGGTGAGTTTCTAGAACCCCTCTATTACTGATTTTGGACTGGTATGGGGCTATTATACATACTAAGTAAACATTTTGAAAGAAACCGTGGGTTTACAGCTTTATGTTCGAAAGGATGTATGTAGGTATATATATGTTTTAGTGTAAATTATGGGTTCATGATGAGGTTTATCATGTCTATATGGCCTTAGTATGTTAGATTTATGCTTGGGTATGATTAGGATGATAATCGGGTGAATATAGAGAACATTTCAGAACGTTCGGACGAACATGAACAGTGGTCCATGCGTCTGAATTGTTGACCATACGCCTAGACTGGTGGCCCATGCGCCCAGTAGAGGGCCCATGCGCCCAGTAGAGGGCCCATGCGCCTAGACTCCTGGCCATGCGCCCAGCAGAGGGCCCATGCGCCTAGACTGCTGGCCATGCGCCCAGCAGATGGCCCATGCGCCTAGACTGCTGGCCATGCGCCCAGCAGATGGCCCATGCGCCTAAATGGCTGGCCATGCACCCAATAGAGATGGCCCATGCGCCTGAATTGTGCCATGCGCCCAAAGTATTAAAATGGTTAAGTGTTGATGCGCCTAATCAGGGCAGAAGCGCCCAAATAGTGCCCATGCGCCCAGATTAATTTATACTTAGAATTTTTATGCTCATGCGCCTGGAAGGTCCCATGTGCCCAAGTTGGACCTAAGGTTTTTTCTAAGTGGTTTTTAATGGGTAATATGGGGAGATAGGCCTAGTTATGATATGATGGCTTATGTTTGATGTGTGTTATGCATGCATGATGTTGCCCGTATGGTGATGGTGTATGTTTATGATTAAGTATATGTTCCTTATTATGTATGAATGTGTGTCTTACCTTGGCTTTGCGTTGAATGTTAATGAACGTAATGAAGTATTATGTAACGTAAAGTGGAAGATAATAAAAAAAGGAACGGTAATGAATAAATGTAAGTATTAATGAATGAACGTGAACGTAAGAGGCTTGCAAGCAAAGTATAGTGAGGTGCACGGCTCTAAATGCCTTAAGCTCAACCGCGTAAGGTTCAGCAAATCCTAAAGTGTGCACGCAAGGGTTCCAGTCTTTGTGACTGACCTTCAGAGTTGTTACCCATTTCAGTGGAGGTGTTGTTACCCATTTCGATGGGGGTGTTGTTACCCATTTCGGTGGGGGTGTTGTTACCCATTTCGGTGGGGGTGTTGTTACCCATTTCGATGGGGGTGTTGTTACCCATAATGTTGGGGGTGAAACATATGATGGTTACCCGAGTTACGTATAACTTCGGGGGTGTGGCATAAAGCCAAGCATAGGTATGAGGTGAGCGACTTTGTGTTGCATGAGACAAGATTCGAGTAATAAAGCGTAATGAACGAAAGATAATGTATGAAAGAACGAAGTATGAAATGAACGTTAATGAATTATCGTTATAACGTACTGAACAGGATCTTCGTCATTCGACCTCAGTAATCGTGGCTGAGTGCCACGAAGAGGGTAAAGTCTGACCGGATCTAGAAAGAGAAGTGAACGATAATGTAATACGCTGAATGAACGAAGTTAACGAACGTAATGATGAAGATAATAATGATATTATCTGTATGTACGTATGCTGTATGATCGCGAACGATTGTAAAGTATAGTATGATTTGAAATAAAGTAAAGAACGGTTTTAACAAAGTAAAGTATTTTATTATAAAAACTAGAACTCACTCGGCGTCGCTGACTTTTGTATGCATGATTGTTAGCAGGTACTTGTTGATGCTGAGAAGTTGCAGGCATGGATGCATAAGCTACCGGGAGCATTTTGAGGCTGGCATCCGTATTTTGACATGTCTTTGTATTTTGAGATAAAAACTAATGTTGTAAATGAATGAAATAACATGTTTTTAGTTATTAATGAAAGTTTTAAATTCCGCTGCAAATTAAATATACGTTTTATAATATTTTAAGTGCAATGATTGACCGACTGTGAGGATTCCGGGAACGGGGCCTTACAATTGGTCATAAAAGGAACGACTAGGGCTGAGGAGCTGGCTCATGAGGAGCCCGAGACCCCTCATCCGGAGGGTGGTGACGAGAGTGCTAACCTAAGGGTCTCAGTGAAGGAGGCCGTGGTGGAAGAAGTTCACCAGGTCATGCAGACGATACTGTCGTCTGTGGTGACCGAGGTGATCAAAGCTGTGGGGGATGGAGAGAAGAAGGAAAGGAGGAGACCCGCGGGAAAAAGGGAACGACCGGAGACCGAGACGGTTGTTTCTAGCGAAGGGGAGGAAGAGGAAGAGGAGCCTGTGCAAGAAATTGCACGAGGCTGTAACTACGGGGCATTTCAAAGATGCAAGCCCCCTACTTTCGATGGCAATGGCACTGATGCTGCTGCTCACCGATGGGTGAGAGAGATGGAGACGGTACTTGATATCAGCGAGTGCCGGGAAGACCAGAAGGTGAAGTTCGCTACCCACTCAATCGTGGACTTGGCCTTGTGCTGGTGGGACAATATTGTCCAAGCTGAGGGCAGCAGGGCAATCGGGAGGATGAGGTGGAACGAGCTGAAGAAGTTGGTAATTGAGGAGTTTTGTCCTCACAAGGAGCTCGACAAGGTGGAAAGGAAGTTCCTGCAGCTAGAGGCGGGAACCATGACGCATCAGTAATACACCATCAAATTCAACGAGATGGCACGGCTGGTGCCGGATCTGGTGACGCCTGTGTCACGGAAGATCAAGAGATACATCCAGGGCTTGCCGGCGGATATCCGCAGGCACATGATCGCCGCCCGACCAGGTACGTTCAGGTCGGTGGTTGATCTAGCAGGAAGGTTGCATGACGAGCGAGAAGTGGTGGTGGCTAAGGTGGGGAAGAAAGGTAGCGGTGACAAGAACTAGAATGGGAAACGGTTTGGATGTGGCGGGGCTGCACCAAACAATAAGGTTGCGAGGGTGGATGACCGGCGTGTGGTTACACCCGGCAGGGTCGAAGAAGTGTGGTAAATGCGGGAAGGAGCATACAGGAGAGTGTAGATGGGGATCCAATGTCTCTTTCAGGTGTGGGAGGACAGTACATGTGGCGAAGAACTGCGGGGTGAGGAGATGTTATAACTGTGGCGAGGAGGCCACATGATCCAGGACTGCAAAAAGCCGAGGGCTGAGAGTTCCAGAGCGAAAAAGAAGACCGGGACGGAAGCGCAGAAGGCGAGCGCCCGAGCCTTCACGATGACTCGGGAGGAGGCTAGGACGGATCCCGATGTTGTGTCAGGTACGTTTCTAGTAAACCAAACTCTTGCCTCCGTGTTATTTGATTCTGGTGATAGTAGGAGTTTCATTTCTGCTTCCTTTTGTGCTAAGTTGCCCATTAGGAGTAGAATTATTGAGGAGTCCTTTTATGTAGAAACTACCATAGGTAAGTCTACTAGGATTTCTGATATGATAGAAGGTTGTGACATAGAACTAGAAGGTCATAAGTTTCCTGTTAGACTGTTCGTGATGACCTTAGGCGGGTTCGATGTAGTCCTGGGAATGGATTGGTTGTCGGACTACGAGGCGAACATTGTGTGTCGCAAGAAGATGATCCAATTGACAGCGCCTGACGGGAGTTCAGTGACGATCTACGGTGACCGAGTCACTATGATTCCGAAGGTGATTTCGATGGCGGTGGCGGGAAAGTGCATGAGACGTGGATGTAGTGCCTACTTGGCCTACGTGAAGGATGTGGATACGTTAACACCACAATTGTCGGATGTACCGGTAGTATGTGACTTCCCAGACGTGTTTTCAGATGATTTACCAGGTGTGCCACCGGACCGCAAAATCGAATAACCGAGATGAAGGAACTGATGGAGCAATTGCAGGAGTTGCTTGATAAAGGGTTCATTAGACCGAGTATCTCTCATTCGGGTGCTCCGGTCTTATTCATGAAGAAGAAGGACGATAGTATGAGGATGTGCATTGACTACCGTGAGTTGAACAAGTTGGCGGTGAAGAATCGGTATCCATTGCCTAGGATTGATGACTTGTTTGATCAACTCCAAGGTGCCAGTTGGTTATCAAGGATAGATCTCCGATCTGGATACCATCAGTTGAAGGTAAAGGAACAAGATATTCCTAAAACAGCTTTTCGCAGGCGTTATGGACACTACGAGTTTCTCGTTATGTCTTTTGGTTTAACTAAAGCGCCAGCTACTTTTATGGACTTGATGAATCGAGTGTGCCGGCCGATGTTGGATAAATCAGTGATTGTGTTTATTGATGATATCCTAATTTACTCGAGGAGCGAAGAGGAGCATGCCGATCACATTCGGGAAGTGTTGAAGACGCTTAGAAGGAAGAAATTATATGCTAAATTCTCTAAATGCGCATTTTGGTTACGCGAAGTTCAGTCCTTGGGTCACGTGGTAAATCCCGAGGGGATCATGGTAGACCCGGCAAAGGTGGAGGCGGTGATGTAATGAAAGTCTCCAAAGACGTCATCCGAAATTCGTAGTTTCTTGGGGTTGGCGGGCTATTATAGAATATTCATCCAAGACTTCTCTAAGATAACTTCCCCATTGACTAAGTTGACCCGTAAGGATGTGAAATTCGTATGGGGTCAAGATCAAGAGAAGGCTTTTGAGGAGCTAAAGGCAAGGCTGACTCAAGCTCCTGTCTTATCATTACCCGAAGGAAGCGAAGACTTAGTGGTCTATTCAGATGCTTCTTACTCGAGGTTGGGTTGCGTGTTGATGCATAGAGGAAGGGTTATAGCCTACGCATCCCGACAACTGAAGGTTCATGGAGTTAATTACCCTATTTATGACTTGGAGTTAGCGGTTGTGGTCTTTGCGTTGAAGATTTGGAGGCACTACCTATACGGGACGAAGTGCACCATCTTCACCGACCACAAGAGCTTGAAGTACTTCTTCGAGTAGAAAGATTTGAATATGAGGCAGAGGCGATGGTTGAGCTCATAAAGGATTATGATTGCGAGATCGATTACCATCCGAGAAAGGCCAACGTAGTGGCAGATGCCCTTAGCCGAAAGGAGAGACCCGAGCCGATTCGGGTGAAGACTTATCAGTGGATCATGACCTCTGATGTGATGACGCAGGTTAAGGAGTTTCAAGATGAGGCCTTGAAGGAAGATTGTCTTAACTCCGAAAGTATGAGAGCTCTAGTCGCGAAGTTGGGTGAAAACACACTCGGTGTTAGGACCCGATTCGGACGGATGTGGATTCCTTGCTATGGGGATCTACATGGGAAGATCATGGACGAAGCTCATAAGACTCGATACTCCATTCATCCTGGTGCCACGAAGATGTATCAAGACATAAAGAAAGATTATTGGTGGCTGGGAATGAAGCGTGACGTAGTGGAGTACAAGTGAAGGCGGAGCATCAGAAGCCATACGGGAAGATCCAACCTTGGATATACCCGAGTGGAAGTGGGAGCATATCACCATGGACTTTATCACGAAGTTACCGCGTACCGTGAAAGGGTATGATGCCATATGGGCGATAGTTGATCGTTTGACGAAGAGTGCTCACTTCCTACCAATCCCTGAGACGTATTCCTTTGAGAGACTCGCAGATCTATTCATCAAGGAGATTGTAGTCGCCATGGTGTACCGGTGTCTATCGTGTCGGATCGTGACACCCGGTTTACATCCAAGTTTTAGAAGAGATTTCACGATGCATTAGGGACGAGGTTACATATCAGCACCACTTATCATCCCCAGACAGATGGTCAGTCAGAAAGGACCATTCAGACGCTAGAAGATATGCTTCGGGCATGCTTCATTGATTTTGGAGGAAGTTGGGATGACCACTTACCGTTAGCTGAATTCTCATACAATAACAGTTACCATGCCAGCATTGGTATGCCCCTTATGAGATGTTATACGGTAGGAGATATAGAACACCCGCTTGTTGGGGTGATATTGGCAATAAAGAGTCAGGGAGCGTCGAGGTGGTCGAGGCTACGACTGAGAAGCTGGAAAGGATCAAAGACTTTTTGAAGGCAGCTAAGGATAGACAAAAGTCGTATGCAGACAAACGACATAGATCGATTGAGTTCCAAGTGGGTGACAGGGTTATGTTGAAAGTCTCACCTTGGAAAGGTATCATTCGGTTCAGAAAGCGGGGCAAGTGAGCCCGAGATACATAGGGCTTTTCTGAATCATTGCTCGAGTAGGAGAGGTGGCCTATAGGTTGGAGCTGCCTAGTGAGTTAAGTGGAATTCATCCGACATTCCATGTATCTCACTTGAGAAAGTGCATAGCCGACGAAGATATGATCGTACCATTGGAAGACATTGAAGTGGATGAAAGGCTCAATTATGTGGAATAACCAGTGGCGATCATCGATCGCAAAGAGAAGAGGCTAAGGAATAAGGTGGTTCCCTTGGTGCATGTACAGTGGAAGCACAGGAAGGGATCAGAGTCCACTTGGGAAGTTGAGGAGGAGATGAGGCAGCATTACCCTCAACTATTCAGCGACTAACAGGTTTCAAGGATGAAACCTAAATAAGGAGGTGGACTTGTAACGCCCGGAATAAAACCGAAACAAGCCAATTAATAATAATGGGCTTAGCCGGGATTATTTGAAGAAAATAAGCGAGGAATGTGGTATGGAGCGAGTAGACCTCGCGGGTTATGTGTTCGGCGAGTTTAAGGTCCCGGGAACGCCCGGTATATATAAGCGGATCAGCTTGAGCCACTCTCATTTTTAACTTAACACCCAACTTCTAGAGAGAGTGTGTAGAGAGAGAAAATGGAGAGAAAGTGGTGATTCAAGGCTCGGTTGATCAAGAGATTGAAGATCGGTGTTCGTGGGCATCCAAACAACAAGAAAGACCAAAAATCCATGAATGAAAAAACGTTTAATCGTTCCTTTTGATGAAAACCCGGATTCTAGGGCTTGGGGTTTTTGAAAGTGGCAAAGAATCGCCCAAAACTCATGTTTTTGTGTAACAAAACATGTAAGAAGCTTAGATATAGCTTATTTGGTGATAAACCAAGGATTTGGGTGTAAAAGATTGAAGTTTTGGGTCAAAAATGGGTTGGTTCGTAATTTCATCCCGTTCTGCGAAACTGGGTGTTCATCCAACGAAATTATGTAGTCATCCAGCGAAACTATAGATATTCCTGCGAAACTATAGTTTTGCAAGTAGTTTCGCAGACATGGTTTTCCAACGAAAGTTGGGCGAAACTGGCAGCGAAACTGGCCCTAGGACCCCGCTAGGGGCTGCTGCCCCTAAACCCCCGCTGTCCCGCGGGGGGTCGGTTATGTTCTATGATGAATTGTACTTGTTGTGCATGTGTATAGGAGTGAATGATGTGTGATGATTATATGATGTTGCGTGATGATGTGTGATGATGATATGTATGTTCATGTTATGCCTTCTTTATGTTCCTTATTACGTATTATTATGTGGCTTTATGTGGAATGGTTATGAAATGAATGTAAAGTATTAAGTAATGAAAGCGAAGCTAATGATAATGAAAGGGGAACGTAAAAGATGAATGAATGCATGCATTAATGAAAGGATAAATGTAAAGTCTTGCAAGCAAATAAAATGAGGTGCATAACTCTAAAATGTTGTTAGTTCAATTGTGTGTGGTTTAGCCAACCCGGAAGGATACACACAGTGGTCTAGTCTTTGTGACTGACCAAACGTATGGGATCCTTGTCGCTTGCCCCGGTACTACTGCCAGGCTATGTGCGTAATGAATGGGGGTCTATTTATAGACTTCGGCGTAGTACCCGCTTCGTTCCTACGTTTGGGGTGTAGCTTATGACATTGGTCCGGATGATAAGTAAAGGTTAATGAATTAACGAATGATAACGAGTAACGCGCGATGAAGTATGATAATGAAAGATAATATTAAGATTATCTATGTGTGCGTATGATACATGATCGCGAACGAAAGTAATGAACGGTTGTGAGAGGATATAAAGTATTTTATTTATAAAACTAGAACTCACTCAACAATGCTGACTTTTTATGTATTTTCCAGTTGGCAGGTAGATGTTGCTGAGGATGTCACGGGGTGGCTACTTGGCTTGTTTTGGATGGCATCCATTTTATGTTGCGATAATGTTTTTGTATTGTAATGCGAACAAACGATATTTAGTAATGAATGTTGTATTATTTTGCAAAAACAATTATTTTTATGAAATGAAATGGTTGTTTAAAATGATTCCGCTGTAATGTTTTAGTAAAGTTAATGTAAATCATATGTTTTATGTGCGATAACTGACTAACTATGAGTGTCCCGGGAACGGGGCCTTACACTTACGTATTATATTGTTGTTAGGCCCTTACGGGCCATATGGCTATTTACAGGTCGTGAAGAAAAATCAAAGAATGGACCCATAACACGTGCAGATGTACGTATAAAACGGGTCTATTAAAAAATGCTTTTATACTACTTGTTATCATATCATAAAGTAATTATATATTTCTTACAAAAAAATTAAGATTAATTTTAAAAACTAATAACTTCATCAAATACTACCAAAATTGCGGCAATCAAACATCCAATCAACCCCTTTTCATGGTTGTTAGTATATTTAAAGTTGATTAGACAATACAAACAACACATATAATGCACCATTGGTTTTATGTTCACAATGAACATCAATTCATTTGAACTAGTTTTAAACATGATTCCACACCATTATCTTTATACATATATCAATAAAATCTTTACAAATCACTGAAATGTAAAGTCCCATAATTACCATATTAGCTTAGTGTTATAACCAAAAATAACAATGAATTGAAATACAAGTAAAGCAACCAAAATCACCAACATTATACCAAATTTATATATTATTCTAACAAAATTGTAACACCCAACAAAGTCATCATCATTATGACACATATAATAATAATTGAGTTATGCACCCAAAAGGGCAAGAAGTGTCCAAATTGTAATGAACACATAACACATGCCCCAAACCTCCAATTTCATCTCTATGATCACATTTGTATAAATTATACTTATACTATACTATACATCATCACCAACACACCAAATCCGCCATTGTTGTCTTCTCCAAACACCTTCATCAATCCTTCATTCAACTGTTATCATCATCATCATCATCCTCATTTCAATTTCACCACACATACATTCAATTCGCCATTAAAACCCTACGTATTAGCCGGAGAATCGACCTTTTCTGTAATTTAGGGATCTCACCGGAGATGTGGAGATCGCGGCGGAAACCTAGCCGTGAAACCGCCGGAATTGATGGTTTAATCTGCAGATCACCGTCGAGACTGAACTTCATTCATTCATCATTCAAAGACGTCGAGAATCTATTCGCTGAAGATAATGATACTAATTGTTTCAACAAAACCCTAGATCAACCGTCTCCTTCCCCAACCACAACCACCGCCACCGCCACCGCCACCCCACCGCCACCGCCACCGCTAGAAGACTGTCGATCTTCCACCGCGTTCACCTCGCCAACAAGTTCGCTCGTGGTCTCTCCACCAAACAAACCTCCAATCCGACCAAATCTCCACCGGAAACAACCACCGTCACATCGCCGGAGAAATCAACACTCTCCGATCGTCTGATTACACTTCCGGGGGCCGAAAAGCGAGTGGTGATCTACACCACCAGCCTCCGCGTCGTCCGATC
>CM046029.1:54021730-54274150 GCA_025215565.1 Flaveria ramosissima | reverse complement strand
CATCGTAAACTCACAACAGACTACATCACTCGTGACAAACAAGATGGGAGTGGTGAATATGAATAGGAAAAGGTGCTTGAGTGTAACACTGTTGGTTGCAAGAATAAACCTCTTACAATACTTCCTAGTTATTAAAAATAATAACCAACCACTAACATATACTAGATGAATTCAACACTCCTAGTTACTTCCACTCATGCTTTTATCTTAACACAAATCTGCAAGTGCTTTCTTTTAATAGTTTCGGGAGGTATAAATTAATGTAGATAAATTAGTAAATGGACAATTGTAAGTTATTTTTTCTTAATTAAATTTCCTAATACTTGTGTTTATTTAGGTTGATGACATTAATATTTTTCCGGACGAGAATAGCTATTTGTTGGAAAAAAAATAAATATTATTTTAAGACTTCATTAATTAACTTTGTTAAGATGTTCCTTTATAATGATATATTTTTATTTTACAAAATATTTATTTTTAGTTGTCGTATTGTCTAATGTTTTTATTATTGTATGTAGCTGTTTATACTATGGAATTTCAGAAGCGTGGCTTACCTCATGCCCACATTTGTTTATTTATGCACGCCGACCACAAACTTTCAACTGTTGAACATATTGATTAATTCATTTCTGCTGAGATTCCAGACAAGAATGAAGATCCAAAATTGTATTCACTTGTACAAAAATTCATGATTCATGGTCCATGTGGTGCTAATAATATGAAATGTCCATGTATGATTGATGGAAAATGCTCAAAAAACTTTCCAAAAATGTTCAACAATCAAACATCAATTGACACTAACAGCTTTTCGATGTATAAAAGAAGTGACACGGGTTCATATGTTGAAAAGTCTACGGTCAAGGTTGACAATAGAAGTGTGGTTCCATACAACAAAGTTCTCTTCAAAAGATACCAAGCACATATACATGTTGAATTGTGTAATCAAGCTAGCTTTATAAAATATCTGTTAAAGTATATTAACAAATAACCTGATAGAGCTATCATTTCCCTTTTACAGAATAAGGATACAAATCAACAAGATGAAGTAGTAGATGAAATAAAGGGATATTATGATTGTAGGTACCTATCCGCATGTGAAGCATCTTGGAGAATTATAAAATATGATGTTCATTATTTGTTGTGCAACTTCCTTTCTATTTGCTAGGGCAACAACAAATTATATACAGTGCAAATGATGATATAGATAGTGTCATGGACAAAAACTCAATGCCCACCTCGATGTTTGATGCTTCGATGAAGTGAAATCAAAGATATCATGAGGCTAGACAACTTACGTATGTAGAATTTCCTACAAAATTTGTTTAGAAAAGTAAGCCACGTTTTTTGGAGCCAAGGAAAAAAGAATTTTCAATCGGTAGAATTCATTCCGTCTCACCTTCTACTGGTAAAGCATACTTTTCAGGAATTTCTTAAATAAAGTCAAAGGGCCTAAGTCATTTGATGATCTTCTAAGTGTAAACAAATATAAATGCTTTTCGTTTAGAAATGCATGTTATGTTATGGGGCTATTAGATGATGATACAGAGTATGTTGAAGCAATACAAGAGCCAAGCCATACAGGAACATGTTATTATTTAAGAAGTGTGTTTGTAACGTTGTTGATGTCTAACACTTTATCAAGGCCTGATTTTGTCTGGGAAAATACATGGCAATATTTTTCCTAAGACATCCTCTACAGACAATAATGCCTTTTAAAGTACCTAGGTATAATTATTTTCATTTCACTTTTCTTATTTTTTATATTTTCAACTTTCTTTTAAACCATTGTTTTCATTACTTATAATATTTTTTTGTGATTAAAACAAAAACTTATTTTTGTTCCTCAATTAATTTTAGGTCTGACACTTACTGAAGATCAACTAAAGAATTTGACTCTACTTGAAATAGAAAACATTTGTTTTAAACTAGCTCCACCCTAAGAAACTTCTCAACATTGCCATTTCCAGATGATGAGTCTATATCTTCGGCATTCAATCGTTTGATAAACGAAGAGCTTTGTTATAACAAAGAAACCCTAAGTGAAGAATTTAATCAACTTTTCGTTTCACTAACTGACGAGCAATAGATGATTTTTAACAACATAAAATGCAGTTCAACAAAATAAAGGATGTGTATTTTTGTTTATGGCTATGGTGGTACTAGTAAAACTTTTCTATGGAAGACCTTATCTGCGGCCAAAAGATCTGAAGAAAAAATTGTCTTAAAGATTGCTTCCAGTGAAATTGCATCTTTGTGTCATATAAAACCAAACAATGATATTGCATATTACTAAAAAAAACTTATTTGATAATATGGAATGAAGCTCCAATGGTACACAAATATGACTTTGAAGCATTGGATAGAAGTCTCAAAGATATAATGGGTTACGATATTATGCATAACTCTCAAATGTTATTTAGAGGCAAGGTTATTGTTTTTGGAGGTGATTTTAGACAAATTCTACCGGTGAATCCAAATGGAAGTAGACATGATATTGTAAATGCATCTCTAAGTTCATCGTACATCTGGCCACAATGCAACGTTCTTAAATTAACAAAAAACATGAGGTTAACAACTTGTATTGGTAATTACAATGTTAAGTAGACAAAGCTTTTTTCAAATTGGTTTTTAAATATAGGAGAAGGGAAGTTTGGCTCTCCAAAGATGGCGAAGAAATCATTGACATACCTGAAGATCTTCTCATCTCTAGTTCATCTGATCCTGTTTCTGCTTTGATTGATTTTGTATATACTTCAATACTACAAAATTTCAAA
Source organism: Flaveria ramosissima (assembly GCA_025215565.1). Lineage (NCBI taxonomy): Eukaryota > Viridiplantae > Streptophyta > Magnoliopsida > Asterales > Asteraceae > Flaveria > Flaveria ramosissima. The sequence goes on along the minus strand of CM046029.1, from coordinate 54,271,376 downwards.
ATGAAGCTTTCTTTCGAGAAAGAGCAATATTGGCACCAAAGAATGAAGTTGTTCAAGATATAAATGACAGATTACTCTCATTGTTTTCCGGTGATCAAATGGAATATTTAAGCGCCGATAGTATATGTCGATCAAATCATGTTGACTCTAACTTTGATGAGTCCTTATACTATCCTAATGTTTTGAATGGACTTACAATTCAGGATTGCCGAATCATAGGTTGGTTTTAAAAGTTAGAGTACCGGTTATGTTGCTGAGAAATATTGATAAAAAAGTGGTTTATGTAATGGAATAAGACTACAGATCATTAGCCTTGGAAAAAGGGTTATCGAAGAAAAATTATGTCTGGAAGTAATATTGGGTTAGTTTGTTACCCTCAGATAAGAAAATTCCTTTTAAATTTAGAATAAGGCATTTTCCACTTGCAGTTTGTTTTGCAATGACAATCAACAAAGTCAAGTATAATCACTTTCTAAGATTGGATTATTTTTAAAAGATCCTGCTTTTACACATGGTCAGTTGTATGTTGCATTATCCAGAGTTAAAAGTTGAGACGGATTGAAATTGTTGATTCTAGATAAAGAGGGCAAGGTCACAAATAAAACTTCAAATGTTCTACAAATAAGTTTTACATCTTTATGAATAATTAATATTTATTTTAATTGTTTATTCTCTTAGTTACATATGATTGTTACATCATTTGTAAGTTTTATCAAGTTTGTTTATCAGTTGAGTTTTTTTTCCTATTCAACTATTCTACCTTCATTTGTTTCTATTGTGAAAAAACATAACTTAGTTGATACTATTATATTATGATAGCCTTCTTATTTTAATTTATCTCTACAACATCATATATATCACTATGAATTTATACTAACTTATTTACAAATGTGTCATATTAAGCATTTGCCTACCCGTGTAACACACAAGTCACTAACCTAGTATATACTATTGTCATTGCCAAAATAGTATATCTTTTGAATAGAAGTCTCCAATCATGAACCATACAAATAAGATAAAATAAAAATAAATTAGTGTACATATGGTGAAATGTTTTTAATACATCTAAAGTAAAAAAAGAATTAGAGTGTATGAATACATTTTCATCCATGATTATCATTTCATAAGAGTAACCTTTCTTGGATTCTTGAATAGTTGTCTCATCCAAAGCTTGATGATTCGAACCTTTATGGTATATTATTCCTGTAAAACATTTAGGTCGTTGAACAATGTGATTCTCTCGGACGCCATTGTACTACAATATTTGAAAAAAGTGTGAAAAAATTATGAACTTAACAATTACGAATTCAACAAGGGTTTTGCATTTGAAAGAATCATAAAAACTTCAACCTTATTTAGAAGTTGGGAATGTAAGTTGAATGTAAATTTTGAAATGAAATGTTCGATTTATTTATAGTATTTGTGAAATACACAATTATGAAAGGTTAAATATGTTACGTAATTTACAGTTATTGAAACGTAAAAGAGAAACAGTTTGAATTGTAATTAGAATTCACTGTATTAAATGACTTTTTTTAGAGAAATTTAGAGAGAGGAGTGTTTACAAGTTGACCAAAATAAGTTTAAATGTATGATTGATAATTAATATAAAACTAGGTTAATAACCCGTGTATTACATGGGTTGAATAAATAAAATATTAAATAGTTAGTAATAAAATTTATTAATTTTAAAAATGATATTTGAGATAGTATATGATTAAAATTACATATAAGTAAAAATATATAACTAATAAAATAATGATATCATTGTTTTAAAATTTTGTTTTTGTAACCTTTATTGTTTTTTTTTAATTAACATTTTGTTCCAATACAAGCCGTTTTAACAAATGTCAATATTAAAAATTTCCTTATTATAACTTTGAATTTTGATTATTTTGTTTAATTAAAAATCAATTTATAAAAAACCATTTTAAAACATTTCATATTTTTAAAAATATTTGATGTGTTTAGAAAATTTCCTTATTTTTAAAGTTGTTTTTCTTTAGGAATCTGTTTCTTAATTAATTAGAAAACTATATTTAATCTCAAAAGGGAATTAAATAATATTATTAGTATTTGATGCAATTATTTAACTTATAAATACTGGAGATGGTGGGTTTCGTTGCAGCGGTAGGCCGTCGGAGTAGGAGGGCTACCATAATCAATTGGAAAAGACAATGGTACAGATCGTGTTGGGTTTTGAGTGGGTCCCAATTTGAGAAGTAATTTTTTTAATACAAGGGTATTTTAGTTATTTCTAAAATATTTTAATTGAAAACTTAACGGACATCCACTTTAGGGACAAAGTTTGTTACGTTTGTGCCAACTATTAGCCGAATCTTTTAGTTTCTAAGAGTTAGGGATAAAAAAATAAAAATGGGCCTAACCATAAGGACCACCCCTGTAATTAAGTCTACTAATAACAATGATTTTAATAAGTTTCATAATATAGTAAAATAAAAATGCAAATTTAGGGATTAACTTTATTGTAAAACCAATTTTATTTTAGAAGTAGAATATATTCAATTATTTATCCATCATATACTATGTTTTATTCCTGGAAAAAGGAATGTAAACGAATCTTGTTACTGAAGAGGTATTGAAATGGAAAGGGATGGATATTTATATGATTTATTTGTAAGTTTTATTCCTGGAAAAAGGAATGTACACGAATCTTGTTACTGACGGGATGTATGGTAATGTAAAGAAAATTTCAGAAAAGGAAATAATAAAAATATGGAATTAGAGATAATTTTTAAAATTATTAGTGAATAATATAAGAGATTAAATGGAAAGTGTTGAACATTATGTAAAATTTCAAATAATATATTTAAGCTATAAATTCTAATTTAAATCAGTTTGTAATATACTTAAATAGCAATGTAGGATTACGGATTCAGTTTGTGTTAGTAACATAAAATTATTTACATATCATGAGGGTGCAGAGGGTGTTGCAATGCAAAAGGATGGATATTTAATTGATTTATTTGCATGTTTTAATACTATAAAGAAATGATTGTTGAAAAAAAGTAATGAAAAATAATCTTATGATTAACAGGATGTATGTTAAATTGTCAAAACCGAATTTATATGAATATTGAAATACAGGGGATTAATAAATTATGAGTAAACGAGAAAAGAGTTTAAAAGCTGGAATAATATATTTAAGTTAGAAATGGTATTAATAAACATTTAAATGAGTATGGTATAACTTTATAATAAATCTTTATCTTTTATAGTAGATATTAATGTATTAAATTATTTAACCATATACTATTGTGTTTGATGATTGTGAATCCTTTAAAGGCGTACATCTTGATAATTATTAATTACTAGTATAATAAATGCACGTTGTAGCGGAAAAACGACTCGGTTTTGTATAAATTAATAAGCATATAGCAACGACTCAGTAAAGAATTTTAATCAATGTTAGCGTAAAACTAATCTGAAAGGTTTAACGCCAATTTACTAAATCCATAAGTAATCTTGGAAAAAGTGGCAACGTTGAAGTTGCATCTAGAAACAAATAGATAAAAATGGTTAAAACCAGTTTGGTGCAGAGAGTCTAGTTCCTATTCTAAAACCATCAGTTGACAAACCAGACGCTCAATAGGACAAATGAAAGATAATGCAATAAATTATCATCAAAACAATTTACTCTGAAGTTAAATCACCATAGTAGACAACCTTAACATTCGTGTTAAAGCGATATTTAATAGAATGAAAAAAAAAAAAAAAACTTACTTCAACAATGGAACATAAGTAGTTATAGGCTCATTAAAGCGATATTTAATAGAATGACAAATAATTTACTAAATTCATAACTTACTTCAATAAATTATCACCATACATATTGCAACACGTCTTAGTTTTTAAAATATCTTCTCTATGTAGAGGCTTTTTTATGTTCATTGACTTATCTATATGTTCATTGACTTATCTATATAAACCAAAAAGCCAACCAGACCGTAAGCATAAGATGGAGAGACAAAACTTAGGGGACGTTTGGTTCGCGAAATTTATTAAAATTAGAATTAGAATTGAAATTAAAAGAATTTGTATTTGAAATTCAATACTTTTAATAGGATTTGGAATTCAAGGGAATGAAAATCTATAAAGTGAATTTGAATTCCAAATATATTTCTAATAACAAAATACTTATAAGGAATTTGAATTTATCACCCATTGCAAACCGCCACCATCTCAATGACCACCAATCATCGCCGCTACATACCGCCGACCGCCGCCGACAATCGACAGCGGCCACCAACCCCGCCCAACGACCACGCCGGTTGCCAAAAACCGACCGTACCCTACCGCGGCCACCAACCGATAACACCTGTCGTGGAGAACCACCAGTCTCTGGCGAGCGCGTCTAAACCGACAGGGTCCGGCAACGGCGGTTGGCGACCATCGAGGGTTAGGGGTGGCGGGGTCAGGCCAAACAGTGGGCATCAGGATTGTGAGGCATCGGTGGCGGCCGGTGGGCGGCGACGGCGGTCTGTCGGCGACAGGCAACGGTCGGCGTTCGGCGAAGGTGACATTTGGGGTCTTCGGCGATTGGAGGCGGCAGCAGTCGAGGTAAGTGGACAACGGCGACGGTCGGCTGTTGGGGGCGGCACTAGTCGGGGGCATCGCGGTTGGTTGGCGGTAGGCGGGGTGGTGGGCGGTGGTCAGGGGCGTTGGTGGTTGGAGTTGACGGCGCGCGGGCGGGCAGGGTCGGCGGTCAGGGTCGTCGGTAGTGTCAGTTGGCGGTTGGCAGGGCGGTAGGTGGCGGTTGGTGGTGGAGGCGGGGTCGGTGGAATTTGAAATCCTTCGTAAGGATTTTGAAATCCTTCATTGGACTGAATTTGAGGGAATTAATTTCAATTCCAATTTAAATTCATTTCTCAACCAAACAAGTTAACAATAAGATTCAAATTTTAATTCCAACGAATTTCTACCAACTAAACACAATAACCAATGGAATTCAGATTCCAATTCCATTGTATTCAACTAAGGGAGCGTTTGGTTGGAAGAATGGAATGGAATGGAATGGAATTGAGAAACTAGTATAATTTTCAAGTAAAATTATGTTGAGTGAATAATAAAATGTAAACTCAAGTGAATGTTTCACCTCAAATTCCCTTAGAATGGAATGAAATTGAGAGGGAGTTTGACCCTGCTGTGGATCAGAATATGAAGCTTGCTAAGGCTCAGCAGGAGGTCCGGGTTGTGTTGTCTCAGGTTGTTCAACCTTAACCTCCACTTCAGGTGGGATTTGACTTGGAGAAGAGTATAAGTCAATCAGTTCTCCACTCTTGATCTTCTGCTTGATTACCCTGATATGCTCATCCATTGTGGATAGAGACATAGGGCCAAGTCTCCTTCCGGAGAATCCATACAGCTTCAAGAAGCTCATCATCCTTTGTCTGTCAGCAGACTTCTTCATACTCTTTTGGATAATGGCTCTTGACTTTGCAGCCTCTTCCCTCATCTTTCTCTTTATGGCTTTTTGTTCTTTGAGCACTTGAAGTTCAAGCTGTTTGAGATACTCAAACTCAATGTACTCAAAGGACAAGGGAAGAAGTGCAGATGCCTGGTAGAGACCTGTGGCACTCAGGTAGTTGATCATGTTTTGTCTGTCTGTTTCTTTGTCTACCTTAGGTTCTTTTGTAGATGCCATAGTCTCTTGCACAGGGCTTTCTTGAACTGGGGAGAGAGTAGAAGCATGCTTGTATAGTCTTTTCTGTATCTTCTCCTCTTTGAATTGGAGAAGTAACCTTGCATCCTCTTTTTCTTTCATCTCTCTTGACACTTTCATGTTAGTCAGTTTATTTAATTGCTCTAAGGGGAGAGATATAATCTCATCTATGTCATAGAGCCTGGTCTGCAGGTAAGTAATCCTGACTACCCTCAACTCATCATCTTGAGTGTTTGGTCTGGGGGCAGCCCTGATTGCAGCTTGCATAAAACCTGAAGACCCAGAGGAACTTTCTCCCCTTAGCTTGCTCTTCCTCTCTCTCTCCTCCTCCTCAATCTCCTCAGAAGTCAAAATCCTTTTCCCTTTGTCACCCACAGACCTTTGTGACTCAGGGTGGATAGAGGTTTGGCCTTCATTGCTTGGTGTAGCATCCAAGCTCTAGCCAGAGAGAGGTTGTGATACACCTTCACCAGCAGGTGTTTCACCGAGGGAATGAATTTTTGAAGCAGTTGTTGATGTGACAGGGCTCTCAGGTTCTATCACTGGGCCTTCAGCCAAGGTTTTCCCTTTGAAGCTAATCTCAGGGTCTGCCTTAGCATCCAGTTGACCAATGACATTACCTGATTGTCTTTGTCTTCTTCTTAGGCTGAACTCTTCAGTAATTCTGTCTTGAATTCTGAGTGCTAACCTGTCAGCTTGTCTTGATTTGCTTGGATTGACAAGTGGCATGTTGACCAGATCAAGACCTTCATAGTAGTTCAAGGTCTGAAAATCAAATACTTCTTGTTGCCCTTGAACTCTATGAAGAATAAGAGCTCTTCTTTCAGCATCATACCTCTACCCAATAATATAGTTTGAAGTTCCTTGAGGTGGGGATGACATAGCCCTTGGAATACCTTCATCAAAGAGACTCCTGATGATAGAGTCTATAGAGTCCACATTAATATGAACTTGAGGAAGTTACTGAGTATGCACAATTACAAGTGAGGATGGTGAGTCCTCAATGTCCATACTCTCTGAAGAACTCCTAGAGTCTGTGTCTGTAATGACTTTCTCCCCCTTTTTGGTAGCATCACCCTCTTGCATAAGTGAGCTAGAGGTTAGGTCAACCACATTCACAGGTTCTTGTGTTCCTGGTTGAGCTCTTCTTAAAGGTCTCCCAGCTAGTTTTTCCCTTAGATAAGATATCACAAGTTGTTGATCATTGACCCTATTGTGAAGGGTAGTCACCTGAGATTCAAGGTGACTACCTTAGAGACTAAATAGGAGCATGTTTTTGACAGTTTTTGCACCTTTAGTCTCAGATTCCCCTCTTCTTCATTAGAAGAATCATTGGGGGATGAGATGATTGGACCAAAGTCCTCTCTCTCACCACCATCTTTAGGTTCTTGGCAGCTGGATTTCCTAATGGGCTGAGTTGCCATGGTTGAGGTCTTAATAATGTAATAACTTGCAAAAGTGAGAGCCTCTTCCATATGGATATCCTGAACAGGTTCAGAAGTATCTACCTCAGTTGTGGGTGACTGATGTGGGCTAGACTGAGGAGATTCAGGAGTACTCTCATCTCTTTTGATTAGGGGAAGAGAAGAGAGACTCATGGTACTCACTGAAACCTAAGTCTTCATCAGTATAGAATGAAAGGTTGGGAATTGGTTGATTTAGATCCACAGGCTGGGGATGGTAGCTGTCCCCTGAAGGTTTGTTTATTTGAGTGTTGAGACTCAGAGTAAAGGCTTAAGGTAGTTAGGCTTGAGCTCATCAGGGTGAGCATGAGGAACCTCAGCCCTGATTGTTAAAGAGATAGGAGTGGTTTGCTCCTCAGGAAAGTGGGAGCTCTAGTGTCCACTTCCTCTTGTATTGGTGAGTATATGGGGACCTGCACAGACTCAATAGCTTGAGCAAGGGTTCGTTTGGATTTTCTTTGGTAGGTGAGGGTTACTTGTGGTCTTTTTGGTGGTAGAGAGGTAGAAGGTGTGGGTTCAACACTAGCTTGTGTTTCTAGGTTGTCACCTTGAGCAATAGCTCTACATTTTAGGGACAAAGGGTGTTTCTACCTTGAGAAGCCTACAGTTGGCTTCTTCATGATTTTTAAAGATGTCGGGCTTCATCTATCCCAATTAAGAATATTATCCGTTTCCCTCAACTATGAGCCCAGTTCACAGTTGAGAATGTGTTGAACATATCTAGGAAACATATAATACTCTAAGGAGTCCAAGTTAGCGAGCAAATTTGTATAGACAAATTAAGAGTACCTAAACTTGACCCCTTGAACAATTCCATGCACTATGAAGGAGAGATCCTCAGGAATCAGGTTCCCACCCTCCATGCTTGTTTGACAAGCTGTGGATAACCACATGGAGTAGGTATTTCCACTGGGATGAGACCTTCCCTTTCCTGAAGGCTCCCTCATAGCCCATCTGCTCAAAGGAATGATTGACAACTTCCTTTGGGTAGGGCAACTCACCTTCTTCATCATCCAGCTGCAAGTGAGTGTTGATGATGGCCGGAGTGATGAAGATTATCCTCCCTTGCACTGTGGCAGACAGTGCATTCTCCCCATCCATGATGACCTATTGGCAGGTCTTCCGAAATTCAAGCAGATGATCCTCATAGAGATTAGGATCATGCTTAGGGAGGTGAAGTAATTTGATAAATCTAAGAAACGATAAATCTCTGAGAAACTATCATCTTTCTCAGAGCTTAACAGAGCAACCTGATTGTGTTGCCTGTGAAGTTGCATGGAGAATCTGGGTTGTTTCTGCGGTTAAGGTTGGCCATTTTAGAAGCTAAAGGATGAAGAAAGATGAAAAGCAAAGGCGGTTTGGGAATTAGGTTGAGGAATAGTAGAATTAAAGAAGATAGTGAGGGAGGGGAACCGTTGGTATTTATGTGAAAAGGATTTGAACCAAAGTTAATGAAAGAGGATAAACTTTAAAATCCGAATGTCGGTCCCACCTCTGAAAAAGTAGTTTACTTTTGCTCAAAAAGTAGTTTTCTTGGAATTCGAAAAGCTTCCGAAGGTATATTATCTTCGGAAGTGTTAATGAAAAAGCTTCTGAAGCTAAAATGACTTCGGAAGAATTTCCTGAGAGTTTTGAAAATTTTTGCTTCGGAAGAGAAATAAAAACTTGAATGCTTTGTATATAAAACAAGAAAGCTTCCGAGAGTTAATTTTGCTTCGGAAGAAAATAGTCCTTGAAAACAAATAAGTGTCTAAGACAAGTATTTAAGCTTCAGAAGATAGATTGAAACCTCTTTCGAAGGTAAAATTTCTTAGACAGTTATTTATTTTGAAGACATGATTTTCTTTCGAAAAATCAGAAAATTTTCAAGAATATAAGGAAAATCTTCAAAAAAGGATTTTTTTATCCAAAGAAAACATGAGCTTATGAAAGTGATGAACTAGACAACCTAGGACACACATATTTTTAAGAAATAATTAGAATTAGTTTTAAGAAAAATCTACTCAAGGTTAATCATCCCAATAGCTGATATTAAATATTAAATCTTTGTTCATCAAAAGCTTTTGTAAACAGATCAGCATATTGTTCACCTGTATGAACTTTGACTAGTTTAATTAATCCTTTTCATAGTTATCTCTTATTAAGTGATACCTGATATTGATGTGTTTGGTCCTTGAGTGCTGCACAGGATTCTCTGTGATAGAGATAGCACTATGGTTGTCTATATAAATGGGAGTCTCCTTGAAGTTAAATCCATAGTCCAGCATCTGATTTTGAATCCAAAGAACTTGAGCACAACAACTTGCAGCAGCAATGTATTCAGCCTCAGCAGTTGATGCAGACACACATGATTGTTTCTGCATTGCCATAAAAACAACCTTTCCACCAAGGAATTGACATCCCCCAGATGTAGACTTTGCAGTCATATTGCAACCACCATAATCACTATCTGTATAAGCATACAAAATGAAGTCAGGATTCTTTGGATACCATAGCAAGCAGTGTTTACTGCCTTTGCCCAGAAGGTGATGGGTAGTTTAGAGTCAGACAACATAGTTCTTGGAGCTTCATTAGTGTGTTGTTTCTCCTCTCAGCAACACCATTTGCTGAGGAGTCCTGGGAGCACTATATTGTCTTGTAATACCTTTTTCCATCACAAAAGTTTACAAGGGTTTGATTCTTGAATTCAGTCCCTTGATCACATCTTATGGTTTTGACCTTGTGATCACTTTGATTCTCAATTTTTAAAATGAAATTCTTCAGAATCTCAAGGGTCTCATCCTTAGTTCTAAGAAAGAAAACCCAAGTGAATCTTGTAAAATCATCTGTGATCACCAAACAATAAGAGGTCCTTCCTAGACTCATTACACTGGTGGGGCCAAAGAGATCCATATGTAATAAGTGTAAGGGAGTAGTGATAGAGTTCCTTTTCCTTAGGCTTGTGAGATACCTTATACTGCTTCCTTTCAGGCATGCAACACAATGATCATCACTTGTAAACTCTTTCTTTGGCGTTCCAGTTACCAAATCATGTTTAATTAGTTATTCATGTTCTTAAAGTTTACATGGCACATTCTTTTATGCCATAGGAAAGACTCATCACTATTGGCTTTAGACAGAAAGCATGAAACTTCTCCAGAGGGTGATGTTTCTTGCAAATCCATCTTGTACATGTTCCCTTTCCTGACGGCTCTAAGCAGGATGTGCTCATGAGGAATGACCACTCCAGCCTTGAGAACAATGCACTCATGCTCTAAAAGAGCATGTTATGACTCTGATCACAAAATTAGGATACACTCAAAAGATTGTACCCAAGCTCCTTGACAAAGTTTACCTTTTCAATGCTGAGCTTACCATTTGTGACCTTTGCCCCTTCCAGAAATGTAACCACCTCCATCTCCTCCAAAAGCAACTGGTCCTCCATCAATCCTCTCAAAGTTATGGAGTAGTGACCTATTGCCTAGCATGTGCCTGGAACATCCACTATCAATGATCCAGACATTCTGTTTGTCTTGAGTGTTCTTCTCGCACAAAGAAAATGATTAGTATATTTGGAAACCCAAGCCTTATTTGTCTTGGGCTCACTAAGTATAATAGAAGGTAATGCAACAGTAATAGATTCTATGGTTGTGCTAGGAGGATCTTGAGTGTAATTTTCAATCACTTGGTCTTTCTTAGACTTCCACCCCACCTTTGGAGTCTTGGATTTGACCTTCGAAACTTCGAAAGCTTTTGGGGACTTCGAAGTTTTGATGACTGAACCTTCGGAAGATTTTACAGTCACTCCAGCAGACTTCAGTGCTTCGGAGAATTCCTTTCTTCCGAGACAAACTTCTCTTCCGAAGGTAATTTTCCATTTGCCTTCTTCTTAGATTTGGAGCTTCCGAAGGAAACCGATTTTCCTTCCGAAGCTTGAATCTTCTGGAACTCTTTGAAGTTTTTGTCTTGGTCATATGGACAGTACTTTTTGGATTGTATGGACAATCCTTAGAAATGTGAGAGGTACTTTCACACATGACACACACCATTTTCTTCTTCACAAGAGTCTTCTTATGAGAACAAGATTGTCTTTGGTCATATCCCTTCTCCACCTTCATCTTTGCAGATGCTGAGACAGTCCTTATGGGCTGGGAACTGTTCTTGGAGTTTGATGGTCCAGGCTGTGCAACAGTGGTACACAGCAGATCAGTCGTCTTCTTGGTACTGAGATGATTTGAACCAGACTCTTAGCTGAAGAGTTTTGGTTGGTGTCTTCAGTCTTTATTACTTCAAACTCTGCAGAGATAAAAACTTGTTTCTACTTAGAGTCAAAAGTAGCCTTGATCTCTTGAGCCTTTCTTGCTTTTCTTTTGCTCTTTCTGATCAAGTTTCTTTCTCATTGACTTGGTCATCACAGTAATCTTCTTCTCCTCAGAAGGATAGTGGCCCCTTCTAGAATCCTCCTCTCACTCTTCTCAGAGGAATTCTTCAGTATCTCTTCTTCATCCTCTTCACTTATAGGATCTATGAGAGGGAAGCTCATCTTCACAAGTTTCACACCTAGGAGATCTACATACAAGATTGTGTGTAGAGGAGCTATCTCATTGGATCCCAGTCCCTGCCTATTTTTGATAACACACCTTGTTGTGCAGGGATGAGGATATCATGTTCTTGAAGGTCTCTTCTTCAAGCACACTCTTTTCTGTCCTGGCTTTGCTCATCACAAGCTCAGCCTGACACTTAGTCAGCTTGGTTATAAGATCTTTGATTTGAGTCCTAAATCTGTATGCTCATATTTAGAACTGAAATGGTTTTCTCTAAGTCCTCTATCTTTAGTTTATAATCATTTTCAGACTTTCTAAAATCAGATTTAAAATATTTAAGGACTCAAGATCAGATCTCATCTCTAAATTATAGCAATGCATTCAGGAGTACAGAGATGTTCCAATACCTTGGCTTCATCATGATCTGCCATTTGTGCTTGGTTTGGAGAAGCATCTTCCACCTGAAAGCTCCAGCCAAAGCCTCCTTCTTCAACAGCAACAACAGCTTGTTGCTTTGGCTTCTCATTCTGGGTGGCTTTCTTAGTGTAGTTTGGTCTGGTTTGTGCTTGGCCACCATTTGTTCTGGGTGCCTTACACTCTCTGGCAAAGTGGCCCATTAAGTTACAGTTGTAACACTTGACTTTGCCTTTGTCCAAGCCAAACTTTCCACTGGTTGCATTGCTTGGAAACTTCCTTCCAGTTCTCTTGTAGAACTTCTTGGCTCTGTGAGTGAGAAGAGCCATCTGCTGGACTATTTCCATGTATTCCAGATCATCTGGATGGATACAATCCAGGTCTTCAAGTGTGAAAAGAGAGTTGCCACAGCTTTCATCAGAAGACACAAAGGCTTGAGAAAAGCTTGTCTCTTGGAATGGGCTTCCTTGAGTATAGTTCTTCCTGGGTGTCTCTGGGAAGGTGATGAAAGGACCCTTTGGTGAATTGTCAGGGTAGCATATGAGATGATGTTGGGGTTCTATGCTATCCCTTTCAACCACGTGTAGGGCTGAACCTAAATGATTGTTGGAGTTGCCAGATGAACCTTGCATGTTCATCTCCATCTAGTAGCCACTGAGAATCCCATATAACTCTGTCAGAGTAAGAGTTTTGAAATTTTCAGTCCTCTTGATCACCACACAATAGTGTGTCCATTGCCTAGGAAGTGAAAACATGAACTTCCTTACAATGTCTCTATTCTCAAGAGGAACTCCTCCATCCACAAGGGTATCCACTATCTCAACATACCTGAAGTATTGCTGAGTCATGGTTTCACCTGTTTTGAAGGTGAAGTTTTCAAACTGCTGCTTCAGGAGATCCTTCTTGTTCTCCTTGGCTTTAGAGGAGCCTTCATACATCAGTTTTTGTGCATCCCACAACTTTTTAGCTGTTTTGCACTTCTTGAAACCTCTGTACACAGAGTTTGGAAGGGCAGTTTGAAGGGCTGTCATGGCTTTTCTGTCAATCTCTACTCTCTTCCTATCTTCATTAGAGTAGTTAGCCACATCTTTAGGGATCATACCAGCACCAGTAGCAGAAGGAGTGCTGGGTATGAAAGGTCCATTTTCAACAGACTCCCACATTCTTGAGTCTAGAGACCTGATGAAAACCTTCCATTCTCATGCACCAGGTATCAAAGTTATCAAGAGTGATCAGTGGGGACTTGTTCATGGTTCTAGTTTCCATATCAGTCTTGGAAATGGCTGCCATTTGAAAAGTTTAGTATTTGTGTGTGTGAGGGATCTTAAGATGGTGAGATCTTATATCAAGAGCTTGAAATGCTCTAATACCAAGTGCAGGACCGGTGAAGGGTGGTCACTTATAACACAACAACACAAAGAGAAGATTGACCAAACTTAATCAAACAGTAAACTGGATTAACCACAAGAATCATACTAAGAACACAAGTAATAAGTAAGAGACAGAACAAGAGAACACAAGAGATTGGGTTTCAAGGATGCAGTATATTGCTTTCTCAAGTTCTATTACAAGTGTTACAATGCATAAAGAAAGATACAAGAACATGGAATACTTATACTACAACCTACAGCCGGCTATACTTTGAAGCCAGCTGGATACAATTGACTAGACACAAACAAAATCAATTGTAGAGTCAAAAGGCGTATCTGCCTTTTGACTTGTGACTATGACATGCCATAGCTCACATCCTAATATATTACAAAAAGGATAAAAGTACATAAAGTAGAAAGCATGGACTCAAGACCTCAATGTACAGTTACCAAAAGCATGGACCTTTCACCAACTCATGTAAGTTGGTGACTTTACAGGGTTGCAGCGGAAAGGTGGTCCAGCTTTATGGTAAAGTACATCAGTTAAAGGCATATCTCTAAAAGTCTTCGGAAGAAATCTGTCTTCACTATTTGGCTTCGGAAGACTTTGTCTTTGAAGCTTCGGAAGACTTCACTTTTGGCTTCCGAAGATATTGGTCTTGGCTTCGGAAGATTTTACACTTAGAATATTTCTATTGCATGGTGTAAAACTTCCGAAGCATTTCTACTTCAGTTCTTTTAGTGCATGCTTGGAGAGAGACTTTGGATGTTTTGGCTGCATCAGACTTATAGGAATCCTTACAATTACATCATATTATTCATGTTCATAGGATTGCATGTATTAAAACATCATTTGTTATAATGTTTTAGTTACTTCATTAAAAGAGTAAGTAGACTCTTTATATTGTTTCAAGATAATAATCAAAAAGTCAACCTTCTGATCCAGTGTTGTGAATTGAGCGCCGATAGACCTTAGATCTGGGGTTTTGGTTAAGAAAAAAGAAAAGTGAAACGATCAGATCAAGGAGATAAGAAGATCAATTGTTATAACTGAGCTTATACTAAAGCAACTGAATTACATCATGTTATTCATGTTCATAGAATTGCATATATCAAACATCCTTTGTTATAATGTTTCAGTAGCTTCATTAAAAGAGCAAGTAGATTCTTCATATTATTTTCAAGATAATAATCAAGTAGAAAAAATCAACCTTCTGATCTATTGTTGTGAATTGAGCGCCGATGGACCTTAGATCTGGGGTTTTGGTTTAGAAAATAGAAAAGTGAATCGGTTAGATCAAGGAGATAAGAAGATCAATTGTTATAACTGAGTTTATACTAAAATAATTGAATTACATCATGTTATTCATGTTCATAGAATTGCATATATCAAAACATCATTTGTTATAATGTTTCAATGGCTTCATTAAAAGAGCACGTAGACTCTTTATATTGTTTTCAAGATAATAATTAAAAAGTCAACCTTCTGATCCATTGTTGTGAATTGAGCGCCGATGGACCTTAGACCTGGGTTTTTGGTTAAGAAAAAGGAAAAGTGAATCGGTCAGATCAAGGAGATATGAAGATCAATTTTTATAACAGAACTTTTACTAAAGCAACTAAATTACATCATGTTATTCATGTTCATAGAATTGCATATATCAAAACATCATTTGTTATAATGTTTCAGTAGCTTCATTAAAAGAGCAAGTAGATTCTTCATATTGTTTTCAAGATAATAATCAAGTAGAAAATGTCAACCTTCTGATCTATTGTTGTGAATTGAGTGTCGATGGACCTTAGACCTTGGGTTTTGGTTTAGAAAAAAGAGAAGTGAATCAGTCAGATCAAGTAGATAAGAAGATCATTTGTTATAACTGAGCTTATACTAAAGTGAATTACATCATGTTTTTCATGTTCATTGAATTGCATATATCAAAACATCATTTGTTTATTGTTTCAGTGGCTTCATTAAAAGAGCAAGTAGACTCTTTATATTGTTTTCAAGATAATAATTATCAAAAAGTCAACCTTCTGATCCATTGTTGTGAATTGAGTGTCGATGGACCTTAGATCTGGGGTTTTGGTTAAGAAAAAAGAAAAGTGAATCGGTCAGATCAAGGAGATAAGAAGATCAATTGTTATAACTGAGCTTATACTAAAGCAACTGAATTACATCATGTTATTCATGTTCATAGAATTGCATATATCAAAACATCATTTGTTATAATGTTTTAGTAGCTTCATTAAAAGAGCAAGTAGATTTTTCATATTATTTTCAAGATAATAATCAAGTAGAAAAAGTCAACCTTCTGATCCATTGTTGTGAATTGAGCGTCGATGGCCCTTAGATCTGGGTTTTGGTTTAGAAAAAAAAAGTGAATCGGTCAGATCAAGGAGATAAGAAGATCATTTGTTATAATTGAGCTTATACTAAAGTAACTGAATTACATCATGTTATTCATGTTCATAGAATTGCATATATCAAAACATCATTTGTTATAATGTTGCAGTGGCTTCATTTAAAGAGCAAGTAGACTCTTTATATTGTTTTCAAGATAATAATAAAAAGTCAACCTTCTGATCCATTGTTGTGAATTGAGCGCCTATGGACTTTAGATCTGGGGTTTTGGTTAAGAAAAAAGAAAAGTGAATCGGTCAGATCAAGGAGATAAGAAGATCATTTGTTATAACTGAGCTTATACTAAAGCAACTGAATTACATCATGTTATTCGTGTTCATAGAATTGCATATATCAAAACATCATTTGTTATAATCTTTCAGTTACTTCATTATAAAGCAAGTAGACTCTTCATATTGTTTTCAAGATAATAATCAAAATTTTGAGATAGGCTGATCACAAAAAGGATATCAAGAACAAAATTCCCATGAACACGATAACATTCTTTGTGTTTTAGGTTTATCTCATTTGGAATGTGCATCACTCTTGATTAATATAAGAACGTACATATGCATGAAGCTCAAGAAAAGCGCACCCCAATGAAATGCTTCGAAAGTAGTATCGACAGAGTTGTGAACATACACTTCATAGTTAAATATTTATGCAGATCTTGCATTGACCTGAACAAAATATTTAGTTTTCCATGATTGTAAATGGCATTAATCCAAATGTCCAAGTCATCTTGATCTCTCAAGCAACCTTCCCTAGGCATTTGTGCGAAGTTTAGTCTACATGAAAACATAAAAAAAAAATTAAATAGCACCTGGAAATGTAGGGATTAATCCTAGAGTATCACACCCCGCCAAGGCGAAAATGCGAGGTGTCACACATATAGTACATAGCTCATGTCATAAAGAAATATTAAGGCAACATAACTTTATTAGATTTCATAGTTTTACCGACACTTGTTTAAAAGAAAAAAACAACCAAAACATAACAAAAGAAATAATATTCTTTTATTCTTGGTCTTTAGAGCATCCACAATGGGACACTTTCGGGTATTTTTGAAGTCTACGTTGCCGTTCTTCATCTCTCTATTGTGTGGCACCATTTTTAAAAAAAGCATTCTTGTGGATGAACACAAAAGAATGAACAAAATATCAGATCTCATATGTGGGTGGGGCCAAGGTTTCGGAAAAAAACATATTAATACATATATACTATTTCCGTTCAAAAAAATACATATATATTATTTCAAAACATTATCTACATATATGGAAACTACAACTATATATTAATTTTATTATTCTAAAAATTACAAACGTCACAAAATTAACTAAAATAATTAATTAAATTAAAAAATAGAATTAAATTGTTTATTATGTTAATTATAATTTATTAATTTTTTATATACGAACTCACATTTTCTACTCGCGACCTACTCTACTCCTAATTATAATTTATCAATTTTATTTATATTTCAAATTACTAAATTAAATTCTCCTCAAACGGCTATATTTTCAAATTTTAAACTTTTCAAACTCCCCCCAAATGGCTATATTTTCACTATAAATACAGTCATATATCTTTTATTATTTCAATATCTTCTTATCTCCAACTTTCATTCTTCAGTTTTTCTTTAATATTTCTAATTTTTACAGAAAAATAAGTTTGGGTGGTAACGAAAGCCTGCCCATTTCCCCACCCGGTTCACCGTTTATAGATTTAGTGAATATGGCGTTAAAAGAGTTGATGGATGATGATGTCGACACAGCATATGTTGAAGTAATGGAGGCTCACGCCGCCGGAAGTTCTCAAAACACAACAAGAATACGTAGAACTATACAAAGGGATCGTGAAGATGGGGATAAACGTCTTTGAAAATACTACTTTTCTTGATCGGTGTACCCTGAAAGTTATTTTAGACGAAGATTCCGGATGAGCAAACAACTTTTCATTCTGATGGTGTGTCCAATCATTTTCCTTATTTTCAACAAAGATATGATTGTACAAGTAGAAAAGGTCTTTCGCAAATACAAAAATGCACAACTGCCATACGTTAGTTGGCAAATGGCACAACAGCAGATCTATGTGATGACTACATACGGATTGGTGAAACTACTGCTGCTGAATGTCTACAAAGTTTTTGTAGATGTGTTGTAAAAAGTTTTCTCAGATTAGTATCTAAGAAGACCAAATGCTTCTGACATACAACATTTACTAAAAGCACATGCATCAAAACACAGGTTCCCCAGAATGCTAGGAAGCATTGATTGTATGCATTGGGTTTGGAAAAATTGCCCAGTTGCATGGAAAGGTCAATACACACGAGGCGACCATGGACATCCCACCATTATACTAGAGGCGGTTGCATCATATGACCTTTGGATTTGGCATGCATATTTTGGAGTAGCGGGCTCTAACAATGACATTAATGTACTCAATCAATCTCCTGTATTCAACCAAGTCTTACAAGATAATGCTCCACCATGCAATTTTACAGTGAATGGAACTCCATACACAACAGGATACTATCTTGCAGATGGTATATATCCTGAATGGGCTACACTAGTGAAAAGCTTTACATATCCACAAACCGATAAAATGAAAGAATTTAAAAAACGTCACGAGTCTACAAGAAAGGATGTCGAGAGAGCCTTTGGAGTCCTCCAAGCTTGATGGGCAATCGTACGTGGTCCCGCAAGAGCTTGGAGCTTGCAACAACTAAGCGATATCATGCATGCATGTATTATAATGCATAATATGATTGTAGAGGATGAAGGTTATGCCATATGTGATTGGTTGGGTGATATTGATGAAGATGGTCCAATAACTTATGAACACGGATAGATGAAGGTTATGCCATATGTGATTGGTTGCATGCATGTATTATAATGCATAATATGATTGTAGATGGTCCAATAACTCGGCCAGGCAGCGATCATGTGCTTGCGAATATTCGCTGGCAAACCCTGTATATACCTCTTGATCTTTCGGGATAGAGGTGTCACCTGATCCGGCACCAGACGTGCCATCTCGTTAAATTTCGTGGTGTACTGTTGGTGAGTCATGGTCCCCGCCTCCATTTGCAAGAACTCTCTTTCGACCTTGTCCATTTCCCGATGAGGACAAAACTCCTCAATCACCAACTTTTTCAGCTCAGACCATCTCATCCTTCCAATGGCCCTGCTACCCTCGGCTTGGACAATGTTGTCCCACCAACACAGAGCCGAATCCACAAAAGAGTGGGTAGCGAACTTCACCTTCTGGTCTTTACGGCATTCGCTGATATCCAGAACGGCCTCCATTTCCCTTACCCACCGGTGAGCAGCAGCAGCAGTGCCGTTTCCATCAAAAGTTAGGGGCTTGCATCTCATAAACGCCCTATAGTTACAGCCTCGTACCACCCCTTGCACGGGCTCATCTTCTTCCTCTTCCTCATTATCGGAGAAAATCGTTTCAGGCTCCGGTTGTTCCCGCTCCCCCGAGGCCCTATTCCTCTCCTTTCTTTCTCCCTCTTTCACGGCCTTGATGACTTCAGTCACCATAGACGGTAAGATTGTCTGCATGACCTGATGTACTTCTTCAACAACAGCCTCCTTTACCGAGGCCCTCAAGTTTGCATCCCTAGCCTCCGGATGAGGGGTCTCAGGTTCTTCAGGAACCCCCTTCTCAGCTCTAGGCCTTCCTCTTTTAGGTCGCGGTTCCGCATCAGGGCCACCACGGCCTCCACCCCTAGAAGCTCTAGAAGATCTACCACCAGCCATTCTCTATCACACTGAAAGATTCAAACACCAACTCGGTCATTCAAGGAAACAGCTTAGTTTATGTCAAGTATAGTAAGTCCCTAATTACAGTGGCCAGTTGTGATTAGCCACTTACTTTACTCTTCATACCCCAAGCATTACCTGTCCTGACTACATCAGTATTTAAATCTACATACAACACATAACCACATAACATGCGCACTTAAAACCGGTTAACTTTAAGAAAATACCTGATGGCACGCAACTACTCAGATTGGCATCCCATCCCCTTTTCGTCCCATTCTCAGTTTAAGTTAAGGTTTATTTTGAAATTTTACCCATTTCACTTAAACTTTGGCTCTGATACCAACTTGTAAGGCCCCGTTCCCGGGACGCCTACAGTTGGATCCTCATCGCACATAAAACATATAATTACATTTGTCTCATGAAAATATTGTAGCGGAAACATTCAAAAATGACATCTCATTTCATTATAAACACTTTTGCCAAATAATACATCATTATCCGTTTACAAAATACATGTTTGCATTACATCACAAAAGCATTATAAATGGATGTCATCCCAAAAGAGCCGAGTAGCTTTGCAGTGCCATCCTCAGCAATCATTACCTGCCAATTGGAAAACATATAAAAAGTCAGCGTTGCTGAGTGAGTTCTAGTTTTATAACAAAACATACTTTACTTTCATTAAAACTATTCCTTTTCTCATGCGATCATTCATCATACGTATACACAGATAATGTCATTATTATCTTTCATCATATTTGTTAACTTTTGTTCTTTTTATACGTTCATTCTTCCGAGTCTGTTGCGACGACAGAGTCGCTCACCTCAATAGCAATCTCAACGATTGCACGCTATCCGAGTCTGTTGCAACCATAGGGTTGCTCACCTCATTGCCAATCTCAACGATAGCACGCTATCCGAGTCTCTTGCAACAACAAGGTTGCTCACCTCATGGTAACATCAACGATAGCATGCTATTCGAGTCTCTTGCAACAACAAGGTTGCTCACCTCATGGGTAATCTCAATGATTGCATGTTATCCGAGTCTCTTGCAACACAGAGTTGCTCACCTCATATATGTGCTTGCAAGCCTTTCCTTCGTTCATTCATCATTCATTAATGCATGCATTCTTACTTCATGTTCCTCTTTCGTTATCTCTCACTTTACGTTACATAAAACTTCATTCATTCATAACACGATACGTAAAGCCACAAGAAAGATAAACATACATCATAATAAGGAACATTTCATACACAGACATCATCATCATACAGGGAAACATCATCATCATCATGCCCAACATGCTCTCTAAGGTCATAACGGTCACCTTACATGCTCTTACGGGAAACTTTACATCAAAACTTACATCTGCACTTTCCCCCGAAAGTCAGAAGTCGAACTACACTTTCCTTCGAGTGCAACAGCCCTATTCGGGCATATGGACACCCTTCAGTCGCATGGCCTCCATGCGACTTAACATCATGCGATTGAACTCATGCGGATGAACATCTATGCGAATAAACACCCAATCGTGCGTATGGACCTCATGCGGATGGAACTAATGCGAATGAGCACCTATGCGACTGACCTCATGCGACTGGACTCATGCGACTAAGCACTTATGCGACTGGACCCTCAGTTGTATGACTCTCCATGCGACTGGACTCCCAATCCTGCGAATGAAACCTTAGTCGTGCGAATGTACCCTCAATCGTGCGAATGAATCCCAATCGTGCGAATGAACCTCAATCGCCTCTCAATCGGCCGTATGGCCTTCATTCGGTCGCATAGCCCTAGCTGATGCAGAATGGATTTCATCCCGAACCCAATCTGTCATTTTCGGCCTCCAATCTCATCCAAACCCATTCTAAGCCTAAATCAACCATCTAAGACCTTAGGAATGCATACCACAACATCATAAAAGCACACACAAACCCAAAAACAAACTCTAAACACATCACACGCAACACACCCAAATGGGTCAAACGCATACACATACAAATATGGGTTTTTGATGCTTTCCAGCCCCAAAATTGGTTGAAAATAAGTAATAGTAGGGTCCTAGAACTCACACAAACGAGCATAACGACAAGGGCTTCGATTTGGCTTGCTACACGACAATTTTGGCCACTCGAACCACCCGAACCGACCCTTTTCCTCTTTTCTCCTTCTTTCCCTCTTCTCCTCTCTAGATGGCTGATTTGTGAGTGTGGGGGAGAGGGTAAGGGCTGCCCTCTCCCTTATATACTCCCACTCGCCCGACTTTCTTTCATTGGCGAGTTTGGTCCCTCGACTTTGGACTTTATTTCTTTTTATTCCTTCGTCGGCTTCAAAATAGTAAATAACCGGGTGTTACACATACATAACATCATCACACATCCTCATATACACATCACACATCATCCATTCACATACTCATACACATACATAACATACTAGACATCATAGAACAGAACTGACCCTCCGCGGGACAGCAGGGGTTCGGGGGCGGCAGCCCCTAGTAAGGTCCAAGGGGCAACGCCCCTGGCTGGGGTCGGGCTGCCAGGTCAGCGCGAAAATTATTTATATTAACACTTTTATATTTCCTTATAGAAAAATTGATCTTCTTGTTAAAACTTCTTAAAATCTTGGTCATTTAGAAACGTGTATGTAGTATGCATTTTCAGCCCCAAACAAGTTTAAAACCTTTAAAATAGGAGATCTAGAACTCACCTGGACTCAGTGAGTAGCTTCTCAATCAAACTTTCTAAGCAAGGGTTACACTACGCAGCCTGCAGATAAGTTAACACTCAAAGGGGTTAATTTCTACCTAATTTCGTTGCTAATTTCGCTGCAAAATCAACAGTTTCGCTACTAGTTTTGCCAATAGTTTGGCTGGCAGTTTCGCTGCCAGTTTGGCTGCCAGTTTCGCCAACTTTCGTTGGAAAACCATGTTTGCGAAACTACCTGCGAAACTATAGTTTCGCAGGAAGATCCATAGTTTCGTTGGATGACTACATAATTTCGCTGGATGAACACCCAGTTTCGCAGAACGGGCTGAAATTACGAACCAACCCATTTTTGACCTAAAAATTCAATCTTTTACACCCAAATCCTTGGTTTATCATCCATGAAGCTATATCTAAGCTTTTAACATGTTTTCTAACACATAAACGTGAGTTTTGGATGATTCTTTGCCACTTTCAAAACCCCAAGCCCTAAAATCCGGGTTTACATCAAAAGGAACGATTAAACAATGTTTCTTACCTAGATTCTTGGTCTTTTCTTGTTGTTTGGATGTCCACAAACACCGATCTTTAATCTCTTGATCAACCGAGCCTTGAATCTTCACCTCCTCTCTACTTTCTCTCTCTAAACTCTCTCTCTAGAAGTTGGGTGTTGAGTGCAAATGAGAGTGGCTCAAGCTGATCCGTTCATATATACCGGGCGTTCCCGAGACCTTAAACTCACCGAACACATAACCCGCGAGGTCTACTCGGTCCATACTCCATTTCCCGCGTATTTTCTATGAATAATTCCGGCTAAGCCCATCATTATTAATTGGCTCGTTTCGACTTTATTCCGGACGTTACATATTGTAGTTTGGTACTGTTGCAATGTTTTTATTGTTGTTGTGTGATTTTATATTTTATCATTATAAATTTAAGTTTTAAATTCAAATTCTTACTATATTTTATTATTATTATTATTACTTTTCTTTAAAGAACCATCAACCGACGTACATTTCTCAAAAATTAAAATTTTGAATTTCAAATATTAAATGTTAAATTTTAAATTTCCCCCAACAAAATTTAAATAATATCAAATTCCCTCCGAACATTTTTGAACAGTGATTTATTTCAAATTTCAAAATCTCGTCTTTCAAATCCCTATAAATATTACAAATTTCTTCATAGTTTTCACACCTCAAACCTTCTTTCTCCTAATATTCTTATTATGAATCATGAATTCTAACATGAATTCTTTCTATGTTTGCTAAATGAATCCAATTCGGATGAAAACCCTAACCCAAATCCAAACTTAAACCAATACCCGTATCCAAATCAAGGATACCCGAACCAACAATTCTCAAATTTAGGGTTTTCCCATTCTCCAAATGTAGGGTACTCTTAATTCCCAAATCCAGGGTTGTCTCAATTCTCAAATGGATTCTCTCCATTCCTAATTCCTGAGTTTTCTCAGTTCCTTAACCCCGGGTATTCTCAATTTCCAAATCCTAGGTATTCTCAATTCCCAAATCACAGGATTTCTCCAGTGATTTCAACCACCCAAACATCCACATTGGCACCATGTTGTGCTGGTGTGGATGAATCTCCATCCCCATAAGTCAAGACCACCAAAAAGAAAAAAAAGCAAAGTAAGTGCGTCCTCAGTAAAACAAAAATGACAAGCATGGTTAATTGGGGATGGAGAACTGCTCACAAAGGGTTGGCTACACATTTCGACCGACTCTATTTTCGAGAACTCCCAAAAGAACAATGAGTTTTGGCGGAGGGTTTATGCGTACTTTGAAAAAAGTTGCAGTGTGGTGAGATCTGTGGATAACATACGTTCTCACTGGCATATGATAAACCGAAAGGTGACTTTATTCAACAACTTCCACATCCAACTATAGAGGCAAAACCCAAGTGGTTGGTCTGATGACCTATTGCTCAGACGTGCCAATGAGTTATACGAAAGTGCTGAAAATACAAAGTTTATGTATGATCATGTTTGGATCCTTGTCAAAGACGAGCCGAAGTGGAAGGCACAACAAGTGTCAGTTGTAGCCAAAGTCTTAGTGGTAAGAGATCTGCTGAAGATATTTCATCAGAGCTAACAATTACTTTGACCTCAATGATGACAATGAAGTGTCAATTGAGGATTATGGGAATAAAGTTGAAGAACGTCCCCGTCTAATGGGCACAAAGAAGGCTAAAGCTAAGGCTAAATCCGACTCGTCACAAATAAATGAAGTCATTGGACGCTTTTAAAACTTAACAGAAATGAGGGAATCCGCGATTGGTGAGATTAATACCAAAATGCGTGAATATGTTGATATTAAGTGGAAAGATGTTCAAGCTCGTGAACAAGAGATCGCACTACGTGAACAAGAGATTGCACTGAGTGAACAAGAAATACTTTTTAAGGATACAACTTACATGAACAACGAGTAACTGGCAATCCACAAAAAGATTTGTGGCAAAAGTAGGGCAAAGTATAATCTTTAGGTAGTTAACATAATGTAATGTTTAATCTACGTAACATTTAGTTATTGTCATTTTTAAAAGTATGATCTACGTAATGTTTAATCCATGTAAGGTTTAGTTATTGTAATTTTTAAGTTATGTAATGTTTGAATTTCAATTTTTAGTATTTGAAAATTTCATCTCAACAAAAACTATATTAATTTTATATTTTTCTTTCAACAAAAAATATTTAATTTTTAAATTTCACCTCTAACGGAAAAATATCTAACCTTTATAATTTATAGCTTTTAATATTTTCATAAAATAAAAAAATTTTAATTAATCATATATATATATATTTTATAAGATAAAAGGTTGGTAATTTCAATAAATTAATGTAAAAGATGGTGATGATGTGGCAATGTTTATGGGTGTTTTTTTGGGTTTTCTTATTGGTTTTTTTTTAAAGATTTTGAAGAATGAGTACTTTTTTAATGTGGCAGCTGACTAGTTATGTTTTTAGATGTCTTTAAAGCTTGCTATTGGTGATGCTTTTAAGCATTTTTAAGTGAAGATCGAAGTTCCTAGTTATTATCACCTGAAACATGTAAAGTAAAAATATCAACATGTAAAGTAAAAAGATCAACAATATTGTTGGTGAAAAACATAGATTTATAAAGATATAAAGGCATGTTGGCATAAAAGTTTACAAATTCATACAAGTTAATCAAATGTGCAATAATATTAACACAAGATATACACAATCAAACCTATTTTTTCATTGTTATATTGCATCCACAATCCTCAAAGATTGTGCCGTTGTTTAAATTAAATCCACAATCCTCAAAGATTGTGCCGTTGTTATCATTATGTTCACAATCCCCAAGATTGTGCTATGTTATATGTTATATTGGTTTCTCACATATGGTCCATATTAGTACTTCCTTAAACTTGAACCCAAGTTAATGATCGCAAAACTATCATATAGTGTTCAAATACTAAGCACATAGTTGATATTACTTGTTTAAGATTTCTTTTATGAAAATATTTATGTGATATGGCCAACATATATATGTTCCATCTCCAAAAGTGTAAAAGTTGAAAAAAGGGGCTATGAATCTCACTTTGTGATTTTAATGAGTTTCTTGGGTTCAATTCTTGGTGTGTGTTTGATGGTTAAGGACGAAAACCTAAGGTGATAGAAAATAGTAGTTTAGGTTATATGAAGATATGGTATTGTTAGTTGATCAAGATGATCATATCATAAGAGAAGAAATGTTAGTTTTTAAAAAACTTAGCTTTGACAGCAATCTGTGTTAAACTTTGGACATGTGTTAAAAATAGCAAAAATTTATGAAACATTATGAAACTTTCCAGTCAACTAAATTAATATGTTTTGAACAATTTTCATTTAGGAAACTTTTCAATATGGGACCTGAAATAGGTCAAAATCATAAATCTTTACATACTGTCCTGCAATCAGAATTTTCAGCAATCTATGATGAACTTTATATGTGTTCTAAAAATAGTACATGACATTAAAAAATAATGAAATTTTACAGAATGATAGATTAAAGTGTTTCACAAAACTTTCACTTAGAAAAGTTTTTTGGATCACTGAAACGCGTCTAAACAGTCATCCAAATTAGAATGTCCAGAATTACACATCTGATTTGTTTAGGCTGTTTGAGTGATCAAACGAAATGATTTCAAAGCGTTTAATACACCATTGAAAAGGTAATTCAGCGAACTACGTTGTGGAACTAGACTTTGCATTATTTGATTTTGTTATGAAAGAGTTATGGTTCAATAAAGTTCATCTCAGTTTGCTGTCCAAACGAGAAACATTCACATAAGTGATGCTTTGGGTGTTTTGGTGTGTTTTAGATATAATGAAAATATAAGCCATGTTTGGTAGAGTGATTAGTACATAGTTCATCATGTAGAATCAACATTTACCATGTTTTCTTGAAAATTTTAGTGCTTTTGAAACAAAATATAATGGACCATAGTTTATAAACTTGATCATCTCACTTGTGTTCTTTGTCTTGTCCACCAATACACCATGGTGTATAGATTTCATGGAGTCATAAACATGAATGGATTATAAGAATAATATGAACAAGGTACAAAATCATAAGATTAAAATATAAACTTAAAACCTACCTTCTAAGAACCTTAAAGGTTTTTAGATCTTAAAATCTCATGAAATGCTTGAGGATGATGATTATAAAGAGAGAGGAAGAGTATTTTTTTTTCTCTTGAAAGGTGTAGAGAAAAGATGCAAGGAATAAGGGATGGGAGCCCTTGTAATTATAATGAGACTAGCCTAACCATTCGCGTATTACATGGGTTGGAAAAATTTACATTTCATGAACATAATAAAAAGTTAATTATGCATGATAATATAAGACAGTAATGTAAAAATAATGTAACAGTTAATAAAATATATGTTTAAAATAAAGTTACGTGAAAACCTTTAATACATTGGGAAAAAAATTAAATTTTTACAAATCTCTAAAAACCTCCTTATATACAACACTAGGTTAGAGCCCATGTATTACATGTGGAATAAATAAAACATATTAAAATCATTAGTTTTATTTTTATTTTATTTTCTAGATGTTATTATCCATTGGTGAAATAAAAATATAATGAATATTTAAAAGGTATAACACATAATGATTTAGAAATTAGTACTATATATTTAATATGTATTAATAAATTAGTAAAATAACTACATTTTAATTTTAGATGTTTATAATTTAGTTTACTTATTTACACTAATTATAATTTAATATGAGAGAGACAAGAAACACAAATATAAATATATTTGTTTTAACATATTTTAATTAAAAATAAAAGTCAAATTAATTGTTTTATAATTTAAGTATTTATTATGAGAGAGAGGCGGGAAAATGATTTTTTTATATGCTAGAATGATGACACGTGTCATTTGATATGCTAGAATGATAAACGTGTCATTTGATATGCTAAAATGATAACACGTGTCATTTGATATGATAGAATGATGACACGTGTCTTAAGAAACCTATTTTTATAATAAGTTGAGTCTAGCATATTCTTTATCTCTTGGATTATTTGAAGATTGAGTTGGTCAAAAGTTGATGTGTATTTATTTCTTGATTCACTATTAATATAGATAACAATGATTAAGTATAATATAGTGTATTAAATAAAATAAACAAAATAATAATTAATAAATAAAATAAACAAAATAATACATACCTAAATAGTGATTGTCTATTTGACAATTCATTCTCAGTGTCTTATATATATAGCTGGGAAAATTTGGGTTTTGAACCATTTTCAGGTAGAAGACTCCTCATGGTGTGGTAGTTTTGTCCGCCAAGTCTAAAAATATAAAAGGAGCATTTCCTCTATTGATAGATGAATCTATCTTCCCACCCATTGAAGTAAAAGAGAACATGGAATTGTAACGTCTAATGTTCTTCAAAAAGTACTTGCTCTTAGAATCAACACATTGAAAGAGACGTTGGTAATCTTGTTGTGCATTTTTTAATTCGGGAAGCTTAACTTTACCATATGCACAACATAACAGATAACATGTTTTACCCTTTTTTTGGGATCTACGACCTTCATAAGCCCATAGCTTTGCATTACAGATTTGACATATAATGCTCTGGTCTCCGTGATCCAAGTACTCTAAATGATAAGTTTTGTGCATGATTATTTGTGTGAACATAGCATAAAATTGCTTCTATGGTGTGTACGTATAAAATAATAAGATCTTGCATAATTGTTAATAAGATAAATTTAATTACTATTTTGATAATAAATACCTTTAGAGATTCCTTGAAAAGGGTCTTTAATGACATATTGAATGTCAACTTTATCATCAGTTGTCAACTCTACCATAGGTATAGGAGATTTCGGAGTTGATTTACTTAATAACTCACGTTTTTCTGATGGTAGCTTTGGTAAAGATCCAATATCCGTAAGTGTTGATGCAATAGATGAAATCTTGATAGGCGAAGTAAAAGTATAAGGTAGATTGTTTGTTGACGGAGTGTCATTGTTGTTATTGACAGTAGTAACACCTGAGAAGAAAATCATTTAATAGAGTACAAGAAGAATCATTAATTTGTGAAAAAGTTATATTTGATATACATCTTAGTAAGATCAAGTTGTATAATAAAATTTAATAACGTACCATCAGTGTTGTGAGTAAATGGTTGTTTGGAGATTGGATTTTTACATATATCACTTTGGCTCGTAATTTGAGTGTCATTTTGAAGATGAGATGCATTTAATGCATAATTAGATATATACGGTGAAATGTTTGTAAATGATGACGCTGATGCGCTTAGTCGACGCCTCGAATAATCCAAATATTGTTTTCTAAACTTCCTTCTTTTAGCGGCATTGAAATTGCTATCACACGTGTTTCCTACTGTTTTAGAAAAGAAAATCTAATGAAAAGACAATTATCATACTAACTTATAAAGATAAAACAAATTCTTTTATAAAAATAGTAATATATATATTTGATATATATTTTATTAAAATCAATCTTTATAATAAAATAAGATAACATACCATTAGTAATGTCAGAAAACGGCTGTCTGGATAGCGGATTTGTACATATAGCACTTTGGTTAGTAATTTGGGTGTCATTCCGAAGGGGAAATGCATTGGATGGGTAATTAGCCATATATGGTGAGTTGTTTCTAAATGTTGATGTTGATGCATTTCGGCGGCCACTTGAATGATCAGAATATATTTTTCTGAGCTTTCGTCTTTCAGCATTACAATTGCTATCATATGTGTTACCGGTTGTTTTAAAATATGAAATGCAATGAAAACACAATCATCATACCAATTTATAACAATAAAGAAAAATTACTTAACATTAGGTAAAATTTTGTTAGGAAATATTTTATCATTTTGTGTATTTGTTTGAGAAAAATTAGAACAGTCTTCAAAAAATAGAGCTTTAGTACAACCATGTAAACGTGCACAATTATATGTTACGAATGTAAACGGAGCACGACATATTTCATTTAACTACAAGCGTTGACAATTGTTTTTCTTTCAAACTTCCTGGAATTAATGAGTATAAGTAAACATATAACTTTCAACCATAAACATTATGTACTTCGCATTGGCTAATTGGTAAGACTATGTATATGATTGCATAGATGTACATAGTTGCGCGTTGTTTTAGGACATATATGTTAATGTGAAAGGCAAAAAATCATCGTAAAGGGGTTTTATTGTAAAAAAATATTTGTATTCGAAGTTCTGATTATCTTTTTTTCTTGTTCCAAAACATACTTAGAAACATATTTTGTTGATGTAACAAAAAGATTTGAGATTAAACATAGAATGGGTTAAATGTAAGATTAAAGTATAGCAAGATTACATAATTCCACTTATATGGTAATAACTAAAAATAGTTGTCTGCTAATATACAAATCGTGTTTAAACATGCAAAAGTTAAATGATATTTCCTTTTTAACATAAGTATATAGAGAAACTAACATTTACAATTAAACAGCTATTAATCTGTATTAATAAGAAAAGAACTTTATCTACTTTACGACTAACAATAGAAATATGAGATAGTGCTTGTGAAGTTATGTGATGTATATATTTATTATAAAAAAGAAGGTTTTAAAATGACATTTGGCACAATTTTAGACTATCTAATTTTAATTTTTCGCTTCTCTGTTATATTAAATAATTACATTCAATACTAAAATATTATTTAATTTCTTTTAAGATTAAAAATTGTTTTTCTAAAAATTAAGAAAGATATGTTTTTAAAATGTAACTTCTAAATAAACAAAATTTAAAAAATAAGAACATTTTTTAAAATAGCAAACATTTTTAAAAATATGAAAATTTTAAAACTATTTTTTAAATGATTTTTATTAAGCAAGAAAACTAAAATTATGAGTTATAATAAGAAAATTTTTAATATTGATATTTTAAAAACGGTGTATTTTGGAACAAAATGTTTATTTAAAGAAAGTAGTAAGGGTTTAAAAATAAAAGTTTAAAACAATGATAGTATTACTTTATTACTTATATTTTTACTCATCATATGCAATTTTAATCATATTATTTTATAATTAATAAATAAATTTTCATTATTAATTATTAAAATTTTATTTATTTAACCCGTGTAATACAAAGGGTACTAAGCTATATATATAATGTTTCAAAAAATCAAATACATAGTTTAAATACCATTGGAAATGTTAGATAAAGGAGTTCTTTGTAGACCACCTACAAGGAATGAATAAGATTAATAATTGAAAATGTTAAATAATTATTTAAATATATAAATTAAAATTTTGTAATTTTACAATAAAATCTTAAAAGCTATTTAGTTGCCGGGCGAGTTATGATCATTGTCCAGGACCGCAGATGAGGATGACCGTTGTTTGGTTGAAATTTCCCACATATCCTTGGATATTTTGTATGTCGATAAAAAAACCACATTGATATTAGAAATTATAAGTTAAAACGAAGTAAACGAATGATAGAATAAGAAGTTAATGATATGGGGTAAAATATAAAATAAGAAAATGTTAAAGTAAAAAAAGGTGAATATCATTGTTGCTATTTTTTTGTTTATACTAGAATTTTTTTCGAGTAATGAAACTTTCTGTGGATATATTTTACAAACATGGGAAAATCGGAATTAATACCGAAGTTAAGTTTTGTCTTAAATAAATTCATTGATAAATTGAAAAGCATAATTTGAGTTGGATAAAAGTGGTAAATAAAGGAGTAAATTTTGAAATAATGCAAACCTGTTAAGAGTACAAGTTTAATAGTGAATCAGTTGTTGAAAACACATACATTCATTCGGCGGAGACGGCGTACCGGGAGGAAAAGAAAACAAAAATACCGAAACTATGAACCGCATCTGAGATCGGAATACTAATATTTATAAGCATTTAATTGGACGTATAAAAAGAAGGTTTGGAGCATTAAACTTCAATTGAAGACGTAATCTTGTTTTATTTTAATAATATGACTAGTTTATATAAATCTAATTATCAAACTTTTTTGTACAAGTATTATTGCTTATGGTACAACCATACAATCAATGATCATTCTTTTATTTCTATAATTATATATAAATCACAAAGTGCTTTGTGCATAGGGGTGTAATATCTTATGTTTATCAAGTGGTTTGTGCATGAGAGTATAGTATGGTATGTATCATGGGTTATACAATATGTTTTAATGAGTCGTACTTATCTTTTGTATTTTATTTTGTTTAATATTTTTATTTTAACCCAATACTTTTACATCTTTTATAACTTAACCCCAATATTTTCTACTTTCGAATTTGGTCCCCTATATTTTTCATATTTGGCAAAATTTTCATTTTACGTTTCGGTATAAATTTAACGAGTTAACATGTCATACGTGCGTGTGATGCGGCGTGTGTGGTTCAACGTTTTTACGCTAATTTTTTTCCGTTTCATCGTCGCAATGCACTGGTCCTAGATCGACTTATTATTTTATATGTTTTATATTTCGTCTGCATGGTCTAACATTTTTACGTCTACGTTTCATTTGGTTTTATTTTTTTCGGTTTTTATTTATTTGTAATACGAGTTTTTTAGGGTGGTCACTAACAATTGTGTGCCACTGGTGCTAATTGACACGGTTTTACGCCCCCACCGCAACGCGAGGGCTTAATACTAGTATATATGTAATAATTAATAATTACAATCAATTCCTTTGATAGTTTTATTTAGTTGTCATTATTTATATTTGGAGAATAAATAATTTTAGGTTATTTAATTAATTAGGTTACGAAGGTGGAATTTATATGTACTGAATTGAAATTGGTAAAAAAAGAATCGATCTTTTATCCCGATGATATATGTATTATATTTTTTTAAAGAAAGTATAATGTATTTATGGTAGACTATATCACATTGAGTAAGGTATGTTTGTGTGTGGGTACTATAAGTTTGTCCATATAAATGAAATATTTAAGTTGACGTCGTACTGAAAGCATGAAAATTTATAAAAAAAAAAATTTTACAACCCCAAGCGAAAAAGTCATACAAAAAATTTTGTAATATTTCAAAAGAATTAAGGATTAAAAACAAACACAAGAACACGGAATCGACGAGCGAGATGGAGAACCAATCAAAGTTGCTTCTGGAATGGCTGGTTGACATACTACTCTACTAAATTGGAGTAGACTTCAAATGTTAACTGAAAAATAAACATGTAATTTGTATGACAAGGACATGTATTCAGAAATTACAACAAAATTATATTAAAAATGTATTTACCTGACGGAAAATGAACTAATTTGACACGAGATGCATATGAGATTGACTGTTGGATCTAGAAAGGCTGGTGCAACCAAAACCAAATCACTTAGACTATTTTGGTGCAACTAATAAAGGACTTCCAAAGCTAAGTGTGGAACTTCCGAAGGAAAAAGGAGCTCTTCCGAAGACAAAGTGTAAGACCAACTTCCGAAGGAAAACTCCAACTTCCAAAGACAAAGTATTCACATCCGAAGATCAAGACTTAGAGTGAAAGATCAGAAGTCAACTTCCGAAGTATGAAAGAAGTCCTCAAGCCTTGGAAGTACAGAAGCCTCTTCCGAAGTATAAGTGGCTTTGGAATAACTTGTTCTTCCGAAGCCAACTTACCTTCGGAAGACACTACTATTACCCAGTTGACATAAGTATGGTCTCCCTAACACTCCGCTGCAGACCTCTGAGATACTGCATGACGTTTTCTCAAAAGCCATGTAGTTGACCATACTTTATTCCATTGTTTACCTTTATCAGTTAGTACAGTTGCCAACTTTAGTTGGTGACAAAAGGTAAGTCATGGACATGTCATGACTACCATATCTTAGATAATATTTTATCTAAGATACCTTAACTTTAGCATTGTAGTATATGCTTTAGTCTTAGGTTTCCAGCTGGTATCAAAGTATATCAGGCTGTAGGATCTAGTATATATAGTTTTTCATTGTAACTCATGTTTCATGCTTGTAAGAGTCTTGTAATACTTTGAGTTGAGAAGTAATATATACAAGTGCCTTGAAAATTATTTCCTTGTGTTCTTTGCTACTTATTATATTATTATCAACTCTTAAGAGAGATTCTACTTCATCTAATTTGAGTGTAATATAAGTGAGTTCGAGAGAATTCCAAGTGGTAAGTGACAAACCCGATCCTGCAATTGGTATCAGAGCTTTTTAGGCTCTTGATTGTGAGATCTTACCATCCTAATCAACCTGCTTTTCACTCCTCCTTACACCACACTCAAAATGGCCCTCAACAAGTCTGAAGTAGAAATGGGGACGATGACTAAAGCACCCATCATCACCCCTGAAAACTTCAGGTCATGGAGCAGACGCATGGAAGGCTTCATCAGGTATCAAGGCAGCAAGATGTGGCAATCTATTGTCAATGGCCCGTATAAGCCAAAGGTGGCTGGTGGAAATGGTGCCATGATAGAGAAAGCCGTTGAAGATTACTCTGATGAGGACTGGAAGAAGCTGGACATATACAACAATGCTATGACTGTTCTCATGACTGCAATTCCCAACTCCATCATGGTGGGGTTTGAGCATTGCAAGTCAGCCAAAGAATTGTTTGATGCACTTGCTCACATGTACTCAAGCTCAAATGACTCCAAGAAGGACTCACTGAAGCAGCAGTTCGAGAACTTCACCTACATTGCTGGAGAGACCCTCAGCCAGCAATACTTCAGGTACATGGATCTCATTTCTTCCCTTCAGTCTGTGGGAATTGCTCTTGAACTTAGAGACCTCACAAGAAAGTTCATGAGTGCACTCCCCAATGAGTGGACGTTCTACTATGTCCCTATCAAGAGAACAGAAAATCTGAACACACTCACCATGACCGAACTCTATGGCATCCTTGATGGATACCGTTTGGAAATGGAGAATAAGAGAGGTCATCAGACAAGCAGACCCTTGAGTCTTCCTGCTAGCAACACTTTAATGGTTGCTAAAGGCTCAGGACCTCCCAACCTCAACAGTACCTGACTTACACCCAGCAGCCATCCTGTTCTTCTAGGCCATACATCATATTTCCTGAGACTCCAAGGTCTCAACAAGCTCAGCAAAGTTCCTTTCAGGACAGATGTGATTTTATCTCAGGAAGTGGACACTCTAGTGATTATCAATATTGCTTTGATGATCTAGAGTGCTTCAGCCCAAATGACGTGGAATACATGGACATAGTCCAATAAATGGCTCTCTTAACCTACAGAGCAAAGAAGTTCTTCAAGAGAACCGGAAGGTAATTTCCCCAGAACCCAATCAACAACAAATTTGGGTTTGACAAAACCAAGGCCAAATGTTACAAGTGTAACTACCTTGGTCATTTTGCAAGGGAATGTAAGGATCCCAAGTCTAATCTAGGAACCCCACAGGCCTCCACACATCCCTCTACATAAAAGCCCACTGGAAAGTCAACAGAGATAGCTGCAATGGCTCAAGAAGTTGACTGGAGCTTCATGGTACATGATGTGACTCCCGTTTAAGCACTCATGGCCGGAACAGATGACAATAAGGTATATGAACATCTCTGTACTCCTGATTGTATTGCTAAGTTTAAATTGTATCAAGACTACAATATGGAGATTAAATCCAATATTGAGTCTTTAAATGTTTTAAAATCTGATTTTAAAAGGGCTGAATCTGACTATCAAAGAAAAATTAAGGAATTGGAGAAAACTTTGTCCTTATTAAAACATGAACACACAAACTATAAGACTCAAATAAAGGATTTAATATCCAAATTGTCTGAGGCTCAAGCCCAGCTTGTCACAGCTGAGGCTCAAGCTAGGAAGTATGCTATTTCTGAGCAAAACTTCCAAGCCATTCTTGCATCATCCTCTCACTCAAAACTTTGTTACCAAAACAAAGGTGGGTTGGGAACCAATGAAATTGCTCCACCACACTCTTATGAGTCTATAAGATAACCAAGGTGTGGTACTTAAGAGCAAGAGGTTCCATCTGCTGACCCACCTTCTCATGAGTCAAAGAGTGATGCAACCATGGAGACCATCATAGGGAAGAACCAGGTAATTTTACCCACTCCTACCAGTGATGATTAACCCCTGACCACCAAAGACAGAAGAAGCAAGCTAAGGCAGCCAGAAAAACTGCCAAGAAAGTGGCTAAGTCTAAGCTGAAAATAGACCAAAAGCAAAAGGGTGTATTCATCTCAGCTGGATTGCAGGTGGTAGGAAACTCTGATTCAGGAAAGGAGTGTAGTACCAGCACTCCTGTCCTACCAAAGGATAAGAAGTTAAAGGGAAAGGTTGCTGATGAAGAGAAAAGGAAAAAAGAAACAGCAATCCTCAAATTCCCAAAAGATTAACATTGCATGCATAATGTGTGGTCTGCAAAACCACATGGCCAAAGATTGTTACTACAATCCTGCCAGCATATATTATGCAAATAATGTTAAAAAGAAAGGAGTCAGGAAAGGTTTCTCATTTGGACCATATCAAATGGTTCAAGTGATGAAAAAGGGAAAGCTTGTTTCCGAAGCAAGGTTGCTTTCGGAAGAAGGTCCTTCTTCCGAAGGGAAAATGTAACATCTCGTATTTTCGGTTATTAAAAGTTGATTTTGTTTATTCTTATAAGGGTCATTGTTGTCAATCTTGAAATTCATGGGTTATTTATGCATATTTGTTAGTTGTCAATAATAATAATATAAATAATAATAATAATATAGAAATAATAATAATAATAATAATAATAATAATAATAATAATAATAATAATAATAATAAAATAATAATAATAATAATAATAATAATAATAATAATAATAATAATAATAATAATAATAATAATAATAATAATAATAATAATAATAATGATAAAAACAATATAAATGACAAGTTATAAAAGTTAACAAGTTAATTTAATATTAAACTTAAAGCTAATAAAGGGGGCTTATTTGTTAATTTGTTAATTTGTAACGATATGTGTTCTATAACCTTACTAACTTATAACCTATGACATGAATTGCTACTTGTAACCTTATCATATTATGTATGAAAACCTTGGAAACTCACCAACTATTTTTAGTTGACCTTTTATTTTTATCATGTTTCAGGTCATTCTCAAGTTTAAAGTGAACTTGTGAAGCTTGCAATAAAACTAGGACTTGGACCTAGTTAAATGAATAAAATGTCTATGTTATGCTTTGTTTTATTTGGAACTATTTCATGTTTTGAGACTTATGATTGTAATATCTTTGAAACTTATAATTTTAATATTTACATTTAAATATAGCATTATGTGGCTGTGAACAATCTTAACCCTCACATCTCGACGATTCCGCCGTTAAGATTGGGGTGTGACAGATTGGTATCAGAGCCCATAACTATAGGGATTTAGGTTATTAGAAATGGTGACCTAGACTATAGCTTGTGCATGAACATCATAGAATAATATTTATATTCTTGAAAATATATATATTGTTTACATGGTACATAATGCTATACCATACTTATGTGCAACTTGATGCCTTAGCATAGGTTTGCCTTGTAATTGTTTAAACTTTGTTATATGTCTCCCTAAACTTACCTTTGACACTTTGACTCTCTTCGACAAATGAAACTTCTTAATCTTATTCTCGACGACACGTGGAATCGTATACTTATGCTTATGACTTGAATCTTTAGACTTATGTCTAATCTATGTAAATCTCATCAAGGTTTTGACTTCATGAACTTAAGAAATTTGTGTGACACATAGACACCTATATTCTGGATTTCCTGGCAAAAGGCCCTCGGGCTAAGGCAAGCATATCGCATAAATCCTACGGGACTAGTTATACTTACCTGGGGATTTCTAGGATGAGTGATAAACTATGGTCAACATACACAAATTTCTAAGGCGAGTGGGTCAACTTACCTTGACGTGTCAACGTTTCCAAATGGTAATGCGTTACCAAATGGAACCATTCAATGTTCCTTACAACTCTTGCCTTATTCTTGTTGGATTATAATCCTTGTTATTCTCTTTCTCGTGTCTAACTCATTTTGCATATTCCAGCATGTCTCGTCATCATGGAAAGCGTGGAAGTTCCGACCGTAAGCTAGCCGCCATGATCGCCCGACAAATGGCTGCTGTCATCCCGACCATGGTTGCTGAACTTAATAGCACCTTAATGACCAACTCTAGCAACAATGGAAATGGTCAAGGAGAGAATAGTGCTAACCAAGAACGCAACAACCAAACTTGCACCTTCAAGCACTTTAGCTCTTGCAAGCCCACTAGTTTTAGTGGCAAGGAAGGAGCCATTGGTCTTCTTGAGTGGTTCGAGAGCATGGAAAACACCTTCGTCAATTGTGAGTGTCCCGAGGCACTCAAAGTTCGTTATGCCACTAGCATGCTCCAACAAAGGGCTCTCACCTGGTGGAATAGTGAGAAGAGAAATCGTGAAGCTGATGCTATATTGGCACTCTCTTGGGATGAGTTCAAGAACATTGCCATCGCGAAGTTCTACCCGAGAAGTGAATTGCA
The DNA here is from genome assembly GCA_025215565.1 of Flaveria ramosissima. Classification (NCBI taxonomy): domain Eukaryota; kingdom Viridiplantae; phylum Streptophyta; class Magnoliopsida; order Asterales; family Asteraceae; genus Flaveria; species Flaveria ramosissima. Next base: position 54,233,021 of record CM046029.1, on the reverse strand, counting down.
AAAGTTGGAGGAAGAATTCTGGAATTTGAAGCAAAACGATGGTGATCATTTGGCCTACTCAACTAGGCATCATGAGTTGAGTATATTGCTGCCTCATATGGTCGATACTGTCCCCCGCAACATCGAGAAGTTCATTAAGGGTGTACCACCCCAAATTTAAGATGTTGTGGTGGGTAGCCGACCCACAACCTTGGAAGAAGCCATTACTATCACCGCTCAACTCATCGAGAACCATATACGAGCGGGCACCATGTCTGTGAAGGGTGAAAAGAAGGTAGAGAAGACGGCTACCGAGGCTGTTAAGGAGACCAAAGCTGAACCGTCTTACAACAACAACAACAACAAGAAGCGCAAGTTCACACCGGCGCGTAACTATGCTGTGGCTGCTCCCAAACAACCCCAAAGACAACTTGTACCTGCGGCTGCACCTGTGGCACAAGTGCCTGGGGCTAGGGCCTATGCTGGTCCTCAACCTATGTGCAACACCTGTAGGTACCACCATCCGGGGAATCAACCATGCCGTATCTGCACCTTATGCGGTAAATATGGTCATGGTGCGTGTAACAATGCGTGGTCATACAACAACATTTGCCACCGTGACGTGTCCATCAACGCTAACCAAGCACAAGCAAACAACGATGTGGTGAATGGTATGTTAACTTACCTTTAACTTTTGTGATCCGATTCTTTTCATACATTACCTGCGTCGTTAAATACCTTTAATATTGACCAGGTATGTTTCTTATTAATAAAACTTATGCCTATGTCCTATTTGATTCTGGAGCCGATAAGAGTTTTGTTTCGTTAGAGTTTGAACCCATACTTGCTAAGCCACATACGAAACTAGAGAGACCTCTCACCGTTGAAGTTGCCGATGGAGAACCGATCACCGTTGATGTCGTTATTCTTGATTGCATCTTAAGTCTTGACACACACGATTTTCTTATTGATCTTATTCCTATGAAACTTGGAAGCTTCGACGTCATCATTGGTATGGATTGGTTAGCCAAACACCATGCCGAGATCATTTGTTTCGAGAAGTGCATTCGTATACCGTTACCCTCTGGAGATACTTTGAAAGTGTTCGGTGAAAAGTCTTCCAAAGGGCTTAAACTCATGTCTTGCACACAAGCCCGAAAGTGATTAAGCAAGAAGTATATGGCCTTCTTGGCTTACGTGGTCAACACGAAAGTCAAAGGGAAAGAACTTAAGGATGTCCCTATCGTACGAGACTTTCCTGAAGTATTTCCCGATGACCTTAGTGGTCTACCTCCCGTGCGTGAAGTTGAGTTTAAAATTGACTTGATACCGGGAGCAAACCCCGTGGCTAAGTCACCATATCGACTTGCACCGTCTGAAATGCAAGAACTCTCTAGTCAACTTCAAGAGCTATCCGAGAAGGGCTTCATCCGTCCTAGTTCTTCGCCTTGGGGTGCACCTGTTCTATTCGTGAAGAAGAAAGATGGAACATTTCGTATGTGCATCGACTATCGTGAGCTTAACAAGCTTACCATCAAGAATCGTTATCCTCTTCCTCGTATCGATGACTTGTTTGACCAACTTCAAGGAGCTACTATTTTCTCGAAGATCGATTTACGTTCTGGATATCATCAATTACGAGTCCATGATGATGACATCCCAAAGACCGCGTTCCGTACTCGTTATGGGCACTATGAGTTTATGGTGATGCCTTTTGGTTTAACCAATGCTCCTGCTGTTTTCATGGATCTCATGAACCGAGTATGCAAGCCTTATCTAGACAAGTTTGTGATCGTCTTCATCGATGACATACTTATCTACTCCAAATCCAACACCGATCATGAACTGCATTTGAGATTGGTTCTTGAGTTGTTGAAGAAAGAGCAATTGTACGCGAAGTTCTCGAAGTGTGACTTCTGGCTCGAGGAAGTTCAATTTCTAGGACACATGGTGAATAGCCAAGGAATTCACGTTGATCCTGCAAAGGTGAAAGCTGTGAAAAATTGGTGGGTTCCTACAACTCCTATCGAAGTTCGTTCTTTTCTTGGTCTTGCTGGCTATTACCGGCGATTCATTGCCAACTTCTCGAGGATCGCGAAACCACTCACATCTTTGACACAAAAGAATAGACCATTCGAGTGGGGTTCCGAGCAAGAAGAAGCTTTTGAAGCGTTAAAGCATAAACTGTGCAATGCTCCTGTCTTGACCCTACCCGATGGAAACGATGATTTCACCGTATATTGTGATGCATCAAAACAAGGCCTTGGTTGTGTTCTCATGCAACGAGGAAAGGTCATAGCTTATGCATCGAGACAATTGAAGGTCCATGAGGTGAATTACACAACACACGATCTCGAGCTTGGTGTTGTTGTCTTTGCTTTGAAGATTTGGAGGCACTACCTGTATGGTACGCAATGTATAGTCTACACCAATCACAAAAGCCTTCAACACGTCTTTAATAAAAAAGATCTCAACATGAGACAACGTCGTTGGGTGGAGTTGATTAGCGATTACGATTGTGACATTCGTTACCATCCTGGTAAAGCAAATGTTGTAGCCGATGCACTAAGCCGAAAGATTCACAACAAGATGATCTCATTCCAAGAAATTCGCGATCGACGTCAATGGTTTGACACTTTGGTGAGTTCGATACTGAGATCCGACTAGATGTCAACGAGACTACCGTACTGCTACAAAACCTGAGAATAGATAGTGACATCGAGTCTAGTATCTTGGAGGCTCAGCAAATGGTACAACGAGAAGGAAGAATGAAGGATGAATTGGAGCATAATCTTCTAACCCAATTGGAAACGAAACCTAATGGATTGATGTACTTTGCAAATCGAATTTGGGTTCCATATCGTGATAACCTCCGTACCTTTATCATGAACGAAGCTCATCAAACTCGTTATTCTATTCATCCTGGCTCCGATAAGATGTATATGGACCTGCGTGGTCAATATTGGTGGCCTGGAAAGAAGAAAGACATAGCGACTTATGTAGCTAAGTGCCTCACGTGCACGAAGGTTAAAGCCGAACATCAACGTCCAAGTGGGTTACTTGAGCAACCCGAGATCTCTATGTGGAAGTGGGAACACATATCTATGGACTTCATAACTAAGCTACCCCGAACCTCTCGAGGACATGATAGCATATGGGTGATCGTTGACCGATTAACCAAATCGGCCCAAACCCTAAACCCTAAACCCACATTTCATACCCATACGTGACACTTACAAGACATCAAGGTTGGCTCGTATATACGTTGATGAGATTGTAAGTCGTCATGGGGTACCTCTGCACATCATATCCGACCAAGACACTCGTTTCACCTCGCATTTTTGGTCGTCTATGCAGGAACTCTTGGGTACGCAATTGGACCTAAGCACAGCTTACCATCCTCAAACTGATGGTCAAACCGAGCGAACGATCCAAACCTTGGAGGATTTGCTACGCCTGTGTGTTCTTGACTTTGGTGGTGATTGGGATACGCATCTACGCTCGCGGAATTTTCGTATAACAGTAGTTACCACTCGAGTATCAAGATGGCACCATTTGAAGCACTTTATGTTCGTAAATGTCATTCACCGATCTGCTGGACTGACATTGGTGAAAACTTCATGACGGGTCCTGAACTTATACAAGAGACGACCGATAAAGTTTCTATTATCCGCAAGAACCTTGAAGTGGAAAGAAGTCGTCAAAAGAGTTATGCTGACAAGCGACGTAAGCTATTGGAATTCCAAGTTAGGGAGATGGTTCTTCTAAAGATCTCACCGTGGAAAGGTGTTGTTCGCTTTGGAAAGAAGGGCAAATCGGCTCCAAGATTTGTAGGACCTTTCAAAATCCTGAAAAGGATTGGGAAAGTGGCTTATAAACTGGAGTTACTTTCCGACCTTAGCGGAGTTCACCCTGTATTTCACGTCTCAAATTTGAGAAAGTGCTTGGCTGACGAAAGTCTGCATGTTCCGTTGGAAGACATCCAGATTTGTCGAGAAACCTGTTGAGATCATGGATCGCATAATGAAGAAGACTAGAACCACAACAACCCCAATCGTCAAGGTTCGTTGGGAAAATAAACGTGGCGCTGAATTTACTTGGGAACGTGAGGAGCACATCAAGAAGAGATACCCATTCTTATTTGTGTAGTTTCATTTCTTTTAATTTCGGGACGAAATTCTTTTAAGTTGGGGAGACTGTAACATCTCGTATTTTCGGTTATTAAAAGTTAATTTTGTTTATTCTTATAAGGGTCATTGTTGTCAATCTTGAAATTCATGGGTTATTTATGCATATTTCTTAGTTGTCATTAAATTTTAATATATGAAAGTTAATAATTAAAATATTAAATCGAACAATAATAATAATAATTATGAGAATAATAATAATAATAATAGTAAATAATAATAATAATAATAATAATAATAATAATAATAATAATAATAATAATAATAATAATAATAAAAAAAATAATAATAATAATAATAATAATAATAATAATAATAATCATAATAATATATAATCATAATAATATAATAATAATAATAATAATAACAATATAAATGACAAGTTATAAAAGTTAAAAAGTTAGTTTAATATTAAACTTAAAGTTATTAAAGGGGGCTTATTTGTTAATTTAAAAACTTAAAATAGAAGTTTTAAACATAAAATGTCAGCTATTAAACCACAGGGACCAAAGTTGTAAATTTATAAAAACTCAAACTCCCCCCCCTCTCTCTCGCGTTTTTCCGGCGGCCGGCCGGCATAGCTTTGGCGCGGCGCCGGTGAACTCCAAGACACGAAAGAATTTCACGTTTTCGACCCAATTTAATGCCAAACGACTCGGGAATACATTTAGAACTCGAACCCACGTTCTATTGGACCATAAACGCTCGGATTTAATGGGTTCTAATCGAAATCAATGTTTCGATCGGTTTAAGACCGATCAAAGCCAACTTTAAGTCGAACAATCAAATTAAACGTACGACAACTTTCGGGTAATCATTGTCAAGCTTAATGCTTGGTTTAATTCGAGTTAATCATCCATTAACACACCTAACCATAACCACGGCTTTCGAATTAAAATCAAAGCTCAACCGACACCTTAACGTACAAATCAGGGCTATATAACAGAGGGCTAATGTTACATTCGATCCCTTTAAACTCATCACTCACTCAATTGTTTGAAATCACCACGAAAAGATCATCATCCAAACCCCTATTCGTCGCGCAAAGAACCGAAGTAAAACTGAGAATAAACAACTAAATTTGGTTGAAATCAAGTAAGTATCATATACCATTCAACTCGATTACCCTTGGGGATCAAAAGCCCTAAGGTTAATCGAGTTGAAACTCTCGATTCATTGCTCAATTTTGGTTCGGGTGATTTAGGGTTTATATGAATTTGGGGGAAACCTTTAGTTTGTGTTTAAAAGATATTAAAACCAAGATGTATCGCGGCTAAAGCCTTGGTTCACTGGTTAGAGCATTACCACCACATACATGAGGTCCCGGTTTCGAACCCGGGCACCCTATGTAATTTTTTTAAAGCCTTTCTGGCCTTAAATTAAATATCGAAAATTTATAAAATTATAAAAATGACTTTATTAAACCCCAAATATTTTTAAAAGTCATCTAAATATGTCTTATAAATTTATTATCATAAGAGATTTTAACATTTTATTTTAAATGTTTTTGTTTACAAATGTTATAATTAAATATATTTAAAAAAATAAATTTATATAAAAATTGTGAGTTAAATAAATCTATATTAGACCGTATGTTTTTTTTCTTCTACTAAGGATTTATCATGATGATAATAAATTAAATATATATACATTTTGTTTAATAAAAATCACGAGTTAATTACAAAGGATTTAATTTCTTTTAAATAAGTTCTATAAAGTTCATAGAACAATATATTTTTATAAAATTTACCAACTTTATGTAAACCCCCCTCCAAATTCTAATATCCTAGTTCATGTTAACTCGTAATATCTTATTATTCACCTAAAACTTGTATTCTATATATTTATTTGACATGTGAGTTTCCTTGCCCCCTTTTTTACTTTATTTCACACTATTTTGGGGTGAAACACTAGTTCATGTTAACTCGTTAATCTTATTATTCACTAAAACTTGTAATATCTATATATTTAGGTGCCTTGTGGGCGTTTTATCTTGGAACGACATATATTATTCTTATTGATCTCATTATATACTTATTTGACATGTGAGTTTCCTTGCCCCCCCTTTTACTTTATTTCACACTATTTTGGGTGAAACATGATACTTATACTCATACACTTATAAACGTTTGAGACTTGTAAGCACTTGCAATTCATCTTTATATTTGTCAGGGGTGGATTTGTGTGTTGTAAGTGATTAGGAAGATACATAGTTTGTTTACAATCATTAACTATTGCTAGCCTTGCGACGTCTTAGATCTTTGGGCCTGACAGCCTATTTGTTGCTAAAGCCGAGGTAATTGCCGGCTCCTGATGACGTATGCTTGTTTCCATGGGACCAAATATACTTAGCCAATCTTATATACTTGTCATCAAGGTCGGGTTTGGTTGTAACGATATGTGTTCTATAACCTACTAACTTATCACCTATGACATGAATTGCTACTTGTAATCTTTAATCATATTTGTATGAAACCTTGGAAACTCACCAACTATTTTTTAGTTGACCTTTTATTTTTAATCATTTTTCAGGTCATCCTCAGTTTAAAGTGAACTTTTTGAAGCTTGCAATAAAACTAGGACTTGGACCTTGTTAAATGAATAAATGTCTATGTTACTTTGTTTATTTGGAACTATTTCATGTTTTGAGACTTTATGATTGTAATATCTTTGAAACTTATAATTTTAATATGTACATTTTAATATAGCTTATGTGGCTTGAACAATCTAACCCTCACATCTCTCGACGATTCCGCTGTCAAGATTGGGGTGTGACAAAAATGGCTCGGAAGCTAAAGTTGTCAGACTCAAAAGAATAAAAGAGTCCCCTTGAGACCATCCCAGAAGAAGATTACTTCGGAAGAACAGGTGGTAAAGGCTTCTTCCGAAAAGAAAGAAGCTTCGGAAGAATGTCAAGCTGCAAAAGCTTCAAGCTCATCCTCCATGATCAACCAAGGGATGGAATGGAAGATCAAGGAAGATGTTGCAGCCCAAACCTCTTCTTCAAAGACATCTATTGAACCCCCATGCATAAATTTTGGTTCAATTATGTCACTATCATTGGAAGAACCAAAGACCAACAAGGCTTGGGTTCCAATCAAAACTAATCATCTCATCTTATGTGCATGGACATCCATATGACAATAATAACAATGTTTGGATTGTGGATAGTGGATGCTCCAGGCACATGACAGGGAAAGATATCCTCCTTCAACAATTTTAACATTATGATGGAGGTCCTGTCCAGTTTGGATGTGAGGCCGGAGGATATATTTCTGGCAGAGGAAGTATATCCAATGGAAATTAAAGTTGACATAGTTCACTTTGTCAAACTACTTGAACACAACCTGTTAAGTGTTTCTTAGTTTCTGTGATCAAAAGCATCAAATGCTCTTCACAAACATGAGTGCATTATCCTCAAAACCCGGGATGACAATTCCCAGGAATTGGTGCTTCTTAGATCTCCTAGGAAAGGGGATATTACAAGCTGGATATGAACAATGCTTCCCCAATGGGAGAAGTATCATGCTTTCTTTCCAAAGCTGATGGTGATGAGTCAACACTATGGCATAAACGAATGTGTCATGTTGGTTTGCCTAAAAGGAATTTTTCTGCAAAGATAACTGTGTTGCATGCCTGAAAGAAAAGAAACACAGGACATCTCATAAATCCAAAGTTGTTAACTCCATCACCACTCCATTACATTATTGCACATGGATCTATTGGTCCCCAAGTATAATGAGCATTGGAAGGAAATCATATTGCCTGTGATTGTTGATGATTTTACTAGATTTACATGGGTATTCTTTTTAAGAAACCAAAGATGAAACTGCTGAAACTTTAAAATCTTTTATTCTTAAAATAGAAAATCAAATTGATCACAAGGTTAAAATAATTAGAAGTGATCAAGGGACTGAGTTTAAGAACCACGTTCTTGACTCATTCTGTAACTCAAAAGGGATTGCCAGACAATATAGTGCTCCTAGAACTCCTCAACAAAATGGTGTTGCTGAGAGGAGGAACAGGACACTTATTGAGGCTGCTCGGACTATGTTAGCTGATTCAAAGCTGCCTCTAACATTCTGGGCAGAGGCAGTCAGCACTGCATGCTATGTGCAGAACAGGGTCTTGTAGTTAAGCCACATGGAAAAACCCCTTATGAGCTATGGAACAAGAGGCCACCGTTCATTGGCTTTTAAGGTCCTTTGGCAGCAGGTGTACCATACTTAACACAAAAGACAATTGGCAAAATTGCTGAAAAGTCGGATGATGCTATCTTTGTTGGATATTCCTCTAACTCTAAAGCTTATAGAGTTTATAACATTAAAAATCAACAATTTGAGGAATCTTTCAACATTGTAGTTAATGAGCACACTCCTTGTGTTAGGGGGAATGGCCCTGATCATATCTTTGATTTAGAATTGTTTCCAAACTATTCTAAACCATCTTGTGAGAATGTTTCAGCTGGAACAGGTGCTCAAAGTGATTCTGATGATGACCAACTGTTTGAGCTTCCCAGACCTATTCCAAGTTCTCCAAGAGCTGCAACAAATCAAGTTCCCACTATTGGCAGATCTGATAGTATAACTATCTCAAGGAATAGTGGAGCTTCAACCAGCGGTTCACCTGTTGACCCTCAAACTTCATCAGGTGACACTGCACAACACCAAGCTGATGGAAGCAACAAACATTGAAGGAACATGCAACTGTTAATGCTGCTTCACAGCAAACAAATGATGATGTTTCTCATTCATTCAACAGTCCTCATTGAATGAGTTTGAAACAGCAGCTGGACCAAGTGTTCAAGCTCCTGAGCAAAATATGTCCAATTTGGTTCTATCTTTGCAACTGGAGGTAATTCCTAGACTTAGGATTCACAACACTCATCCAGCTGAGAACATCATAGGGGAAGTCTCTGAAGGTGTGAGAACAAGAGGACAAACTCACAATGGGAATGTCTGCTTGTACTCATGCTTTTTATCCCAAATGGAACCCAAGAAGGTGGAAGATGCCTTGAAAGATAGTAGCTGGGTTGAATCAATGCAAGAGGAGCTGCTTCAATTCAAAAGACAAAAGGTTTGGAACCTATGTCCGCTACCATCTGGTCAAGTACCTATAGGCACTAAATGGGTTTTCAGAAACAAGAGAGATGATAGAGGCTTGATATCAAGACAAAGCAAGACTGGTGGTTCAAGGATACACTCAAGAGGAAGGAATCGATTATACTGATGTCTTTGCACCTGTTGCAAGACTTGAGGCAGTTAGGATCTTCCTTGCTTATGCTGCATCCAAGAATTTCACTGTCTACCAGCTTGATGTCAAGTGTGCCTTTCTATATGGGGATATAGATAGGGAAGTCTATGTATGCCACCTCCAGGATTTGAAGACCCACACATCCCAACTATGTGTGCAAATTGGATAAAGCTCTATATGGGCTGCACCAAGCACCTAGGCTGTGGTATGAGACATTGTCTCAGTTTCTCCTGAAGAATGGTTACACTAGAGGTACCATTGATAAGACTCTTTTCATAAAGAAGTCTGGGAAAGACATCTTGCTCGTTCAAGTCTATGTTGATGACATCATATTTGGTTCCTCAAATGACCAAATGTAAAGACTTTGAGAGCATCATGAAGAAGAAGTTTGAGATGAGTTCCATGGGAAAAATGGACTTTTTTCTTGGAATTCAGGTGAAGCAAATGAAGGAAGGGTTTTCATCAGTCAATCTAAGTATGTCAATGACATCTTAGAAAGATTTGACATGAAAGATTGTAAGGCAGCCAAAACACCTATACCCAGAAACCATAATCTCTGCCCTGACTCTGAGGGGGAGGATACTGATCAACATCAGTATAGAGCAATTATTGGTTCTCTGATGTATCTCACAGCAAGTAGACCTGATATCATGTTTGCAACTTGTATTTGTGCAAGATATCAGGCTGCTCCAAAGGTGTCTCACCTAGTTGCTGCCAAGAGAATCCTCAGATACCTCAAAGGAGCACCTAAACTAGGTCTCTGGTATCCAAAGAATAGTGATTTCAATCTCTATGGTTACTCTGACAGTGATTATGGTGGCTGCAATATCAACAAGAAATCAACATCCGGTGGATGTCAATTTCTTGGTGGAAGGATCATCTCATGGCAATGCAAGAAGCAATCCTGTGTCCGAAGCTGAATACATTACTGCTGCTAGTTGCTGTGCTCAGCTGCTGTGGATTCAGAACCAGATGATAGACTACGGATTCAACTTCATGAGCACTCCTATCCACATTGACAACAACAGTGCTATCTTCATTACTGAAAATCCAGTGAAGCACTCCAAGACTAAGCACATTGATATCAGGTATCATTTCATTAGAGATATTCATGAGAAAAATCTAATCAAGCTAATCAAAGTTGATTCAAATGAACAATATGCTGACTTGTTCACCAAAGCCTTTGATGAACAAAGATTCAAATATCTCATTACAGCTATTGGGATGATAAACCTTGATTAGTCTATCTCATTTGAAAACCTTTTAATGTGTAAAGTTTTGTGTCAAAACAATCTAAGCCCTGTTACAAAAGGTCTTTCTCTGAAATTTTCTCTAAGTATAAATTCTTCCGAAGAGGAATTAACCCTCGGAAGATATTTTACATATCTTCCGAAGCAAATTCCTCCCAGGATAATTTTCTTTTCGGAAGAGTTGTTAAGTCTCGGAAGAAGCGATTGATTTCATATCAGATCTACTTCCGAAGCTTATAACACTCTCCATTTGGAAAGCAACATATACTCTCGGAAGTAAAAACTTTACCTTCGGAAGTAAATTTGCCTTCGGAAGAACATTACCTTCGGAAGAACATTACTTTCGGAAATGCTTTATACTCGGAAGAAAGACTTTACTGTGTAACGGAAATCTTTTGGGCCCCACTCTGTAAAAAGTAAAGATTTTTTAATGATGTCGGATTATTTAAATGGACTAAACCTTACCGCCCCTGTCACATCCTCCACTGAAACGTCCCATCATCTTATCCAAACCCCTTAAACCGCCATTTCACCCATTTAAATAACTCCGGCTAATCACTTTCATCTTTTTACCAAATTTATTGCCCTAAAAGCTTTCTTCATCCCCAATTACCCAATTCCGAACTATCTTCCTGCAACTTTCTCAAATGGCACTAAACCCTCAGCACAACCAAGTCGCACTCCTTGATTCTTCAAGGGATGCCGACTTCTCAGATATCATCTCCTTTCTAACCCAATCTTCTTATTACACTGCCCTGACTGTTAACCCCACGGTTTACTCAAATCATATGTCTGAATTTTGGGCAAATGGTCAGATTGAAACCCTAAATGGGGTTCGTGTAATAAGATCGAGCATCTGTGGCCAAGAGTTGGTCATTTCTGAACAACTCATCAGGGAGCATCTCGAGCTTCATGATGAGGGCGCTCCTACAGAGTTCCCCAAGGCAGATTTGGACAACACCTATATCCAAATGGGATATGGTGGAGATGTAAGCAGGTCAACCGTTTACAAGTTTAACTTCTCTTACAACTGGAAGTTTCTGCTGCATGTAGTTCTTCATTGCTTGTCCAACAAATCTGGGGGATGGGATCAAATCCCATATGAACTTGGGTGCCTAGTTCATGGTTTGGTGAGAAGCCTCCGCTTTAACTACTCAAGATTTGTGCTGACCAATCTTATGGGAAACCTTCAACGGACACATTCTTCATGTATCCCAGGTTTCTTTAGCACATAATCAATTGTGAGCTGGACCAGAGTAAGCTTGTCTGTGCAGCTGCTCTGATTGTTCCTCAAATGAGGCCGACCATCTTCAAGACTTTAAAGAGAGTGTCCACCAACTTCACCGGAAGAAATACTGCACTTCTTCCAGGTATGACTGAGCCAATGGCTCCTGGTGACATCCCTGTTAACCCCACAGGTGATGAACCCACACCAGCAACTACCCTCACATTGCCAAATCTACCTTCTCACCCATCACTATCACTTATCAAAGACGCCCCAAACGAACCCTTGTTCAATCTTCTCTGATTGAACAAGCTCCTCCTGTTCTATCCAAAAAGGCTAGAGTGGAACAATGGGCTCCCACTCAGCCTGAGGTCCAACCATCCTTCACAATTGACCTCAATATGGGTTTGAGTCTCCTCAGTCTTAGACCCATGAGGCCAAAACCCAAGCTGAAAACCCTCAGGGAGAGTCTTTATACCCCCTTGAGCAAAAACGGGACAACCCCACCATAGGCTTAATGCCTTTAGACATTGATAAAAGTCCCGGGTCATTAGGCTTCACTTCTATATCCTTTACTGACCTACTAATAGGAGCTGATGAAGAGATTATGTCTCTTCAGGGCAATGATAAGATTGCAACAAAACCCTCTCAAGGATCAACAGAGCCTAGAGAGATCTCTTATCTCTAGCCCCCATTGCAAGCCTTTACTGAGGTGAGTCCCACTGATGTGGAGGGGACTCATGTAGATTCAGCTGCCACTACTGAAGGAGCCTCAATGGACCCTCAGGACAGTGGTAACATTACTGAGACTGAATCTACGACAACCATGCCCTTTGATGACTCTGAAAGAGACATCATTGAGCAAGGGAAACCAGGGCGCCAAGAAACCACATCTGGTGGTGAGGATGAACATACTAGGTATGTTACCTCATCTCCCCGTGATTCTTCAAAAGAAGATGAGGGAAGACTGCAACTCACCATTGAAGACCTACTTTCTAAAGTCTCAAATCTTGAATCTAAGGTTAGGACTTTAGAGGATAGGTCTGCCACTCAGCAACTTGAGATTGAAAACTCAAGGCCAAACTAGCTGAGAAACAGATTGAGAGGTCTGTTAGGCATGTACCAATTCAGGTCTCATTGACCTCTTCCTCAGCTCATCAAGCTCTCAAGATGATGCTACCAAAAAGAGGGAGAGTGTTCAGGGACAAAGCCAAAGACAAGAGGAACCACAAAGTCAAGCTCTCACTTCTTAAGTTCAAGATACCCTATGCAACAAGCTTTAGTTTTTCCTGAGCCTCCTCAGTTGTAATTCAAGTGGATCAAAGGATGCTCCAAGATCTCAACAGGTTCTTCAACAAGTTCAGTTGGAATCTCTCATTGAACAGCCAAGTCCTGACTTGTCTGTGATTTACTTTGGAGCTCAAGAGCTTCAGAGGTTAAATGCACCTTCTACCACTATTGAGGAAGTTGGTCAACCTAAGGTCCAAGTGGAACCTGAGATTAACTTCGAAGGGGAAACAAGGACTGATGGCCCAGCAACTGAGACAGTTGGGATAGATAGTGCATTCTCACAGACTTCCGAAGCACAAGTCAAAGCCTCGGAAGAACAATTTCAATCTTCCGAAGCTGAGATTGCAGCTACGGAAGGACTATTCTCCTTATCCGATGATCTAATAGTCACAGATGCAATCCTAGAACTTGCATCTGAGGTTAATAGGGAGGATTTTCTCACCCAACCCCTAGCTCAAACATCAGCATTAACTCCAGCTCCCATTTCCACCACTCAACCTGAACCTTCCATCCAAGAACCCCCAAAGTCTAGCACTTCCGAAGACATCAAAGGAAAGAGGAAGATGACTAAGGAAGAGCTTCAGGAGGAAGAAAGGTTAGAAAAAGCTCAAAAGAAAAGGGAGACTTCCAACTGGAAAAACTAGCTGCCAGTAGCAAAGCAGCTGCAGCCAACCAGGAGGCGGTCAACAATAGAAAAAGGGTGGAAATCATTGACAGACTTGTCAATCTAGGAGCTATGAGTGAAGATGTACTCCTACTACCACTAGAGGAGTTAGTTGAGTTGGAAAAGGCAACTTTGCTGCAAAAAAAAACAAAAAAAGAGAAGCAAAAGGTTGGCCTTAGAGGAAGAAAGGGAGAGGAAAGAAAAAGAAGCTGATCAGCAGCTCAGGAGGGAAATGATAACTTTCCTAACCTCCAGGGGTTTCTCTCTAGAAGAACTATCTCCACACAACAATGATACGATCTTATGGCTCTTCAACAAAGAGCAAGATCAAATGGAGAAAGAAAGAAAGAAAGCTGCCAAGGAAAAGCTGATGCTGAAGAGGAAGAAGGAAGAAGAAGCAGGACTAGCTGCTGCCAAGAAGATAGGTGTGAAAGGCCTGGATGAAAAACTATCTCCAGGCTCATGGCTTCTCTGGCAGGCAGGTGGGTCCTATGTCTGAAGACCCTCCAGCGACATGTCAGTGACATAAAGGCTGACATTCGCTCAGGGAAGAGGAAGGAGATGTACAGAAGGGGACAGGGGATGATCTTTAAATCAACTACTCAACCCCAACCTCAAACCAACCACAACCTGAACCAATTCTTTTCCATTCCCCATCAAAACTAAACCAACACTGAACCTTACACCCCTGAACCTACACCATCACCCTTACCAACCTCTTCACCTCAACCACCTAAACTACCTATCCTCCAACCCAAAACACTAGCCAGAACCCAAACACCACAACCTACCCAACAACCTCTCAAACCATCCCCTCAGCCTTCTAAACATCTCCCCTTAGAGGAGTTCAAGGCAATCAAGACAAAGCTCATCAACTGCACAACCCTGAGCGACATCTCCTGTGAGGAGGATTCAGTCAAATTGACTTATGTTGATGGATCCTCATGTTCCCTCACTAGAGATCAATTTCTTGATCTGCCCAGAGGAACATTGGACCAAGCTACAAATCTCCTTGGCCTCAATTCAGATACTTTGAATGAGGAAGAAAAGAAGCTAAGGAGAAGGCTGGTGACTCTGCTGGATACCAAGAAAGGTGACCGGGTGCCAAGACAACCCTTGTGCCTAGGAAGAAGATCATCCAGTGGAGGTTCGAAGACTCTTCTCACAACTTTGTTGTTGAAAGAGAGAATGAAGAGCTCAACAAGCTAGATGCCTTATCTCTGCTACACTTAAGCAGATTTGATATTGCTGAGTTAGCAGAGAAGCCATTCTCCAACCCCTCCAACTCTGAAGTAGCTGCTCATATAAGAAATCATCTGGGCAGTCTTCATATGGTCGAGCTAACTTCTAGGACCAAGGTTGAAGAAGAGTTGAAACTGAGAGAGGAGGGGAAAAGGAAGGGATCAACAACCAAAGGTAAAGCCTTTCTACAAATGGTTGAGGGTCCTGAACTTGAATCCATAGTTAGATGGGAGTATGACTATAACTCACGTCAACTAACTCTTTTTAGGGGGGCACAACAAAGGGTACATGTCATTCAGAGTGATAGAATGGATCTCCTATCCACTAATGACTTGTACAAGCTTCTCAGCACCACTTCAGGGAAGAACAAGGAAACAAACAAATGTCTTCTGTCCTTGGTGTTGAAAGCTTTGAGAAGCAGAAACAAGTGAGGTTTTGGTAGCATCAGCCTAGGGGGAGTTTGTTGGATCTAGAAAGGATGGTGCAACAAAAACCAAATCACTTAGACTATTTTGGTCCAACTAATAAAGGACTTCCGAAGCTAAGTGTGGAACTTCCAAAGGAAAAAGGAGCTCTTCCGAAGACAAAGTGTAAGACCAACTTCCGAAGACAAAGTATTCATTTCCGAAGATCAAGACTTAGAGTGAAAGATCAGAAGTCAACTTCCGAAGTATGAATAAAGTCCTCAAGCCTTGGAAGTACAGAAGCCTCTTCCGAAGTATAAGTGACTTTGGAAGAACTTGTTCTTCTGAAGCCAACTTACCTTCGGAAGACACTACTATTATCCAGTGGACATAAGTATGGTCTCCCTGACACTCCGCTGCAGACCTCTGAGATACTGCATGACGTTTTCTCAAAAGCCATGTAGTTGATCATACTTTATTCCAATGTTTACCTTTATCAGTTAGTACAGTTGCCAACATTAGTTGGTGACAAAAGGTAAGTCGTGGACATGTCATGACTACCATATCTTAGTAATACTTTATCTAAGATACCTTAACTTTAGCATTGTAGTATATGCTTTAGTCTTAGGTTTCCAGCTGGTATCAAAGTATATCCGGCTGTAGGATCTAGTATATATAGTTTCTCATTGTAACTCATGTTTCATGCTTGTAAGAGTCTTGTAATACATTGAGTTGAGAAGTAATATATACAAGTGCCTTGAAAATTATTTCCTTGTGTTCTTTGCTACTTATTATATTATTATCAACTCTTAGGAGAGATTCTACTTCATCTAATATGAGTGTAATATAAGTGAGTTTGAGAGAAATCCAAGTGTTAAGTGACAAACCCGATCCTGCTTTGACTTTTTTCTGATTGCGGTACGAATTTGTACATAATTTAAATGAATGTCGTCATACAGATTAATTTGTATTATGTGACCCTTGTAAAACAAAACATATATAAAGTGTGTACAACACACTATGGTGAATTAACACACACTTACGTGTAGTCTTGAAGGAAAATCTTGAAGTTAGCTTGACTGAAAAAAGTTTCGCCATATATTATTCTACCAACAACATCTATGTTGTTAAAAACCAAGTAAGGGTCTATTTATATTTTAAATATATTTATATTTAATAGCTGGTGTAAGATATATAAGATACGTACCAATAAATAGTTTCTGAGACCTTCTGTTATGTGTTAAGGTTCTCATGCAAGGTACCAACGGGTACAGGGTGAAATATTTTGGAGGCTTAATCATAAACGAAATAAGCTTTGTGTGTTGGTAAAATATTATTTTTTTCTCGCCACATATAAAGGCGTAACCTTCGTACTTTGGATATTCATCATATGTAAAGCACTCAATTTTAAAATTAAATAGCGAAAAACATCCACCAATTAATTTTTCGTTGTTGTATAAGCTTATCAAATCTTGGGGTACAAGTGCAGCTAACTTTTTACGCTTCAAACAAAAAGGGATAAGAACAAAGACAAATAATATAAAATTAAAAAAATAAAAAAGGGGAAATATCTTACTTCTTGGTCAAGGAAAATGACAATTAGTCTTTGGTTTTCTGTATCATGCCAAATAAAGTCAACGGTGACAAATATTAAGTTATTCCATCTGTAACATCCTGTATTTTTTCGTTAACTAAAAGTTAGCATCGTTATTCTTCTAAGGATCAAAGTTGTCAATCTTGTAACATATGGGTGATTTATGCTTATTTTTTAATTGTTATTAAATTTTTCCAATGAATAAAAGTTAATAATCAAAACATTAAATTGAACTATAATAATAATATTAATAAAAAATAATAATAGCAAGAAAATAAGTAAGTTATATTAATAATAATAATACTAAAAATAATAATAAAAGTAATAATAATAGTAAGTAATAATAATAATAACAATAAAATACCTAAAATAATAATAATAACAATTTGTAAACGTTATTAAACTTGAAAAGTTTTAAAACTTAAGGTTATATAAGTACAAGGGTTTATATGTCATTTTATAAACTTTAAAAAGGAACTTTGTGCATAAAATTATAAACAATCAAAAGTTGGGGGGCCATTCGTGTAAATTTATAAAATCAAAACAAACACCCCCTTTCACCCCCGCAAATCCGGTGGCCTCTCCGGCCACCTCCGGCGAGGGTTAAAAACCCAAAATGTAACCGTTTTAACCAAATTAAATCGGTTTCCCCTCGAACTTAACCATGGATCGAACCCGTGATCGGCAATAAGTCAACCAAAACACCTGTTTCGCTAAGGATTCAATCAGAACTGATAACCACAAGCGAATTCGAACCGTTCGACAATTAAAACATAATAATAATCCAATTAAACGAGTTCGAACGTTCGGCTCAACGTTCTGAATTCACCAATGATTACAATTTCAGTTGAAACGATGAATTAAATTTTGAATTTAACTCATTTACAATCGAATTCAAATCGCAACCGTTTGGGTTTGTTCACATCAAATGGAAGCTATTTAACAGAGGGGTATCGTTACATTCGATCCCTTTAAACTTCTTATACACCCAATTGCTTGAAAAACACAACACACACTCGAAATTAAAACCCCTGTTCATCGTGAAAGAGCCGAAGCTAAATCGAAATAAATCATAGCAATTCGCACATAATCGGGTAAGTTAATCACATCTACACACTCGTTATGACATGGGGAACAAAAGCCCTATGGTTAATTTGAGCAAAACCATCGATTTGATCTTCAATTTTGGTTCGAATCAGATTAGGGTTTATTTGGTTTGGGGCTATTTTGTATTAAGAGCTTTTAAGAATTAGGGGCCGAGACCTAACACGGCCACGGCCCTTGGTTCACTGGTAAAACACAACTCTCCTGAACAGGAGGTCCCTGGTTCGAATCTGGGAACCTCAAGTTTTTGT
Organism: Flaveria ramosissima; assembly: GCA_025215565.1. NCBI lineage: Eukaryota > Viridiplantae > Streptophyta > Magnoliopsida > Asterales > Asteraceae > Flaveria > Flaveria ramosissima. The sequence goes on along the minus strand of CM046029.1, from coordinate 54,214,578 downwards.
TTTAATGCTTTTCAGCCTTTAATTTAAATCCGGATTTTTTTTTAAAAATTTATAAAAAATCAATTAATGAACTTGTTAATTTTTTTAGACACCATACTATTTTCTGCAAATTTATTTCATAAAACATCTTAATATTTTATTTAAATATTTTAGACAAATAATATATTTAGTTTATTTTCTTATAAAATATACTTTAAATAATGTCTTAAATCACTAAATTATTATTTGTTCAAATATTATCTATATATATTATTATTTAAATGATGGTTCTTTTTAAAAATTATAAAAGTTTATTTAAACTATATTTAAACTTTATTACAAATGGTTTTCTATTCATTTCTTAATATTAAAATGATTAAATAGTTGTAACACCCGGTTATTTTCATTGAAGCCGACAAAAGAAAGAAAAGGAATAAAGTCCAAAGTCGAGGGACCAAACTTGCCAAAATGGGAAAACCCTTGAATGAGTGGGGGTATAAGAGGGGGAAGGCAACCCACACCCTCTCCCACACTTGTGAAATCAGCCAAAGAGAGAAAAGGAGAGAAAAGAGGGTTTAAGCTACGGTTTTCTTGGTTTCGAGCACAAAAGTTGAGGTGTAGCGGGTTGGATTGAAGCTCTACTCGACGGGGTTGTTTGTGTGAGTTCTAGGAACCATCTTTTACATGTTGTCTACTGATTTGGGGCTGGAACACATAGTAAAACCCATTTTTGAAGTGTGTGTGTTGAACCCGTGTGTATGTGTTTGTGTGTGATTCGAGTGGGATTTGATTTCGGGCTTGTGTGTGCTTGAATGGTGTTGTGGTAGGTGTTTCTAAGGTTAAGGATGGTTGATTTGAGCTTAGAACAGGTTTGGGAGGGCTTGGAGGCCGAAAATTGTAGTTTGGGTTTGGGAAGAACTGCATTCTGCATCAGTTAGGGCTATGCGACCGAATGGCATGCGACTGGAGGCCATACGGCCGAAAAGCATGCGACTAAGGTCCATACGCATGTGATTCGTGCGACTGAGGTTCATACACATGGAAGTCATACGACTGAAGTTCATGCGCCTGTAAGGTATGCGATTGAAGGTTATACGAGTGAGGTCCATGCGCCTGGAGGCCATGCGACTGAGGTTCATACGCACGAAGGTTATACGACTGAAGCCATGGGACTGAAGGCCATACGCATGGAAGCTATGCGACTGAGAGCCCATTTGCATAGTCCATTCGCCCATAGTATTCATCCGCATAGGTCCATCCACATAGGGTTCATTCGCCTGATGTCCGTTCGCCTAAGTGTTCAGTCGCCTGGGAGGCCATGCGACTGAAGGGTGTTCATACGTGTGAATCACTGGATCAGTAAACCTCCGAGCATGTTCTTGACGGAAGGATAAACAACAGCAAAAACCAAGAGAAAATCAATAACACGAACTATACTATAATGGTTTCATTGATAAAACCTAACGATTACAAGCTCGTTACAACATAAGAATCAAGACTCTTGGCATGGGGAGATCGAGCATGACCTCCCCTCTCATCCGGCAGCCCTAGGCCCCGGGCAGACTCCCTCCCCAAACCCTTAACTCTCTACACATTGAAACTGGTATATATAGGCCTCGGCCCATATTGGATACGCATGGTCCAGTCGTACGATTGGACCATGCGTATGGTTCAATCGTACGACTAGACCATGCGTATGGTTCAATCGTACGACTGGACCATACTTATGGTTCAGTCTTACGAATGACCCAAGCGCATCTCTCAGTCGCACGACTGGCCCATTAGTAAGGCTCAGTCGCACGACTGAGTCTCATTCGCATATGCTCCTGTGAATGACCCAGTTTCATGTGTTTACAACATATCAGGGGTATTACATTAAGCCTAGACTATTCGACAAGCGACGGACACACTATATATGACTATATATGCTCCAACAAATTCCCCTTGGACGTTGCTTGCGAATAGTAGATAACACCTCTTACAATCTTCAGTCAATCTTTGCTCTGGTTGTCAATAGAATCAAACGAAAACCATATTAGCCAACGTTGCCGCTCTGTCAGGTTGCTACAGTATCCTTGAAGATGAATTTAGGCACAATAGCTTTCGTTTACTTTGCAGAACACCATCATAGCAGCAAGATTCCCCATATGACTAATTTTTCCAGATAATGATATGAACAGTTTTCCATTGCTTCAATCTTCACACAGGCTAACATGATTAACATTAACACCTGCAGAAATTCCCCCTCACATTCAGCATATCCCAATATATAAACGTTGTGCTCGCTTGCGTCTTCATACAGTGTATTGGGCAAAAGGTAGAAGGTTCCAATCCACAGCTGACAATCTCAACCAAATCAGCATGCATGTAGATTCTTCATCAGAAACCTGCTCACATCATCACTTTCTGATTGCGTCTTCAATCTCTCTATACATGGAATCCCCCTAAGAATAAGAATCCTCTCTGTGCGGATAGATATAACTTGATTGGCCCATAAATAGCCAGATGCTCCTGACTACCCCACAAAATCAGCACCGATTGCTGACATCTTCTCTTCTCTCTTTCGTGTTCCAACTTCATTCACCTATTCTGGAAGTCCGACGAATAATGGGGTATACATCAAACTTATTTGACAAAAGAATCTCAGGGTGAATGTGCTTTGCTCATCCTCAAATCTGTGCAAAAGGTAGTTCCAGACTCTTTTTTTTTTGGTTTGGAACACCGTTCATCCGTATGACGTGGAGGACAAATATCACATTCATGTGAATGGATGATACAAATGATATATTCGTGAGACTGGTCATAAGACTGGTCCAGTAGCATGATTGGTCATAAGACTGGTCCAGTAGCATGACTTGTCATAAGACTGGTCCAGTAGCATGACTGGTCATAAGACTGGTCCAGTAGCATGACTGGTCATAAGACTGGTCCAGTCGCATTCCAGTCGTACGAATGGTCCATTAGCATGGTCCAGTCGCACGAATGGTCCATTAGCATGGTCCAGTCGCACGAATGGTCCGTTAGTATGGTCTAGTCGCACGAATGGTCCATTAGCATGGTCCAATCGCACGAATGGGTCTGCACGCAGATTTTCAGATCTGCAGCCGCCTAAGCTGCCAAAAACCCTAATTTGATAAATTTTACTTGAATCGAAACAAAATAGACATCATCAGATTCGCAAGGGTCATAGAACGTGGTTTCGAGTTCGATTTTAACATAGAAACAACACACGTAACAAGATCTGAGCAAAACACGAAGAACACGAAGTGGGTTTAACGTCAAGAATCTGAAATAGATCCAGAAATCAAGAGCTCGGGTTGCTAGAATGATTGTTAGATCATTCCAGCAGTAACCGGCTCTGATACCAGTTGTGAAGTCACTGGATCGGTAAACCTCCGAGCATGTTCTTGACGGAAGGATAAACAACAGCAAAAACCAAGAGATAATCAATAACACGAACTATACTATAATGGTTTCATTGATAAAACCTAACGATTACAAGCTCGTTACAACATAAGAATCAAGACTCTTGGCAAGGGGAGATCGAGCATGACCTCCCCTCTCATCCGGCATCCCTAGGCCCCGGGCAGACTCCCTCCCCAAACCCTTAACTCTCTACACATTGAAACTGGTATATATAGGCCTCGGACCATATTAGATACGTATGGTCCAGTCGTACGATTGGACCATGCGTATGGTTCAATCGTAGGACTGGACCATGCATATGGTTCAATCGTACGACTGGACCATACTTATGGTTCAGTCTTACGAATGACCCAATCGCATCTCTCAGTCGCACGACTGGCCCATTAGTAAGGCTTAGTCGCACGACTGAGTCTCATTCGCATATGCTCCTGCGAATGACCCAGTTTCATGTGTTTACAACATATCAGGGGTATTACATTAAGCCTAGACTATTCGACAAGCGACGGACACACTATATATGACTATATATGCTCCAACAATACGCCCAAATAGGGCTCAAGCGCCCGAAAGAACTTAGTTTATTATCTGATTCTCAGGAGGAAATGGTAAATGTAGGCTTCGACTGGGAAGATTCCCGGGGGTTTATGTAAGTTGACTTTTAAGGTCATAGATGATATGTTGGGCATGTATGATGTATGATTGATGCTTATGCATGATGATATGTATGGTGTATGTTATGTATGTATGATGATGCCCTGTATGGTGATGTTGTATGTTTATGTTTATGTTCCTATCATGTATGATTATTTTACATGGCTTAACGTTCAATGTTGATGAATGAAATGAAAAGTATTATATAAGGTGAAGCGGAAGATAATGAAAAGAGGAACGTAACGAAAGAATGCATGCATTAATGAATGAATTATGGTAAACGGTGTGTGGGATAGCTACCCCAGAAGGATGCACACCGGGGTCTTTCTTTGTGATTGACCATTTGATGGAACCTTTGTCGCTTACCCTAGTACTGTGGCAAGGCTTCTGTGCGCCATGACGGGGGGTCTATGATTGACCTCAGCCCAGTACACGCTTTATGCATGACGGTGGGTATTGCACATGACAATGGTATACTTGAATTTACCCTAGTACTGTGGCAAGGCTGCTGTGCGCCATGACGGGGGTTCTATGATAAACCTCAGCCCAGTACCCGTTTTATGCATGACGGTGGGGTAAAGTTCATAGTTTTGGATGGAATGTAAAGAAGTAAATATGATCGTATGAATGAAAGTAAGAAAGTATGAATGAATGAAAGTTAATGATTGAATGATGAAGACAATAATAACATTATCTATGTGTACGTATGATGTATGACCACATGCAAAAGTAAAAAACGGTTTTAAACGAAAGATAAAGTATGTTTTACTTAAAACTAGAACTCACTCAGCAACGCCGACTTTTATGTGTTTCCAGTTGGCAGGTAAAGGTTGCTGAGGATGGCACGGGGCGGCTACTCGACTCATTTTGGATGGCATCAGTATTTATAATGCTTTTGTGATGTAATGCAACCAGTATTTTGTAATTGGACAACGATGTATTATTTTGCAAAAGCTTTTATGATGAAATGGAATGTCATTTTTGAATGTTTCCGCTGCGGTGTTTATTTAAGTTAAATGTAAATATATGATTTATGTGCGATGATTGGCCAGCTGTAAGCGTCCTGGGAACGGGGCCTTACAATAGTATATTTCATTTCCGTTGACTCAAAATATAATCAAATATACCATTTTATTGGATTTAGTTTTTAAAATCCCCAAATACCAAATTGAAACCCTAGTTCTTGTTAATTTAGTTATACTTATTATTAGACGTTAAAATCTTGTAAATATATATATTTAGGTACCTTGTGAAAGATTTACGTTGGAACGACGTTTATTATTCTTATTAATCTTCAAATTATATACTTATTGATTATGTGAGTTTTCTTGCCCCATTTTTTAAATATTATTTCACACCATTTTGGGGTGAAACATGTTAACTAATTAAACTTACACTTGTAAACGTTTTATACTTGTAACGCACTTGCAATTCATCTTTACTTTTTGTCATGGTTATTTGTGTTATTGTGAGCTTTATATGAGATAATTATATGTTGACAATCATTAATTATTGCTAGCCTGGCGACGTCATAGATCTATGGGCATGACAAGCCTATTTGGTGCTAAAGCCGATGTATTGCCAACTCCTGATAATGTATGACTTGTTCATCATGGGAACGAAGTACACTTAGCCAATCATTATAAACTTGTAATCTTAATCTTGGTCGAGGTTTGATTGTAGCTATATGTGTTCTATAAACTTGCATAACTTATAACCTTAGACATGAATTGCTACTTGTAACCTTTTGATATATTTATGTATATTAAACCCTTGGAAACTCACCAACTTTCATAGGATCTGGACCTAGAATAAAGACTAAAATGTTTAAGGATTCCTATAGGTCTGATGCAGCCAAAACATCCTAAGTCTTTCTGCATGCATGCACTAAAGAACAGAAGTAGAAATGCTTCGGAAGTTTTACACCATGCACTAGAAATATTCTAAGTGTAAAATCTTCCGAAGCCAAGACCAACATCTTCTGAATGCAAAAGTGAAGTCTCCCGAAGCTCCAAAGACAAAGTCTTCCGAACCCAAAAAGTGAAGACAGATTTCTTCCGAAGACTTTTAGAGATATGCCTTTATCTGATGTACTTTACCATAAAGCTGGACCACCTTTCCGCTGCTACTCTGTAAAGTCACCAACTTACATGATTTGGTGAAAGGTCCATGCTTTTGGTAACTGTACATTGAGGTCTTGAGTCCATGCTTTCTACTTTATGTACTTTTATCCTTTTTGTAATATATTAGGATGTGAGCTATGGCATGTCATAGTCACAAGTCAAAAGGTAGATTTTCCTTTTGACTCTACATTTGATTTTGTAGTTTTCTAGTCAATTGTATCCAGCTGGCCTTCAAAGTATGGCCGGCTGTAGGATGTAGTATAAAGTATCTCAAGTACTTGTAACTTTCTATCGATGCTTTGTAACTTGTAATAGAACTTGTGAAGCAATATACAACATTCTTGAAAACCAAATACTTGTGTTGTTTGCAATCTTGTTCTATCTCATATTTACTTGTGTTCTTAGAATCTTTCATTAACAAGTTAACTAGTTCCCAATTTGATCTGTTAAGTGTTCTAAGCAACTCTTCTCATTGTGTTGTTGTCTTGTAAGTGCATACCCTTCACCGGTCCTGCATTTGGTATAAGAGCATTTCAGGCTCTCGATATAAGATCTCACCATCTTAAGATCCCTCACACACACAAAATACGTAACAACTCAAATGGCAGCTATAACCAAAGCTGATATGGAAACTGGAACTATGACAAAGTCTCCACTGATCTGTTGGAGCATATATTGTCATATATAGTGTGTCCGTCGCTTGTCAAATAGTCTAGACTTAATGTAATAAACCTGATATGTTGTAAACACATGAAACTGGGTCATTCGCAGGAGCATATGCGAATGAGACTCAGTCGTGCGACTGAGCCTTACTAATGGGACAGTCGTGCGACTGAGAGATGCGATTGGGTCATTCGTAAGACTGAACCATAAATATGGTCCAGTCGCACGATTGAACCATACGCATGGTCCAGTCGTACGATTGAACCATACGCATGGTCCAATCGCACGAATGGGCCCAGTCGTATCTAATATGGGCCGACGCCTATATATACCAGTTTCAATGTGTAGAGAGATTAAGGGTCGTTTGAAATTCACGCGGGAGTCACAAAAGAGGAGAAGTACAAGAAGTACAAGAAGTACAAGGAGGTTATGCAGAAGACAAGAGATTAAAGAGATCTAGGTCCAAGGGGGAGTTTGTTGATGCATGTATGTTCCTAGATCATGATTTGTAATGTAATAGATCTTGTCTGTCTGATTATGATGTAATATGTAATGATTAATGAAATGATATGGATTGGTTGTGATTTGTAATGTCAAATATTTCATTAATGAGTCGTTATTGAATTGATTGGGTTTATGATTGTTTGAATGGTTACACATCAAGTTATATTAATTAAAACATTCAAACTTAACTTAATGAAGTTCTCATGCGAATAGTCCGTGCGAATGGACCATACGCATGAATAACTTCATACGATTGACTCAATCGCACGACTGAACCAGGAGACTGGATCAGTCGTATGATTGACACATAAGATTGGCTCAGTCGCACGACTGAACACTCAGTCGTGCGGATGAATCAACCGCATGGTTCAATCGCACGACTGAACCATACTTATGGTCCAGTCGCACGATTGAACAATACTAACCTATAAATAGACCCAATTCGTGGAAAAATAAAAGCATTCATACTATTACGACTCCAGACGTACCCTAGCCGTCCAGAAGCCTCCCAAATCGTTCTCCAAGTTCACAGAACACATTAGATCGATTCCCAATCGACTTCTAACGTTAGATTCAATTCTTGATTGATTCTTCGTGTGTTCTCACTGATTGGATCGCCAATCAAATAGGATTCCGCACTATTTGATCTGGTTTACACGCTAATCACTAGGTATTTCGTTCAAATACCAGGTCCTGACATGATCACTCCTGAAGACTTTGATACTTGGTGTCAAAGAATGGAAGGCTTCATCAAGTCTCAAGCCTCCAGGATGTGGGACTCTGTTGTTGAAGGACCTTACATACCAAGCACCACTTCTGCTACTCGTGGTAGTATGATTCCTAAGGCTGTGGCTGATTACTCTGAAGTAGATAGAAAGAGAATAGAGATTGATCAGAAAGCCATGACAGCCCTTCAAACTGCTCTTCCAAACTCCATCTACAGAGGCTTCAAGAAGTGTAAAACTGCCAAGCAACTATGGGAAGCACTAAAGCTGATGAATGAGGGGTCTACTGAAGCAAAGGAGAACAAGAAGGATCTCCTGAAGCAGCAGTTTGAAAACTTCACCTTCAAGACAGGTGAAACCATGACTCAACAATACTTCAAGTATGTTGAGATTGTGGATACTCTAATAGATGTTGAAGTAACTCTTGAGAACAGGGACATTGTAAGGAAGTTTATGTCCTCTCTTCCTAGACAATGGACACATTATTGTGTTGTGATCAAGAGGACTGAGAACCTTAAGACTCTTACTCTCACAGAGTTGTATGGTATTCTTAGTGGCTACCAGATGAAGATGAACATGCAAAACTCATCTCGAAACTCCAGCAATCAACTGAGTTCAGCGCTCCATGTGGTTGAAAGGGAAAGCATTGAACCATAGCATCATCTTATATGCTTCCCTGACAACTCACAAAAGGGCCCTTTCATCACCTTCCCAGATAATCCAAAGGAAAGCTACACTCAAGGAAGTCCTTTCCAAGAGACAAGTTCTTCTCATGCTTTTGTCTCTGCTGATGAAACCTTAGGCAACTTTCTCTTCACTCTTGAAGATTTGGACTGTATCCATCCACATGATCTGGAGTACATAGAGATAGTCCAGCAGATGGCTCTTCTCACTTACAGAGCCAAGAAGTTCTACAAGAGGACAGGGAGAAAGTTTCCAAGCAATGCAGCCAGTGGAAAGTTTGGGCTGGACAAAAGCAAAGTAAAGTGTTACAACTGTAACCAGATGGGACAGTTTGCAAGAGAGTGTAAGGCACCAAGGACAAATGGTGGCCAAGCACAAACCAGACCAAACTACACTGAGAAAGCCCCCAGAATAAGAAGCCAAAGCAGCAAGCTACAGTTGCTGTTGAAGAAGGAGGCTTTGACTGGAGCTTTCAGGTAGAAGATGCATCTCCAAACCAAGCACTCATGGCAGACCACGATGAAGCCAAGGTATTGGAACATCTTTGTACTCCTGAATGCATTGCTAAAGTTAATAGATACAGGTCCTATAATTTAGAAATGAGATATGATCTTGAGTCCTTAAATATCTTAAAAGCTGATTTTAAAAGAGCTGAAAATGATTATAAACCAAAGATAGAGGACTTAGAGAAAACCATTTCAACTCTTAAACATGAGCATACAAACTACAGGACTCAGATCAAAGATCTCATTACTAAATTAACTGAATGCCAGGCTGAGCTTGTGATCAGCAAAGCCAAGATAGAAAAATGTGTTCTTGAAGAAAAGACCTTCAAGAACATAATATCTTCATCCTTGCATGCAAAAGTTTGTTATCAAAATAATCAGGGACTAGGATCTTGTAAGATAGCTCCTCCACACACAATCTTGTCTGTAAGATCCCCTAGGTGTGGAACTTGTGAAGATGAGCTTCCCCACATAGATCCAGTGACTGAAGAGGATGAAGAGGAGATTGGTGGAGAATAGCTTTGAGAAGAGTGAAGAAGAGCATTTTAAGAAGGGTCACCATCCCTCTAAGGAGAGCAAAGTTGTTGGTATGACCAAGTCAAGAAGAAAGAACTTGATCAGGAAGGCCAAAAGAAAGTCCAAAAAGGCTCAAGAGATCACGGCCACCTTTAATTCTGCATAGAAACAAGTCTTCATCTCTGCAGGATTTGAAGTGGTAAAGGCTAAAGACACAAACTTGAACTCCATCAACAAGAGTTCTAGTTCATATCCAAATCATCCTATCATCAAGAAGAAGGCTGATCAGTTGTGCATTACTGATGTACAACCTGAACCATCCAGCTCCAAAGGTAGTTCTAACCCTAAAAGAACCGCCACAGCATCTGCAAAAGTGAAGATGGAGAAGGAAAGTGATCAAGTTCAGCCTTGTTTGCAAAGAAGAACTCTTAGAAGGAAGAAAATGGACTGTGTTATGTGTGGGAGTACTACTCATCTTGCTAAGGATTGTGTTTACAATCCAAAGAGTACTCTCCATATGACCAAGAAAGAAACTTCTAAGAGTTTGGAGAAGAAGAAGCAAGCTTCGGAAGGAAAATCTGTTTCCTTCGGAAGCTCCAAAATGAAGAAGAAGACAAGTGGAAACTTGCCTTCGGAAGAAAAATTGATCTCGGAAGAAAGGAATACTTCCGAAGCACTGAAGCCTGCTGCAGTGAAAGCAAGATCTTCCGAAGGTCCAGTCATCAAAACTTCCGAAATCATCAAAACTTCCGAAGTATTGAAGGTCAAGTCTAAGCTTCCAAGGGTGGTGTGGAAGTCAAAGAAAGACCAAGTGGCTGAAAGTTATTCATCAACATCAGCAAAAGATCCTTCTAGCATGACTATAGGATCAATTACTGTTACATTGTCTTCAACTTCTTTTGATGAGCCCAAGACCAATGAGGCTTGGGTTTCCAAATGTAACTAATCATCTTTTTTGTGCAGGGACAGCTCAAGACAAACAGAAATGTATGGATCATTGATAGTGGCTGTTCCAGGCACATGACATGCAATAGGTCACTACTCCAAAAGTTTGAAAGAATTGATGGAGGACCAGTTGCTTTTGGAGGAGATGCAGGAGGTTACATTACGGGATAGGGCAAGGTCACAAATGGTAAGCTCAGCATTGAGAAGGTAAACTTTGTCAAGGAGCTTGGGTATAATCTTCTGAGTGTATCCTAATTTTGTGATCAGAGTCATAACATGCTCTTTACTGAGCATGAGTGCATTGTTCTCAGGCTCGGGGTGGTCATTCCTCATGAGCACATCCTGTTTAGAGCCCCCAGGAAAGGGAACATGTACAAGATGGACTTGCAAGAAACATCTCCCTCAGGAGAAGTTTCATGCTTTCTATCTAAAGCAAATAATGATGAATCTTTCCTCTGGCATAAAAGAATGTGCCATGTAAACTTTAAAAACATGAATAAATTAATTAAGAATGATTTGGTAACTGGAATACCAAAGTAAGAGTTTACAAGTGATGACTACTATGTTGCATGCCTAAAAGGGAAGCAACACAAGGTATCTCACAAGCCAAAGATTGAGAATTAATGTGATCACAGATGATTGTACGGATGATTTTACAAGATTCACTTGGGTCTTCTTTCTTAGAACCAAGGATGAGACCCTTGAGATTCTGAAGAATTTCATCTTATCACAAGGTCAAAACCATAAGATGTGATCAAGGAACTGATTTCAAGAATCAAATCATTGATACACTTTGTGATGAAAGAGGTATTACAAGACAATATAGTGCTCCCAGGACTCCTTAGCAAAATGGTGTTGCTGAGAGGAGAAACAGGACACTAATTGAAGCTGCAAGAACTATGTTGTCTGACTCTAAACTGCCCATCACCTTCTAGGCAGAGGCAGTGAACACTGCTTACTATGTGCAAAACAGAGTTTTAGTGGTTAAGAGACATGGTAAGACTCTTTATGAACTTTGGCACAAGAGAAAACCTTTCATTGGTTTTCTCAGGTCGTTTGGTTGTCCTTGCACCATCTTGAATACCAAGGATCAAATTGCCAAGTTTGCTGAGAAATCAGATGATGGACACTTTATTGGATACTCTTCTCAAGCTAAAGCTTATAGAGTATACAATCTCAGAACTAGAGTAGTTGAGGAGTCAGCCAATGTGACTTTCAGTGAGCACACTCCCAGTGTGAAAGGTTCTGGTCCGGATTGGCTATTTGATCTTGATTTAGTTATAAAGTGTTTTAACAAATCTTGTGAGAATGTTTCAGGATCTACAGACATATTACCAATAGGTGATCCTGACCCAAGATTTGAGCTCAAAAGACCTTCAAGTTACACATCTTCAGCTCCAGTGGTAACTATTCCTACAAATGAAGCTTCTACCAGCACATCAATGACAAATCCTGCTGATGCTTCTGGGGTGCCTTTAAATTCCAGCTTAGAGGCACAAAACTTAGAAGAAGGAGCTTCAAATGTTGGAGAAAATGGTGGTGGTGAAAGTGATCAGGAATTTCTTGATGCTGATAACCACTGCATTGAAGACAACATCAATGATGTCACACACTCATTGGATCAAGTCAATCTTGATAAGTGTGCTGATGTGGAGGGTGAATCTTCTTTGCCAGATCAAAAATTTTCAAATCTAGATCTGTCTAAGCAACTTGTTGTGATCCCTCAGCTAAGGATCCACAAGTCTCATCCTACCACAAACATCATTAGAGATATTGATTCCGAGGTGAGAACAAGAGGACAAACCCATGAAGCAAATGTTTGTCTTCACTCTTGTTTTTGTCCCAGATGGAGCCAACGAAAATTGATGAGGCTCTAAAGGATGGAAATTGGGTTGAAGCTATGCAAGAGGAGTTGCTTCAATTCAAAAGGCAAAAGGTTTGGAACCTATGTCCTCTTCCTCAAGGGAAGACTACCATAGAAACCAAATGGGTTTTTAGAAACAAGAAGGATAATAGAGGACTTGTGATCAAGAACAAGGCAAGACTAGTTGTTCAAGGATATACTCAAGAAGAAGGAATTGACTACACAGATGTTTTTGCTCCTGTGGTAAGACTTAAAGCTATTAGAATATTCCTAGCTTTTGCTGCATCCAAGAATTTCAAGGTCTACCAACTTGATGTCAAGTGTGCTTTTCCTTATGGGGTGATTGATGAAGAGGTGTATGTCAGACAACCACCTGGGTTTGCATATCCTGATCATCCTGATTATGTCTGCAGGCTTGATAAAGCTCTTTATGGGCTGCACCAAGCACCAAGGAAGTGGTATGAGACTCTATCTCAGTATATCTGTCAACATGGCTACAAAAGAGGTACTATAGATGGAACTCTCTTCATCAAAGGAACAGGAAATGACATAATGCTAGTTCAAGTATATGTAGATGACATTATCTTTGGGTCAACTAATCCAAAGCTCTGCAAAGACTTTGAGAAGCTGTTGAAGGACAGGTTTGAAATGAGTGCCATAGGGGAACTCAATTTCTTTCTAGGAATTCAAGTGAAGCAAGTGGACAATGAAATCTTCATAAGTCAGTCAAAGTATGTACAGGACATACTTAAATGATTAACATGACTGATTGTAAGGTTGCTAAGACACCCATAGCCAGAAATCACTCCCTTGGACCTGATCTTGAGGGGGAGTGTTGGACCAAAAGAACCAATGAGCCTGATCAGAAAAACCTCTAAGTCCCACAGACATTACAACTGCTGAAGATAATTACATCAGCTGAAGACATCAGCTGATTACAAAGGTCTGAAGACAAAGTCTGAAAGCAAAGAACTGAAGACAAAGTCTGAAGATGAAGTGTTGAAGACAAAGTCTGAAGATGAAGTGCTGAAGACAAAGACTGAAGACCAGAGTGATCAGCAGTTGTCACAACAGCTGAAGTTGTTAACTTCAGTAGTTGTGATGGTTTTACTTTTCAGTACTTGTAACTTTATATTTCAGTAGTTTATTGTTTCAGTAGTTATTAGTCAGTAGTTTTATGTAATTGTACTTAGCATTCACTGAGATGTAATCAGTTGTTGAGAACATTTCAGTAGTTTGCTTATTTTAGTTGTTTTTGTAATTCTGTTAGATGTCACTGTCAAGTGACATCAGCAGACGTCACATTCCTCTATATAAGGGATGTTGACCTAGCTGTATTTTTAACCGAAGCATTACGCGTGAATGAAATCATTCTCTTAACAGAAATATTCTCTCTATAATTGTGATTGATTGTCTTGCATATTCATTACCTTTCTTGCTTGAATTCGATCTCAATTTGTGATATTCCGCTGCATAATTCTAACCTAATTGATCCGATCCTATCAAATGGTATCAGAGCAGGTTAATCATTGATCGATCTAACAATTGATCATTGAAACTGTTCTTTTGATAGCAAAGGTTGATCGAATTAGTTGTTTTGCAAGAATTGATTATAGAGATTAATTTTCTGTGCTTCTTTCATTAATTGTGATTCTAATTGTGTTTTCTAAGTGTGTTGTTGAGTTTTCAAACCAGACCAATTTTAATCTCCTTGACTTCAATTGAATTAGTGAAAATGACTACTTCAATGAATGATCCTCACAATACTGGCTCCTCAACTAAGCCTCCTATGCTTGTTAGGAGTGAGTATAACATATGGCAACGCCGAATGCTCCATCACCTGTCTGTTAACAGTTCAGGTTGTTGGAAGTCTGTGGTTCATGGACCATACAAGCCTATGGTGAGTAATCCTGAAACCAAGGAGATGGTTCCTAAAAAGAAGGAACAATATTCTGATGAGGATTTAAAACTGTTTGAGATTGATGCTAAAGCCCATGGAATTCTGGCCATGGCACTACCTAATGAAATCTATTCTGGGCTCATGCATCATGAAACTGCTTATGATCTCTGGGTTGCTCTAAAGGAACAATTTGGAGGAACTGATGAGGTCTTAGCAAACAACAGAGAAATCCTTGCCCAGCAATATGAGACATTCTCTCATAGGAAGGGTGAGACACTGACTCAACAGTTTGAGCGGTTTTCATGTTTAATCTCTGAGCTTAAAATGGTTCAACATGAATACACAAATAGCCAGATGAATAATAGATTCCTCAGATCCCTGCCTGAGAGATGGGACACTTACACCATTGTCCTACGCTCCAGTGCAAATCTGGATACTCTATCTCTCACCCAACTTCATGGGAAGCTCTTAACATTTGAGAGAGAGATAGAACAGAAAAGGAAACTATCTTCATCTGGAAAGCTCACTGATGACTTTGTACCAGGTAATACTGTTCTGGTTGGTCATGAGTCTGAATATGCTTCATCTGAAAGTTCATATGATGAGCATATTGATTTCTCTTCAAACAGTGGAAATCATGCTTTTGTTGGAGTTGAGGGAAACTCAAGTTTTAATGCTGATAATTTGTGTTTTGTGATGGATGATTTGAAAGGAATAGCTGATGATGATCTTGAAGAGATGGATATTTTGAGCCAAATGGCATTGATTAATATCAGATCTCAAAAGTTTTATAAGAGAACAGGTAGGAAATTTCCTGGTCTCTCTGGCAAAACCAAGTTGGTTTTGACAAGAGTAAGTTGAGATGTCACAAGTGTCACAGACTTGGACATTTTGCTAGAGAGTGTAGATCATCTGGATCTAACTCATCTGCACCCTTTGTGACTTTTCCAAGTAATAATTCACAATCCAAAGGGCAACATCCTACCAGTTCTGATCATCATTCTCAGCATCAATCATCTCCTGCATACTTTGTCCCTCAAAGCCCCATGCCATATCCTTATCCATGTTTTTACATGCCTCAGTCTGGTCAAGTTTCAGTACCAATGGCTCAACAACCACATGCTCTACCTGATTCTCAGCCTTCTCAATCAAATCAGCAATCTCAACCTCAATCTCATCAGAGCTTTTTCACCCCTGAGGTTGTTGACTGGAGCAGTCTACCAGATGATGTCTCTGGTTATTCTGAGCAATTTGCTGGTGCTGGTCAACATGGTGGTGACAATCCTTTTGGAAACCTTGCTTTAATGGCCCTGGAATCTACTGATGACAATCCTTCATCATCACAAGGTTCTTCATCACAGGTACCACAGGTATCTTCTGAGGCTAAGGCCAAGATTTGTTCTGAATCATGCATAGCTGCTTTTGTTTCTATTAGGAAGCAAATGTAGCTTTAATTAATCAAAATCTTGACCTAGAAAAGGCAATTTCTAAAAGAAATCTGAGTTTGAGTCTGTGTTAAAAGAAAAGGATGAAGAGATTTATAAGCTTAAATGTCAAATTACTGATGAAAAGGCTAAGGTAGAGGTCATTCTAGAAAATCACAAGAATCTCAAGGGAAACACTTGCAGCTACCCAAGTTGATTGTGAACGATGGGTAACATCCTGCAAGGGATTTGAAATGCTTCTCAGTAAGCAAACTGCTTCAAATGTGAAGTTTGGGATTGGGTATAATCATACCATACCTCCCACAGATTTTACTCCTAAGTCAGAAGTACAATCTGAGGTTGAGAGTCATTTCCAAACCACATCATCAGGTGTTTCATCCTCTATTGAAAATTAAAATCTGAGGATGAAGATAGTGTGAGTATCTCAGTTAATCAAATAACTGATGATCCTACTACTTCGAAACACTTGATCAAGAAGAAGCTGAGAAATTCAGGTGTTGTTCCACAAGGTACTCAAAGTACTGAAGGGCAAAACACAACACCTGAAGAGCATTTTAAATCAGAAGAAAATGGGCAATCCTTGACAACTGCTGAAGAATCTATCAGGATTCTAAAAAATACTGATAGCAAACCACTGAAGAAGAAATCTTCAGTTGTTGAAAATCCTTCAGTACTTCCCAAAAGTACTGAAAGGAAGAAAGTACTGAAGAACAAATCTTCAGTAGTTTCCTCAACTTCAGCAGTTGATCAAGAAAAGATGAAAAGAAAACCATGTGAAATATGTGGTTTGTTCAATCATCTGACTGATGAATGCTGGTATAGCAAGGGTTTAAAATTCAATAAAAAGAAAATCATTAAGCAGGAAATGCAGAAAATGAAAACGAATTTCAAACCAAGTTTGTACCTCAATCATCTCATTCTGATAAACCTAAGCTTTCTCAAAATGCCACTAAGAAAGAAGGGGTTTTTCAAACAACAGCTGCAAATATTCCTCAGGGAATATTGAAAACTCAGACTAAGTCTGTGTCTTTTCAAAAGAAGGGTGTAGAGAATAACAAGAACAAATCATCCACAAGTACTGATGTGTCAACTGAGTTGAAAACTCTATCAACAAATCAGACACAACTTGTGATGATGATTCAACATCTATTGGGGAGAGTTAACCAATTGGATGTTTCTGTGTCTAAACCACTGAAAAGGATACCCAAGCAAAAATCCAAGGAATCCTTTTCAGCATCATCTACATCTTCAAAAGCTGTTAATCATGCACAACCTGTTAGTTTAACATCTGTTGATGAAAACAGACCCAAAACCAAAAAGGTTTGGGTCTCAAAAGCTAACTAATGTTTGTGTTAAATGCAGGGTTCTTCATCATGCCAAAAAGCATCTGGTATGTGGACAGTGGAGGATCCATGCATATGACAGGGAGCAGCTCTCTTCTTCATGACTATTCCCAAAGGAAGAAGGGATTTGTTTCATTTGGAAATGATGCAAAAGGTTACATCATTGGAAGGGTTTTGTCTCAAATGGGGAGATAAGATTTGATGATGTCAACCATGTGGAGAACCTCAAATACAACCTTTTGAGTGTCAGTCAAATGTGTGATAAAGGGCATGTTGCACTTTTCACAAGTCAAAACTGTCGGATTCTGTCTTCCACAGTTTTGCACAAGATTGACAAAATATTGGATGAGTATACTCTCCTGAAGGCCAACAGGATTGGTAGAGTATATGCTTTAGATCTATCAAAGAAAATAGATCTAAAAGGCCATCCATGTTTGTTCTCCAAAGCCTCTCCTCAAGAATCTGAACTATGGCATAGAAGGCTGGGTCATGTGAATTTCAAGAACATGAATCAGCTCATTCATCATGGATTAGTGAGAGGCTTGCCATTGAAAGAGTTCAAGTGTGATGATACCTGCCCAGCTTGCTTAAAAGGAAAGCAACACAAAGCTTCATTCCCTTCTATAGAAGAACCTAAGTCCACAGCCTGCTTGCAATTACTGCACATGGATCTTTTTGGTCCTGTGAGAGTAATGAGCATGGCAAAGAAAAAGTACTGTCTGGTAATTGTGGATGATTACTCTAGATATGTATGGACTTTCTTCTTGCACTCCAAGGATGAAGCAGCTCAAAGTATTATCTATTTTGTGTTACATGTGGAGAAGCAGCATTCACTTCCTGTTAAGTGTGTGAGAAGTGATAATGGGACAGAGTTTAGAAATCACACTCTTGATGAATTCTATTTGTCTAAGGGAATCAAAAGACAATATAGTATTCAAAGAACTCCAGAGCAAAATGGAGTGGTGGAAAGAAAGAACAGGACCCTGATTGAAGCTGCAAGGACAATGTTGGCTGACTCTGGGTTGCCACTAACCTTTTGGGCTGAAGCTGTCAATACAGCTTGCTATGTTCAGAATAGAGTATTAGTGAATCAGAGGTTGATGAAGACTCCTTATGAGCTCTTACATCATTTGGCTCCTTTGATTTCATTCTTTAGAGCTTTTGGGTGTCCTTGTTATATTCTTAACACAAAAAGTATCCTTCAGAAGTTTGATTCCAAGGTGGATGCAGGGTATTTTGTTGGGTATTCATCTACTTGCAAGGCATACAGAGTGTTCAACTGCAGAACAAAGATTGTTGAAGAGACTTTGCATGTCAAGTTCAATGAATCCCCAAAAGACAAGATTCCTCAAAACCCTGTTGAGATGTTTGACTTGGACATACTGCAATATGTTCCATATCAGCCTCCACCTGTTATGGTCTCTGAAGATCCATCATCTCCAACTGAAGATACAAATGCAAGTTGTAGTGATCATCTGCCTGGTTCTACTACACTTGATGTTCCTGTAGCCTCAGCAGCTCCATCCACAACAAATGCTGATGAAATCTCTGAATCCTCTACTTCATTTGAACTGCCATCTCAGTCTAGGTTTCAAGAGTCTACATCAACATCTGCTGCTGCTGAATCTTCTACAAACACTTGCACAGATATTATTGCATATCAAGAATTGAAGAATCATCCTGTGTCCCAGATCATTGGTGACATAACTGCTGGTGTTTCAACAAGAAGTCAATTGTCCAATTTTTGTCTCTATGCTCTCTTCATCAGTCAGCAAGAGCCAAAGAATTATCATGTTGCTTTAAGGGACAATGGATGGGTTGAAGCCATGCAGCTTGAGCTTCTTCAATTTCAAAAACAGCAAGTGTGGGAACTGGTTCCTCTACCCCCAGGTAAGTGTGCAATAGGCACTAAATGGGTGTTTAGGAATAAAACTGATGAAAAAGGTCAAATTGTCAAGAACAAGGCCAGACTGGTTGTACAGGGGTTTTCACAAGAAGAAGGTATTGATTATGATGAAACCTTTGCCCCTGTAGCCAGACTGGAGGCAATTCGTTTGTTTTTAGCTTATGCTGCTTTTCATAACCTTAAAGTTTTTCAAATGGATGTCAAAAGTGCATTTTTGTATGGTAAAATAAAAGAAGAAGTTTATGTATGTCAACCACCAGGTTTTGAAGATCATAAACACCCTGATTGGGTGTATAAGCTTGATAAGGCTCTTTATGGGTTGAAACAAGCACCCAGAGCCTGGTATGAAACATTATCTAATTTTCTTCTTCAAAATAATTTCACTAGAGGCTCCATAGATAAAACTTTGTTCATAAAGAAAGCTGGCATGCATAAGCTCCTTGTTCAAATTTATGTTGATGATATTATTTTTGCATCATCTGATCCCCAGTTGTGTGATGCATTCACAAAATTGATGCAACAAAAGTTTGAAATGAGTGCTATGGGAGAATTACAGTTCTTTCTGGGTTTACAAATCAAACAACTGACTGATGGAACTTTCATTCATCAGTCAAAATACACAAAAGATTTGTTAACCAAGTTTGATTTACAAAACTGTAAATCCTGTTCTACTCCCATGTGCAGCAACACACAACTGGATGCTGATCAAAAAGGTAAAGCAGTTGATGAAACTCTTTACAGATGTATGATTGGTTCCTTGATGTACCTAACAGCTTCTAGACCAGATATTATGTTTGCAACTTGTGTCTGTGCTAGATTTCAGGCGGCTCCTAAGGATTCCCATATGATTGCAGTCAAGAGGATCTTTAGATATTTGCAGGGAACTAAATCACTAGGACTATGGTATTCCACTGGGCACTCTTGTAAATTGGTTGCTTTTTCTGATAGTGACTATGCAGGGTGTAAGTTAACCAGAAAATCAACTTCTGGTGGATGCCAATTTCTAGGCAACTGTTTGGTCTCTTGGCAGAGTAAGAAACAAACATCAGTTGCTACATCAACAGCTGAAGCAGAGTACATTGCAGCTGCAAGCTGTACATCTCAGGTACTTTGGCTTCAAAATCAGTTATTGGATTATGACATTACAGAGACTAAGACTCCATTATTAATGGATAGTTCTTCAGCTCTTTGTATTGTTAAGAATCCTGTCCAGCATTCTAGGACCAAACATATTGAGATCAGACATCATTTCATTAGGGATTGCTATGAAAAAGGTCTGATTGATCCAAAGTTTGTGCCTAGTGCTGATGAGCTTGCAGATATATTTACTAAGCCTTTGGATAGTGCAACATTTCATAATCTTGTACTCAGGCTTGGTATGCTGCAGCTAGAATAATTTGACAACTACTGATGCTCTTAGTTCATAAATACTGATGAGCATTAGTACTCTTTTGTCAAAAATAAGTGCTGATAAGTCATTTTATCTTCAGTAGTTTTACAACTACTGAAGACTTAATTACTTAAAAGTACTGAAGTATCTTATTAGTTCAAAATACTGATGTAGTTCAAACTACTGATGTCTTTTGTAATAAATAAGTACTGATGACCAATGAAACATCTGAAAATCAGATGATCTGATGAGTAAGTGTCAAGGTCATTGAAACAGCTGAACTTTGTGAATTGACGACAACTACTGTTTCATTTCCAAACAACTGAAGCCAAAACCAAGTCTTCAGTAGTTTTCCAACTACTGATGACCAACACCAAGTCTTCAGTTGTTTACAACATCTGAAAGTTAAAACCATGTCTTCAGTTGTTTTCTAACATCTGATGACCAACACCAACACTTTCAGTTGTTTTACCTCAGCCGTTTCATAACCTATATATACCTAACCCTAACTTCAACCTTTTCATAACCCACTTTCCAAACGTTCATCTTCCATTAATGGCGACCATGCAAATCAAACCTCGACACAACTGTGTTGCTCATCTTACCAAATCACCATTCTGGAACAAGTTTGATGCTGCTATCGACTTGATGAACGATTCCCAATACCGCACAGCCTTTCTCCTCAATCCAACCATTTACCCTGATACCCTGTGCCAGTTCTGGACGAACGTTACCGTTCATACTGATGCCACCATCACTCTCCAGTCTTTTGTTAACCAGAAACGGGTGATCATCACTCCTGAGATCATTCGTCAAACCCTAGACCTAAATGATGCCACCTATCCCACCAAGTACCCAAAAGGCACCATTGATCTTTCTTTTGCCAATCATGGTTATGAAGGTGACCTAAGTGCTACTACCATACTGAAGAAGCACTTCCATGATGCTGAGCGACTCATATTTCACATGATCAATGTCTGCCTGGCTCCCAAAACATCCTCTTGGGATCAAATGTCATCCAGATGGCAACAGGTATTATATTCTATCCTTGAGCACCAAAATCTAAATTTTTCTGATATTATCTTTTTGGAACTTAAAGATTTGGCATTGAAACCTGTGGCAAATAGATGGATATTATATCCAAGGTTTCTTATGGCAATCATTTTAAATCAATTAAAATCTGATGGCCTTGTTGGCCTTGGAGTCCCTGCTCTGTTGGTTTTACCAGAGGTATACTCCAGGCACAACTCAAACCCACAACTCAAAGAGGCTGCCAAACTGCTCAAACCCAAGCAGAGGGAACCCACAGCCTCCACCTCCAAATCTAAAGTCCCCTCCAAACCCAAACCAAAGAAAACCAAAAAGGCTACTCAGGGAGTTGAGTCCCCTGATGATGCCCCTGCAGCACAAACGCAGGATGAGACTACAAGCCTTAATCCCCTTGTAGTTTCAATGACTCCACCAGCTGAAACCGCTCAGGTATCCTCTCAACAGGATCCTGATGCAACCAATATTGGGGAAACCACATTGCTGGAATCTATCTCACTTGAGAAGATTACCATTGAAGAGCACCAATCTCCCCAGGTGCAAACCTTTTCACCACCATCTCCCACTGATACCGCCCCTACAAGCCCAACTGCAGTCATTGCACAAGTGCTGACTCAGCTACATTCCTCTACCCCTCCCCAGAAACCTGTTACTACTGGGAAAACCTCAACAGCTGAGGGAGAGGATCAAAATGTAGTTGATATCCAACAGCATAGGGATTATCAAGTTCAGTCTCCCAGTGTAAATGTGGAGACTAGAACATCTGGTGAGGCTACCTCTTCCCCTGTTTCAGCACATGAACAGGATGAAGCTGGTATCATCTCTAAGACCTCACCAGAGGCAACTGTCAATGAAGGACTTGCTCCTGAGACAGGAAGTCCCCAGTTCCAAGACAAAGGGGCACATGTGATTACTGATTTACACTCAGCACATGTTCATCCTGATTCACTCAGGAGGTCAGGTGATTCAGTTTATACTGATGATGACCTGGGCTTTTTCTTTGAAGTCTTAGCCCAAAACACTATTCTTGAGGCTGAGGTTTGTAGATTGAAAGATCTGCTTCCCATCATGCCTCAGGAATCAAGACCATCTGCCCCAATAAACCCACAGATGGCAGCTTCTGTTGAAGCTTCCCTAAACACTGAGCCACTCAAATCAACCAAACCACCAGCCTCAGGTTCAGGCACCATTTCTCAGGGAGAGAACCCCTCTGAGCAAATGGTTGCTGCATTCAATCTTCCTTACCTCTCATCACACCCATCATCACATCTATTGTTCATAAAACCATTGATGAGAGGCTCTCCTCAGATATTACCTCACTTGTGACTGATGCTGTGTCCAAGCACCTTTCTGACATTCAAACCCCTGAACCCAATGCAACCAAAAAGGGGGAGTTTAAGTCAGCAAAGGATGATAAAAGGAAAAGAGCTGAAGAGGAAGAAGATAAGGAAGAGAACAAAGGCAAAGAGATCATCACCTACAAAAGAAAGAAAATATTGGTGATCAAACTGAAGATGAGAAGAGGTTAGATGAGATGATCAAAGAAGCTGATGACCAACATAGCAGATCCATGGACAGGATCATTGATCAGCTCTTCAGGCAAGGATTTGACACTGCTAAACTTGACTCAGAGATCAGGAGACTTGAGATTCAAGAAATTGAAGATCGATGGGCAAGTTGTAATGAAGAAGAAAGGGAGAGACTAGAGGCTATGATTAGATTTCTTTCTAAACATCTGGGAAGACCTATCATAGAGATTAAATCATGGTCCAGAGATAGCATCTTGGAGATAACTACCAAGATATGCTCATCTGAAAGCTTCAACAAAGGCCTAATCATTGAAGCTCTGGATGAAGCTGGTGCTGGGAAGAGAACTGATATGGCCAAGTTGTCAAAAGCCACCCTCACCAACAAAATGATAGAGCAGCCTTTCAAATCTCCCTTACCTAAACAATCCTCCAAGCCAACCTCACAATCAAAACTGCCTACATCTAAACCTTCAAAACAACCAACCTCTCAACCTCCAAAACAAACAACCTCACAACCATCTAAACCAATTCCTTCACCCAAGAAACCTATCCAAGAGTCCACCAGTGAAGCACCAAAAAGAAAAAGAAGGTTGCTGAGGATGGAAGAAGAAGAAGAAGAGGATGAAGAAGACAATCTGCCAATATCTGCTGTTCTTGAAAGAAGAAACTGAAGCCTAGGAGTCAATCACAAGCAATAACTCCTGAAACTCAAAGGCTGACAGTTAAGGTCAAAATTGAAGAAGAAGAACAGCAGAAGCAGCATGATGAGCAGTTTCTTAAGATGGTTGACAAGGACTTCCCTCAGTCCTCATCCATTCAAGCTATGAAGATTCAAGCTCAAAGGCTGTACACTCTCAGGCATACTTTTCAACATCAAAAGGAGAGAGTGCGGATTTGGCCAGATCCCAGGGTAAGTTCTAGAATTCACAAGAAAAATTTACCAAGTAGATATCATGGCCAAGTAAGAAAGACTTTGAATGCTGCAATCATGTTGGCCATGGTAGTCTCACCCTGGGAAATCATTGAAGAATTCAAGAGAGCTCACACATCCAAATCAACCCCTATGTCTATTCTTGAGAACAAAATGATCAAGAAGGGGTTGCTGTACAAAAGACTTGAAGATCTTCAGAAGAGTGAACTCCAGTTGTTACTTGAAGGCTCTCATCCAGATGAATTCGCATATAGAGAGATAACAACTGTTGAGCTAAAGAATGGGAAGACAGTGAGGTACCTGTCTGAGTACTATGGGCCTGAGTTCTTCTTTGAGGGAGAAGCAGAAGAACTCACTAAGGAGGAACAAGTTGTTCTCCTTGAGGCCTATGCAAGGGAGTCTTTCAGACTCATAAATGGGAAATAGGTTTCATGGTTGGGACAAGACTCTGTGTCCAATTTCCCCAAGACAGAGTTCCCTTCCATACTTAGCCAATCAAATGATTAGAAACCTTTTCCTGCCTGTGCTTATTTGGTTACCTCTGAAGCTGATCAAGAGAGTACTTTTGCCAAAGAATAAGTGGGATCTTCAATAAAGTTAGAGGTTTTGGCTGCATTGGTTCAGGGGGAGTTTGTTGGACCAAAAGAACCAATGAGCCTGATCAGAAAAACCTCTAAGTCCCACAGACATTACAACTGCTGAAGATAATTACATCAGCTGAAGACATCAGCTGATTACAAAGGTCTGAAGACAAAGTCTGAAAGCAAAGAACTGAAGACAAAGTCTGAAGATGAAGTGCTGAAGACAAAGTCTGAAGATGAAGTGCTGAAGACAAAGACTGAAGACCAGAGTGATCAGCAGTTGTCACAACAGCTGAAGTTGTTAACTTCAGTAGTTGTGATGGTTTTACTTTTCAGTACTTGTAACTTTATATTTCAGTAGTTTATTGTTTCAGTAGTTATTAGTCAGTAGTTTTATGTAATTGTACTTAGCATTCACTGAGATGTAATCAGTTGTTGAGAACATTTCAGTAGTTTGCTTATTTCAGTTGTTTTTGTAATTCTGTTAGATGTCACTGTCAAGTGACATCAGCAGACGTCACATTCCTTTATATAAGGGATGTTGACCTAGCTGTATTTTTAACCGAAGCATTACGCGTGAATGAAATCATTCTCTTAACAGAAATATTCTCTCTATAATTGTGATTGATTGTCTTGCATATTCATTACCTTTCTTGCTTGAATTCGATCTCAATTTGTGATATTCCGCTGCATAATTCTAACCTAATTGATCCGATCCTATCAGGGAGTGTGTTGATGAACATCTCTATAGGACAATGATTGGGTCTCTTATGTACCTCACAGCTAGCAGGCCAAATATCATGTTTGCTACATGCATTTGTGCAAGATATCAAGCCAACCCCAAGATGTCACACCTAGTCACTGTTAAAAGAATTTTAAGATATCTCAAAGGTGCTCCATCACTTGGCCTTTGGTATCCAAAGAATTCTGACTTTAATCTGTATGCTTATACAGATAGTGACTATGGTGGTTGCAGTATGACTGCAAAGTCTACATCAGGGGGATGTCAATTTCTTGGTGGAAGAGTAGTCTCTTGGCAATGTAAGAAACAATCCTGTGTGTCTGCATCAACTATTGAGGCTGAATACATTGCTACTGCAAGTTGTTGTGCTCAAGTGCTTTGGATTCAAAATCAGATGCTGGACTATGGGTTTAACTTTAAAGAGACTCCCATCCACATAGACAACTATAGTGCTATCTCCATCACAGAGAATCCTGTGCAGCACTCAAGGACAAAACATATTAATATCAGGTATCATTTAATTAGAGATAACTTTGAAAAGGGATTAATCAAACTAGTCAAAGTTAACACAAATGAACAATATGCTGAATTGTTCACCAAAGCTTTTGATGAGCAGAGATTTAAATATCTTGTATCAGCTATTGGGATGATTAACTTTGAATAGCTTTTCTTAAAACTTAATCATATTTATTTCTAAAACATGTGTGTCCTAAGTTATCTATTATATCACCTTCATAAGCCCTTGTTTTCTTTAAAAGAAAATCTTTGCAAAAGACTTTTCTTAAATTTTTGAAAATCTTGATCTCTTCGGAAGATTCAAAATTACCTTTGGAAGAAGTTTATGTCTTAGTAAACAAATAATTGCTTCAGTGATTTTACCTTCGGAAGAAATTTCTGAAATATCTTCCGAAGCTTAAAATAAACTTAAGTACTTTGTATATTTACAAAGAACAAGTTTCTTCCGAAAGCAATTTACCTTCGGAAATATTTTTTCTTCTTAGAATAAAAATCTCTGAGTGTAAATTCTCTTCCGAAGCAAAATTCTCAAAAATCTTTGAAATCCCTTCCGAAGCCAATTTGCCTTCGAAAGCTTTTTCTTCAGATTTTCCAAAGCAAATAACCTTCGGAAGATTTCTCGACTTCCAATAAAACTACTTTTTAGCCAAAAGTAAACTACTTTTCAGAGGTGGGACCAACATCCGGATTTCAAAGTTTATCCTCTTTCATTAACTTTGTCTCAAATCCTTTTCACATAAATGCCCGACGGTTCCCCCCTCTTTCACTATCTTCCTCAATTACACTATTCCTTAAACCTAAATTCTCCCAAACCGCCTTTCGTTCTTCATCTTTTTTCATGTTTAAGCTTATAAAATGGCCAACCTAAACCTCAGAAACAACCCAGATTTCTCCATGCAACTTCACAGGCAACATAACCAAGTTGCTATGTTAAGCTCTGAGAAAGATGAAAGTTTCTCAGAGATTTGCCGTTTCTTAGCTCTATCAAACTACTTCACCTCCCTAACCATTGATCCTACTCTCTATGATGATCATCTGCTTGAATTTTAGAAGACCTGCCAAGAGGTCATTATGGATAGGGAGAAGGCACTGTCTGCCATAGTGCAAGGGAGGACAATCTTCATCACTCTGGCCATCATCAACACTCACTTGCAGCTGGATGATGAAGAAGGTGAGTTGTCCTTCCCAAAGAAAGCTGTAAATCATTCCTTTGAGCAGATGGGCTATGAGGGAGATTGCTCTGTAAAGATATTCAGGAAAGGGAAGGTCTCATCCTAGTGGAAATACCTGCTTCATGTGATTATCCATAACTTGTTAAACAAGCATGGAGGGTGGGACCAGATTCCTGAGGATCTCTCCTTCATACTACATGGAATGGTTCAAGGGGTCAAGTTCATGTACTCTCAGTTTGTTTATACAAATTTGCTTGCTAACTTGGACTCCTTAGAGTATTATATGTTTCCTAGATATGTTCAACACATTCTCAACTGTGAACTGGGCTCAAAGTTGAGGGAAACAGATAATATTCTTAAATTGGGACAGATGAAGCCCGACATCTTTAAAATTATGAAGAAGCCAACTGTAGGCTTCTCAGGGGTAGAAACAACCCTTGTCCCAAAAATATTAGAGCTCATTGCTCAAGGTGACAACCTAGCAACATAAGCTAGTGTTGAACCCACACCTTCTACCTCTCAACCACCAAAAAGGCCCCAAGTCACCCTCACCTACCAAAGAAAATCCAAACGAACCCCTGCTCAAGCTATTGAGTCTGTGCAGGCCCCCATATACTCACCCATACAGGAGGAAGTGGACACTAGAGCTCCCACTTCCCCTAAGGAGCAAACCACTCCCATCTCTTCTACAAGGGATGAGGTTCCTCATGCTCACCCTGATGAGCTCACAAGCCCAACTACCTTAAGCCTTCAGTCTGAGTCTCAACACTCAAGTGAACAACCTTCAGAGGACAGTTACCATCCCCAGCCTTTAGACTTAAATCAACCCATTCCCAACCTCTCATTCTATACTGATGAAGACTTAGGTTTCAGTGGGTACCATGAGTCTCTCTACTCTTCCCCTACTCACAGAGAGATGAGTACTCCTGAGTCTCCTTTATCTAGCCCACATCAGTCACCCATCACTGAGGTGGATACTTCTGAACCTGTTCAGGATATCCATATGGAAGAGGCTCTCACTTCTGCAAGTGATTACATCATTAAGACCTCAACCATGGCAACTCAGCCCATTGATACCTCAACTGAGAATGTCAATGTGCAGAGGAAATCCAGCAGCCAAGAACCTGAAGCTGGTGGTGAGAGAGAGAACTTTGGTCCAATCATCTCATCCCCCAATGATTCTTCTGATGAAGATGAGGGGAATCAGAGACTAAAGGTGCAAAAACTGTCAAAAACATGCTCCTATTTAGTCTCTAAGGTTAGTCACCTTGAATCTCAGGTGACTACCCTGCATAATAGGGTCAATGATCAGCAACTTGAGATATCTTATCTCAAGGAAAAACTAGCTGGGAGACCTTTAAGAGGAGCTCAACCAGGAACACAAGAACCTGTGAATGTGATTGACCTAACCTCTAGCTCACCTATGCAAGAGGGTGATGCTACCAAAAAGGGACAGAAAGTCATTACAGTCATAGAACCTGTGAGTTCTTCAGGGAGTATGGACATTGAGGATTCACCATCCTCACTTGTAACTATGCATACTCAGCAACTTCCTCGTGTTCACATTAATGTGGACATTATAGACTCTGTCATTAGGAGTCTCTTTGAGGAAGGCATTCCAAGGGCTGTGTCATCTCCACCTCAAGGAACTTCAAACTACATTATTGGGTGGAGGTATGATGCTGATAGAAGAGCCCTCATTCTTCATAGAGTTCAAGGGCAGCAAAAAGTGTTCAATTTTCAGACCTTGGACTACTATGAAGGTCTTGACCTGATCAACATGCCACTTGTCAACCCAAGCCAATCAAGACAAGCTGACAGGTTAGCACTCAGGATTCAAGACAGAATTACAGAAGAGTTCAACCTTAGAAGGAGACAAAGGCAATCAGGTAATGTTATAGGTCAACTGGATGCCGAGGCAGACCCTGAGATTAGCTTCAAAGGGAAAACCTTGGCTGAAGGCCCAGTGATAGAGCCTGAGAGCCCTATCACACCAACAACTGCTTCAGAAATTCATTCCCTCAGTGAAACACCTGCTGGTGAAGGTGTCTCACAAGCTCTCTCTGGCCAGAGCTTGGATGCTACACCAAGCAATGAAGGCCAAAGCTCTCTCCACCCTGAGTCACAAAGGTCTGTGGGTGACAAAGGGAAAAGGATTCTGACTCCTGAGGAGATTGAGGAGGAGGAAGAGGAAGCTGAGGGGAGAAAGTTCCACTGGGTCTTCAATCTTTATGCAAGTTGCAATCAGGCTGCCCCCAGACCAAACACTCAAGAAGATGAGTTGAGGGCAGTCAGGATTACTTACCTGCAGACCAGAAACTATGACATAGATGAGATTATATCTCTCCCCTTAGAGCAGTTAAATGAACTGGCTGACATGGAAGTGTCAAGAGAGATGAAGAGATGGAAAAGGTTATACAAGCATGCTCCAACTCTCTCCCCAGTTCAGGAAAGTCCTATGCAAGAGGATGTTGCTGCTACACAAGAACCTTAGGTAGACAAGGAAACAGATAGACAAAACATGATCAACTACCTGAGTGCCACAGGTCTCTACCAGGCATCTGCACTTCTTCCCTTGTCCTTTGAGTAAATTGAGTTTGAGTATCTCAAACAGCTTGAACTTCAAGTGCTCAAAGAACAAAAGGCAACAAAGAAAAAGATGAGGGAAGATGCTGCAAAGTCAAGAGCCATCATCCAAAAGAGTATGAAGAAGTCTTCTGATAGACAAAGGATGATGAGCTTCTTGAAGCTTTATGGATTCTCCAGAAGGAGACTTGGCCCTATGTCTCTATCCACAATGGATGAGCATATCAGGGTAATCAAGAAGAAGATCAAGAGTGGAGAGCTGATTGACTTATACTCTCCTCCAAGTCAAATCCCACGTGAAGTGGAGGTTAAGGTTGAACAACCTGAGACAACACAACCTGGACCTCCTGCTGAGCCTCATCAAGCTTCATCTTCTGATCCACAGCAGGGTCAAACTCCCTCTCCTTCTGAACCTGTGAGGGTGGAACACCTAACTGAGAAAGACAAGGATGATCAACAAGGTGCTGCAGACCAGTCTTCTCAGTTAAAGTCTTCTAAGAGGAAGAAGAGGATGACTTCCAAACCAAAGTCAAAGAAAAAGAAGCCTGAATCATCCACCTCTACACCTCAGGCTGAGTCAGATCAACCTGAGGAAGTGCATGAAGAGGCAGCCCAATCAACACCAATTCAAGTGGCTCCTCTTACAGCTGAGACACCTATCTTATCTTGGACCTTCACTACTAATCCAGAGAGATGACATGTGATCAGACATCAAGGTGTTGAGGATGTCTATACATGGCAAGATATAATCAACTTACCTATGCATGATCTTTTTGAGATGAGAAGATATTATGAGAAACTGAGTGATCCTGACAATCTGATGAAGAAGGGTATGGTCATCATTATCCTGAAGACTACAAATATCTGAAGATCTTCTCAGTGTTTTGGTAGCATCAGCCTAGGGGGAGTTTGTAAGGATTCCTATAAGTCTGATGCAGCCAAAACATCCAAAGTCTCTCTACATGCATACACTACAGAACAGAAGTAGAAATGCTTCGGAAGTTTTACACCATGCACTAGAAATATTCTAAGTGTAAAATCTTCCGAAGCCAAGACAAACATCTTCCGAAGCCAAAAGTGAAGTCTTCCGAAGCTCTAAAGACAAAGTCTTCCGAAGCCAAAGAGTGAAGACAGATTTCTTCCGAAGACTTCTAGAGATATGCCTTTATCTGATGTATTTTACCATAAAGTTAGGCCACCTTTCCGCTGCTACTCTGTAAAGTCACCAACTTACATGAGTTGGTGAAAGGTCCATGCTTTTGGTAACTGTACATTGAGGTCTTAAGTCCATGCTTTCTACTTCATGTACTTTTATCTTTTTTGTAATATATTAGGATGTGAGCTATGGCATGTCATAGTCACAAGTCAAAAGGCAGATCTGCCTTTTGACTCTACATTTGATTTTGTAGTTGTCTAGTCAATTGTATCCAGTTGGCCTTCAAAGTATGGCCGGCTGTAGGATGTAGTAAAAAGTATCTCAAGTACTTGTAATTTTTTATCGATGCTTTGTAACTTGTAATAGAATTTGAGAAGCAATATACAACATTCTTGTAAACCAAATACTTAAGTTGTTTGCAATCTTGTTCTATCTCATATTTACTTGTGTTCTTAGCATCTTCAATTAACAAGTTAACCAGTTCCCTATTTGATCTATTAAGTGATCTAAGCAACTCTCCTTATTGTGTTGTTGTGTTGTAAGTGCATACCCTTCACCGGTCCTGCAAAATGCTTTGGATTATTTTGTCTTATGTTTTGTTTATTTCATGTTTTGAGACTTATGTTTGTAATTCACATTTGAAACTTATGATAATAATATTTGAATTAAATGATAGCGTTATGTGGTTGTGAATAATCTTAACCCTCACATCTCGACGATTTCATTGTAACATCCTGTATTTTTTTCGTTAACTAAAAGTTTGCATCGTTATTCTTGTAAGGACCAAAGTTATCAATCTTGTAACATATGGGTGATTTATGCTTATTTTTTAATTGTTATTAAATTTTTTTGTAATGAATAAAAGTTAATAATCAAAACATTAAATTGAACTATAATAATAATATTAAATATTAATAAAAAATAATAATAGCAAGAAAAATTAATAAGTTATATTAATAATAATAATACTAAAAATAATAATAAATGTAATAATAATACTAAGTAATAATAATAATAACAATAAAATACCTAAAATAATAATAATAATAACAATTTGTAAAAGTTGTTAAACTTAAAAAGTTTTAAAATTTAAGGTTATATAACTACAAGGGTTTATATGTCATTTTATAAACTTTAAAAAGGAACTTTGTGCATAAAATTATAAACAATCAAAAGTTGGGGGGCCATTTGTGTAAATTTATAAAATCAAAACAAACACCCCCTTTCACACCTGCAAATCCGGCGGCCTCTCCGGCCACCTCCAGCCGACTCCGGCGAGGGTTAAAAACCCAAAATGTAACCGTTTTAACAAAATTAAATCGGTTTCCTCTCGAACTTAACCATGGATCGAACCCATGATCGGCAATAAATCAACCAAAACACCTGTTTTGCTAAGGATTCAGTCAGAACTGATAACCACAAGCAAATTCAAACCGTTCGACAATTAAAACATAATAATAATCCAATTAAACGAGTTTGAACGTTCGGCTCAACGTTCTGAATTCGCCAATGATTACAATTTCAGTTGAAACGATGAATTAAACTATTTAACAGAGGGGTATCATTACATTCGATCCCTTTAAACTTCTTATACACCTAATTGCTTGAAAAACACAACACAAACTCGAAATTAAAACCCTTGTTCATCGTGAAAGAACCGAAGCTAAATCGAAGTAAATCATAGCAATTCGCACATAATCGGGTAAGTTAATCACATCTACACACTCGTTATGACATGGGGAACAAAAGCCCTATGGTTAATTTGAGCAAAAACATCAATTTGATTTTCAGTTATGGTTTGAATCAGATTAGGGTTTATCTGATTTGGGGCTATTTTGTATTAAGAGCTTTTGAGAATTAGGGGCCGAGACCTAACACGGCCACGACCTTTGGTTCACTGGTAAAACACAACTCTCCTGAACAGGAGGTCCCCGGTTTGAATCCGGGGAACCTCATGTTTTAGTTTTAAGGCTTTTTAGCCTTTAATTTTAATCCAGAATTTTTTTAAAATTTATCAAAAAATCGATTTATGAACTTGTTAATTTTTTTAGACACCATACTATTTTCTGCAAATTTATTTCATAAAACGTCTTAATATTTTATTTAAATATTTTAGACAAATAATATATTTAGTTTATTTTCTTATAAAATAGACTTTAAATAATGTCTTAAATCACTAAATTATTATTTGTTCATATGTTATCTATATATATTATTGTTTAAATGATGATTCTTTTTAAAATTATAATAGTTTATTTAAAATATACTTAAACTTTATTATAAATGGTTTTCTATTCATTTCTTAATATTAAAATGATTAAATAGTATATTTTATTTCCATTGACTCAAAACATAATCAAATATACCATTTTATTGGATTTAGTTTTTAAAACCCCCAAATACCAAATTGAAACCCTAGTTCTTGTAAATTCGTTAAACTTATTATTAGACGTTAAAATCTTGTAAATATATATATTTAGGTATCTTGTGAAGGATTTACGTTGGAACAACGTTTATTATTCTTATTAATCTTCCGATGATATACTTATTGATCATGTGAGTTTTTTTTATATTATTTCACACCATTTTGGGGTGAAACATGTTAACTTATTAAACTTACACTTGTAAACGTTTTATACTTGTAACGCACTTGCAATTCATCTTTACTTTTTGTCATGGTTAGTTGTGTTATTGTGAGCTTTATATGAGATACGTTATATGTTGACAATCATTAACTATTGCTAGCCTGTCGACGTCATAGATCTATGGGCCTAACAAGCCTATTTGGTGCTAAAGCCGATGTATTGCCGGCTCCTGATGACGTATGACTTGTTCATCATGTGAACCAAGTACACTTAGCCAATCGTTATAAACTTGTAATCTTAATCTTGGTCGAGGTTTGATTGTAGCTATATGTATTCTATAAACTTGTATAACTCATAACTTTAGACATGAATTGCTACTTGTAACCTTTTGATATATTTATGTATATTAAACCCTTGGAAACTCACCAACTTTCATAGTTGACCTTTTTTTAGGGTTTTGATGGTGAGATCAAAACATGTTGAGCTCGTGGATCTTAGGATTCAATTGACTAAATCTAGATTTGACGATGAAGATGCTAAACTGATAATGATGAATAAAGAATTTCTGTTAAATTTTTTGTTTTTTTGTTTATTGAAAAAAGAAATGAATACATGATTGATCTTCATTTTTTGAAGGATTGATGATGTTATGCTCTCATCCTCACACCTCTCATGTTTTGGCACACCTCCAAGGCACACACACTCTTGGAAGGCACACCTTACAAATGAATGTAAATAATCTATTTATACTAGTCTAAGAACAATTACAATGTAGAAACCCTAGACTAATAATTTTGACTCCTTGTTGACTTTTTGACTCAAGCTTCAATTCTTTCTTTTTTATGTTGACTTTTCTGTTGACTTGGAAATCTTCAATTTATTCTTGTTGATCAAAACCCAGCAATACTCCCCCTATTATTTAGATTTCCATTGATAAAGGTTAAAGCTTTGAACATGAGCCTTCTTGATGAGGTCATGATGAATAGTTGATTCAAGATTGTTGTTTTTGTTGTTGTTGCAGAAGTGTGTTCTTTTTTTGTTGTTGTTGCGGAAGTGTGTTCTTGAATCAACTATTGTGGTGAGGATATTTTTGTTTTTTTGATCTTCTTCTTTCTGATTTCTGGTATTCTCATTTGGTTTTCTGATTTTGATGCTTTGATGATGAGGTAATGAAGGTTAGTTATGTTGATAGAGAACTTGAAGAATTTAAAGATGATCTTTTGTTGTTGATGATGATAATAATGAATTGTTGCAGATTCTGATCTTATATTGTTGTTGATGGTGTTGCTGCTGAATTGATGTTGTTTTGCTGCAGGAATGCTGCCTGTTTGCTGTTGAAGTAGCTGCTGAATCAGCTGTTGTTTAGATGCTAATTCGCTGCTGAAACGCAGCTCATTGTGATGTTGTTATACTGCTGAAACGGACCTGATTTGCTGCTGAAATAGTCGCTGAAACTGACCCGTTCTGCTGCTGAATTGCTGTTGATTCGTGACTGTTTGTAGCTTGATTTGCTGTTGTTTCGCAGCTGAACAATGATGTTGACGAGGGGCTGCTGAAACTTTGTTTTGTGCAGCTGTAGGAGCTGCTGAATCTGCACTTATATGATGATTAAGAGCTGCTAATATCAACTTGTGCTACTGCAGTCCGTGAGCTGTTTGATTGTTATGAATGGGTTGTAGTGTGGTTTGGAAAGGAAGCTGCAAATTTCTTGTTGTTTGTTGTTGGAGTGGGGTTTTTAGAGAGACTGCAACAGGTGATGGAAGTGTGCTTTGGGGCTGCATCAAGTGAGTTTGTTTGCTGCTTAAATAATCAATAACCAAGCAAACTTCAGTTAATACAATTAGAGGCTGCATAATGTTGTTCAAGGGTATATTTGGTTAGAATGTTGTAAAGGCTGCAGAATGGAGTGTTTTGACTGCTCCTAAGATGATACATGTTGTTGTTTGTTGTCAAGGGGGCTGCAGCCGATTGATGTAGCTTTGCAAGCCAAATCTAACTTGTTTCATTGCACTTAAAGGCTGCTGTCAACAACTTTTTATGTTGTTTGATGTTAATGTGATCAAGCTTAACAAGTAGAGATTAAACAAACTTGTGACGACTGCAACAAGTGCAGGTTGTTCGGGCTGCATAACTTGATCTATGATCCATTGATTTACGATAGAACAAGACATTAAGAACAAGCCATTCACTCAAGCCAAACAAGCCATTCAAGTGGCTAATCATGCCATTCAAATTCAAGAACAATCCATTCAACCAAAATTGTAGTTGATCATGATGATTGATGTTACCTTTTGCTGATTTAGTGTTGAACTCATGTTGTAATTGCTTTTGATAATGTTTGGGATCTTGTTTTTGCTGTTCATTGAGTGCAGCCAATGCATAATGGTCACAAGAGCAGTTAACTGATTTGGTGTTGCAACAACTTAATCAAGTGTTGCAGTTGCTGAATAAGGGGTCGCAACAGCTTGATCAAGTGGTGCAATTGCAGAACAAAGCGGCACAACCCAAAGCTAAGAGGCTCATCTCTCTGTGCAGATTTAAATCGATTCTAAAGTTGCATAGCTCTTGCTGAATTGCAGATCAATTGTTGTTGTGGTTTGATGATAATGAAACGAAATCAATTGTTGATGCATATTTAAGTTCCAAATCTAATTTTGTTGAAGAACACAAAGAACATCAAAGACCCACTAACTTGAATTTTTGATTTGATCCAAAAACTAATGTTGATGATGCTTTGATTGTTAAATAGCTGTTGTAACATCATGTTGATGAATCTAAATCAATCCAAACTCCATTTCAATGTTTCAGATCTGAGAATTTCTCAAGAACACACACTAGTGTGTGTAAATGACGAACTTCACTGTAAATTCCCAAATCTCATGGATTTTGCTCCAATCTTTAATCTTCTGCCTCCAATTGATGATTTGATCATGGATGATGATTAGGCAACATCAATTTCATGCTGAATCTATCAGATTCATGAGGAAATATAACACCCGGTTATTTATCTCTTTTGAAGCCGACGAAAGGAGAAAAAGAAATAAAGTCCTAAGTCGAGGGATCAAACTCGCCAACGAAAGAAAGACGGGTGAGTGGGGGTATATAAAGGGAGAGGGCAGCCCTTACCCTCTCCCCACCCTCATATTTTCAGCCAAAAGCAAGAGAAGAGAGAAAGAAGAGAAAAAGAGAGAAAAAGTTGGTTTGGGTTGGTTCGAGCGGGCAAAATCGTTGAGTAGCTAGTCCAAGCGAAGCCCTTCTTGTTGTGATCGTTTGTGTGAGTTCTAGGACCCCTCATTTACTTGTTTTCAACCGATTTTGAGGCTGGAAAGCATAGAAAATCCGTTTTTGTATGTGTGTGTGTTTGACCCATTTGGGTGTATTGCATGTGATGCATTTGGAGTTTGTTTCCGGGTTTCTGTGTGCTTGTATGGTATTGTGGTGTGCATTCGTAAGGTTTAGGATGGTTGCTTTAGGCTTAAAATGGGTTTGAATGAGCTTGGAGGCCAAAAATGGCAGATTGGGTTCGGGATGAACTCCTTTCTGCATCAGCTAGGGCTAGGCGAGCGATTGAAGGCCATACGACCGACTGATGGGCGATTGAGGTTCATTCGCACGATTGGGGTTCAGTCGCACGATTGATAGTTCATTCACACGACTAAGGTTTCTTTCGTACGATTAGGGGTCCAGTCGCATAGGTGCTTAGTCGCATTGGTTCCAATCGCTTGGGACTCATTCGCATTGAGTCCATTCGCATGAGGTCAGTCGCATAGGTGTTCATTCGCATTAGTTCCATCCGAATGAGGTCCATACACACGACTGGATGTCCATTCGCATAGATGTTCATCCGCATGAGTCCAATCGCATGATGTTCAGTCACCTGGAGGCCATGCGACTGCAGAATGTCCATACGCCCAAACAGGGCTGTTGTACCCAGGGAAACGTGTAGATTAACTACTGACTTTCGGGGGAAAGTGCAGGCGTAAGTTTTGACATAGAAATTCCCGTAAGTTCATGTAAGATGACTGTTGAGGCCTTAGGGAGTAGGTTGGGCATGATGATGATGATGGCGTTGCATATTTATGTATGTTGTATGTTATGCATGCATGATGTTCCTGATTATGATGAATGTTTATCTTTCTTGTGGCCTTACGTGTTATGCTAATGAATGAATTGAAAGTATTATGTAACGTAAAGTGAAAGATGATAAAAAGGGGAACATGAATTGAATGCATGCCTTAATGAACGAAAGTAATGAAAGACTTGCAAGCATTTGATAACGGGACACGCCAATTATAAGGTGTTAGCCCAACGGTGTGCGGGTTCGCTACCCCGGGAGGATGCACATTGGGGTCCGTCTTTGTGACTGACCATTTGTATAGAACCTCTACCGCTTACCCCGGTACTGCGGCACATGTTTAGCTTTTCATTTATTGACTTCGGCCCAGTAGCCATATCGTTTGGGGTGTAGCACATGGTATTGGTACAGAAGATATCAAATGCACAAGAAAATATATAATGAATGAATGAATGAACGAATGAAGAAGATAATAATGATATTATCTGTGTATACGCATGATGTGTGATCATGCAAAAGTAACGAACGGTTTTATCGAAAGTAAGGTATATTTACTATAAAACTAGAACTCACTCAGCAACGTTGACTTTTTATGTGTTTCCAGTTGGCAGGTAATGTTGCTGAGGATGGCGCTGCGAGGCTACTCAGCTCTTTTTGACGGCATCCATTCATATAGGGCTTTTGTGATGTAATGCAACAATATATTTCGTAACTGATTAACGATGTATTATTTGGCAAAAGCTTTTATAGTATAATGAGATGTCTATTTTGATAATTTCGCTGCAATATTTTACGAACATTAAATGTATTTATTTGTTTTATGTGCGATGAATGAGAAACTGTGGGCGTCCCGGAAACGGGCCTTACAGGAAATCCATGGATCTAATGATGAACACTCATGAACTTGTTCTTCAAGCAATCTTCAAATCTCCTTCCATTTTAGCATTCCAACCATGAATCTCGACCTAAATCAATATGAATCCACAACCTTGGCTCTGATACCACTTGTGGGGTTTTGATGGTGAGATCAAAACATGTTGAGCTCGTGGATCTTGAGATTCAATTGACTAGATCTTGATTTGACGATAAAGATGCTAAACTGATAATGATGAACAAAGAATTTCTGTTGAATTTTTGTTTTTTTGTTTATTGAAGAAGAAATAAATACATGATTGATTATCATTTTCGAAGGATTGATGATGTTATGCTCTCATCCTCACACCTCTCATGTTTTGGCACACCTCCAAGGCGCACACACTCTTGGAAGGCACACCTTACAAATGAATGTAAATAATCTATTTATACTAGTCTAAGAACAATTACAATGTAGAAACCCTAGACTAATAATTTTGACTCCTTGTTGACTTGTTGACTTCAAACTTCAATTCTTTCTCTTCTATATTGACTTTTCTGTTGACTTCGAAATCTTTAATTTATTCTTGTTGATCAAAACCCAACAATTTTTAACATGTTTCACGAAATGCTCAAGCTTGAAGTTATCTTTTGAAGTTTGTAAATGTAGGATTTGGACCTAGAATAAAAATTAAAATGCTTTGGATTATTTTGTCTTATGTTTTGTTTATTTCATGTTTTGAGGCTTATGTTTGTAATTCACATTTGAAACTTATGATAATAATATTTGAATTAAATGATAGCGTTATGTGGCTGTGAAATCTTAACCCTCACGTCTCGACGATTCTACTGTAACATCCTGTATTTTTTCCGTTAACTAAAAGTTAACATCGTTATTCTTGTAAGGACCAAAGTTGTCAATCTTGTAACATATGGATGATTTATGCTTATTTCTTAATTATTATTAAATTTTTTTAATGAATAAAAGTTAATAATCAAAACATTAAATTGAACTATAATAATAATATTAATAAAAAATAATAATAGCAAGAAAAATTAGTAAGTTATATAAATAATAATAATACTAAAAATAAAAATAAAAGTAATAATAATAGTAAATAATAATAATAATAACAATAAAATACCTAAAATAATAATAATAATAACAATTTGTAAAAGTTATTAAACTTGAAGAGTTTTAAAACTTAAGGTTATATAAGTACAAGGGTTTATATGTCATTTTATAAACTTTAAAAAGGAACTTTGTGCATAAAATTATAAAAAATAAAAGTTGGGGGGCCATTTGTGTAAATTTATAAAATCAAAACAAACACCCCATTTCACCCCCGCAAATCCGGCGTCCTCTCCGGCCACCTCCGGCAGACTCCGGTGAGGGTTAAAAACCCAAAATGTAACCGTTTTAACCTAATTAAATCGGTTTCCCCTCGAACTTAACCATGGATCGAACCCGTGATCGGCAATAAATCAACCAAAACACCTGTTTCGCGAAGGATTCAGTCAGAACTGATAACCACAAGCAAATTCAAATTGTTCGACAATCAAAACATAATAATAATCCAATTAAACGAGTTCGAACGTTCGGCTCAACGTTCTGAATTCGCCAATAATTACGTTTCAGTTGAAACGATGAATTAAACTTTGAATTTAACTCATTTACAATCGAATTCAAATCGCAACCATTTGGGTTTGTTCACATCAAATGGAAGCTACTTAATAGAGGTGTATCGTTACATTCGATCCCTTTAAACTTCTTATACACCCAATCGCTTGAAAAACGCACCACAAACTCGAAATTAAAACCCATGTTCATCGTGAAAGAACCGAAGCTAAATCGAAGTAAATCATAGCAATTCGCACATAATCGGGTAAGTTAATCACATCTACACACTCGTTATGACATGGGGAACAAAAGCACTATGGTTAATTTGAGCAAAAACATCCATTTGATCTTCAATTATGGTTCGAATCAGATTAGGGTTTATCTGATTTGGGGCTATTTTGTATTAAGAGCTTTTGAGAATTAGGGGCCGAAACCTAACACGACCACAACCCTTGGTTCACTTGTAAAACACAACTCTCCTGAACAGGAGGTCCCTGGTTCAAATCCGGGGAACCTCATGTTTTAGTTTTAAGGCTTTTTAGCCTTTAATTTAAATCCAGATTTTTTTTTAAAATTTATAAAAAAATCAATTTATGAACTTATTAATTTTTTTAGACACCATACTATTTTCTGCAAATTTATTTCATAAAACATCTTAATATTTTATTTTAAAAATTTAGACAAATAATATATTTAGATTATTTTTATAAAATAGACTTTAGATAATGTCTTAAATCACTAAATTATTATTTGTTCAAATATTATCTATATATATTATTGTTTAAATGATGGTTCTTTTTAAAAATTATAAAAGTTTATTTAAACTATACTTAAACTTTGTTACAAATGGTTTTCTATTCATTTCTTAATATTAAAATGGTTAGATAGTATATTTCATTTCCATTGATTCAAAACATAATCAAATATACCATTTTATTGGATTTATTTTTTAAAACCCCCAAATACCAAATTGAAACCCTAGTTCTTGTAAATTTGTTAAACTTATTATTAGACGTTAAATCTTGTAAATATATATATTTAGGTACCTTGTGAATGATTTACGTTGGAACGACGTTTATTATTCTTATTAATCTTCCAATTATATACTTATTATCATGTGAGTTTCCTTGCCCCATTTTTTATATTATTTCACACCATTTTGGGGTGAAACATGTTAACTTATTAAACTTACACTTGTAAACGTTTTATACTTGTAACGCACTTGCAATCCATCTTTACTTTTTATCATGGTTATTTGTGTTATAATGAGCTTTATATGAGATACATTATATGTTGACAATCATTAACTATGGCTAGCCTGTCGACGTCATAATTCTATGGGCCTGACAAGCCTATTTGGTGCTAAAGCCGATGTATTGCCGGCTCCTGATGACGTATGACTTGTTCATCATGGGAACCAAGTACACTTAGCCAATCGTTATAAACTTGTAATCTTAATCTTGGTCAAGGTTTGATTGTAGCTATATGTGTTCTATAAACTTGCATAACTCATAATCGACATGAATTGCTACTTGTAACCTTTTGATATATTTATGTATATTAAACCTTTAGAAACTCACCAACTTTCATAGTTGACCTTTATTTTAACATGTTTCAGGAAATACTCAAGCTTGAAGTTATCTTTTGAAGTTTGTAAATCTAGGATTTGGACCTAGAATAAAGAATAAAATGCTTTGGATTATTTTGTCTTATGTTTTGTTTATTTCATGTTTTGAGACATATGTTTGTAATTCACATTTGAAACTTATGATTATAATATATGAATTAAATGATAGCGTTATGTGGCTGTAAACAATATTAACCCTCACATCTCGACGATTCCATTGTAACATCCTGTATTTTTTCCGTTAACTAAAAGTTAGCATCATTATTCTTGTTAGGACCAAAGTTGTCAATATTGTAACATATGGATGATTTATGCTTATTTCTTAATTGTTATTAAATTTTTTTAATGAATAAAAGTTAATAATCAAAACATTAAATTGAACTATAATAATATTAATAAAAAATAATAATAGCAAGAAAAATTAGTAAGTTATATAAATAATAATAATACTAAAAATAATAATAAAAGTAATAATAATAGCAAGTAATAATAATAATAACAATAAAATACCTAAAATAATAATAATAATAACAATTTGTAAAAGTTAAAAAAGTTAAAAAGTTTTAAAACTTAAGGTTATATAAGTACAAGGGTTTATATGTTATTTTATAAACTTTAAAAATGAACTTTGTGCATAAATTTATAAACAATCAAAAGTTGGGGGGCCATTTGTGTAAATTTATAAAATCAAAACAAACACCCCCTTTCACCCCCGCAAATCCGGCGGCCTCTCCGGCCACCTCCGGCGAGGGTTAAAAACCTAAAATGTAACCATTTTAACCAAATTAAATCGGTTTCCCCTCGAACTTAACCATGGATCGAACCCGTGATCGGCAATAATCAACCAAAATAATTGTTTCGCTAAGGATTCAGTCAGAACGGATAACCACAAGCAAATTCGAACCACTCGACAATTAAAACATAATAATAATCCAATTAAACGAGTTCGAACGTTTGGCTCAACGTTCTGAATTCGCCAATGATTACAATTTCAGTTAAAATGATGAATTAAACTTTGAATTTAACTCATTTACAATCAAATTCGAATCACAACCGTTTGGGTTTGTTCACATCAAATGGAAGCTACTTAACAGAGGGGTATCGTTACATTCGATCCCTTCAAACTTCTTATACACCCAATTGCTTGAAAAACACCACACAAACTCGAAATTAAAACTCATGTTCATCGTGAAAGAACTGA
This sequence comes from Flaveria ramosissima, assembly GCA_025215565.1. Taxonomy (NCBI): domain Eukaryota; kingdom Viridiplantae; phylum Streptophyta; class Magnoliopsida; order Asterales; family Asteraceae; genus Flaveria; species Flaveria ramosissima. Next base: position 54,171,787 of record CM046029.1, on the reverse strand, counting down.
AGCTAAATCGAAGTAAATCATAGCAATTCGCACATAATCGGGTAAGTTAATGACATCTACACACTCGTGTAACACCCGAAAATTTTCTTTGAAGCCGACGAAATAAGACAAGAAATAAAGTCCAAAGTCGAGGGACCAAACCCGCCAATGAGAGAAAACTTGATGAGTGGGAGTATAAAAGGGGTAGGGTAGCCCACACCCTCCCCATTCTTGCAAAAACTCAGCCAAGAAGAGAGAAAAGGAGAAAAAGAGGAGAAAAGCTTGGTTCGGGCGTGGAAATCGACGTGTAGCGGGTCAAATCGAAGCTCTACTCGACGGGATCGTTAAGGTGAGTTCTAGGACCCCTCTTTTACACGTTTTCAACTGATTTGGGGCTGGAACACATCTATAAACCCATTTTCGAGTTTCTGGGTGTAAACCCGTTTTTATGCATGTGTGTATGTGTATGATTCGTTTAAGGCTTGGTTTCTTGCTTGGTTATGCTTGAATGAGGTCGTGGTATGTTTCCCTAAGGTTTAGAATGGTTGATTTGAGATTAAAAGAGGTTTGAAAGAGGTTGGAGGCCGAAAACCGTCGGCTGCTTGCGGCGGGATGAACTGCCTTTCTGCATCAGCTAGGGCTAGGCGACCGACTGGAGTGCGATTGGAGGCCATACGGCCGATTGGCGTGCGATCGAGGTCCATGCGCACGATTTCCATGCGACTAAGGTCCATACGCATAATGGTCATGCGACTGAAGTTCATGTGCCTGTATGGCATGCGATTGAAGGAGTGTGCGACTAAGGTTCATTCGCATGAAGGTTATGCGACTGAAGTCCATGCGCCTGGAGGCCATGCGACTGAGGTTTATACGCATGAAAGGTGTGCGCCTGAGTGCCATTCGCATGAAGGTCATGCGAATGAGGTCCATGCGCCCGGATGTCATGCAATAGAGGTCCATACGCATGAAAGTATGCGATTGGAGGTCATGCTCCTAGAATGCATACGACTGAGTGTTCCCATACGCCCAAGAGGTGATGCGTCTAAACAGTCCTCATACGCATGGAGATCATGTGACTGGAGAGTTCATTCGCATGGAGATCATGCGACTAGAGAGTTCATACGCATGGAGGTCATGTGGCTGGAGCTGCATACGCCTAAGTGTTGGTGCGCCCGAATAGGGTTTATGCGCCCAGGAGTTTTGAGGGACTTTGAGAGGTGATGGTCGAGATGGATTCCCTCGATGATGTGATGGGCATGGATAGTATAAAATAACGTATGATGATGAGCTAATGACGATGATGATGTGACGCATGATGATATGCAATGACGTATGGTTATGTGATGTAATGCGCGTGATTCATGTGATGATGATGTCGTGTGCTTGTGCATGTGGTATGCTATGCATGTTGTATGTTACGGGTGTGCGATGTTGCCCTGTGTGATTGATGTTGTATGTTTTATGTTCCTTATTATTATTATGTATGTTTATCTTTCCTTGGCTTTGCGTTGAACGTTAATGAGTGAAGTGAAAGTATTATGTAACGTAAAGTGGAAGATAATGAAAAGAGGAACGTAATGAATTAATGCATGATTTAATGAATGAATGAACAAATGAGAGGCTTGCAAGCATATGTATGAGGTGAGCGACTCTGTGTCGTAACAGACTCGAAAGAGGTCCTTGTCACGTACTTCGGTACTGTGTCAGTCTTCGGACATGAGTCGGGAGTAGTGCGTGAGACTGAGATGAGATGAAAGAGAAACGAATCGCGTACTCCGATGTTGTGTTAGTCTTCGGACATGAGTCGGGGGTTTGTGTACAAACCCCGGCACAGTACCAGTCTTCGGACATGAGTCGGGAGTATGGCGTGAGTTGATGAATGAGAAAGGTATGATGGAAAGAACGAACGTATGAAATGAACGTCAACGAAATATCTTAATAATGTACTAAATGGGATCTTTGTCATTCGACCTTAGTAATCGTGGCTGAGTGCCACGAAGAGGGTAAAGTCTGACCAGATCTAGAACGGTATGAACAATGATGAAGATAACAATGATACTATTCGTATGTACGTATGATGTATGATCACGAACGAATGTAAAGTACTGTATGATTTTGAAAAGAAAGTGAAGAAAGAACGGTTTACGAAAGAAAAGTATGTTTTATTATAAAACTAGAACTCACTCAGCAACGCTAACTTTGATGTGTTTCCAGTTGGCAGGTATGTTGCTGAGGATGGCACGGGGCGGACTACTCAGTCTTTTTGATGGCATCCATTTATATAGGCTTTTGTGATGTAATGCAAACAATATATATAATTGATTAACGATTGTTATTTGGTAAAAGTTTTATAGTATAATAAGATGTCTATTTGATAATTCCGGTGTAATATTATATTAAAGTTAAATGTATAATGTATTTATTTGTTTTATGTGCGATGAATGACCAACTGTGGGTGTCCCGGGAACGGGGCCTTACAAGTTGGTATCAGAGCAAAAGTTTAAGTGAAATGGGTAAATTTTCAAAATAAACCTTAACTTAAACTGAGAATGGGACGGAAAGGGAATGTGATGCCAATCTGAGTAGGCGCGTGCCATCAGGTATTTTCGTAATGTTAACCGGTATTATGTGCGTATGTTATATGGTTTATGTGTTGCTGGTAGATTTAGATACTGATGTAGTCAGGACAGGTAATGCTTGGGGTGTGGAGAGTAAAGTAAGTGGCTAATCAAACTGGCCACTGTAATTAGGGACTTACTATACTTGACATAAACTGAGATGTTCCTTGATTGACCGTGTTAGTGTTTGAATCTTTCAGTGTGTTACAGAATGGCCGGTGGTAGATCTTCAAAAGCTCTCGTGGTGGAGGTGGTGGTGGTGACGTGGTGCTGAACCACGGGTCACAAGAGGTAGGCCTAGGGCCGAAGAGGTGGTTCATGAAGAACCTGAGACCCCTCATCCGAAGGGCGGTGATGAGAATGCTAATCTAAGAGGCTCGATGAGAGAGGCGGTCGTGGAGGAAGTGCATCAGGTCTTGCAGACGATCCTACTGTCTGTAGTGACCGAAGTGATTAAGACTGTTAGAGATGGGGAGAGAAGGAAACGGGTAGACCTTCGGGCGAAAGGAGACGGCCCGAGACTGAAAGGTTTCTCTGATGACGAAGAGGAAGAGCCTGCGCCGGAGGTGGCACGAGGCTTGTAACTATGGGGAGTTTCAACAAGCAAGCCCCCAACTTTTGATGGCAATGGTACTGCTGCTGCTGCTCACGGGGTGAGGGAAATGTAAGCTGTTTTAAATATCAGCGAGTGCCAGGAAGGACTAGAAGGTAAAATTTGCTATCCACTCTTTCGTGGGACTCAGCTTTGTGATGGTGGGACAATATAGTCCAAGTTGAGGGCAGTCGGGCTATTGGAAGGATGAGATGGTCAGAGTTGAAGAGGCTGGTGATTAAGGAGTTCTATCCTCACCGTGAGATGGATAAAGTTGAAAGAGAGTCTTGATGCTGGAAGCGGGAACAATGACACATAAACAGTAAACCACGAAGTTCAACGAGATGGCACGTCTGGTGCCGGATCAGGTGACACCTCTTTCGCGAAAGATCAAAAGGTATATTCAGGGCTTGCCGGCGGACATCCGTAGGCACATGATCGCTGCCGACCGAGCACGTTTAGGTCGGCAGTTGACCTGGCGGGAAGGTTGTACGACGAGCGGGGGGCGAGGGCGATGACAGACGAAGGGAGGAGCGAGCCTATGTTAAGAAGGGGGGGAAAGGAAGGCGAGACAATGATGGTGGATTGCGTATGAAGGTATGGCGTTCTAGGACGATGATCGGAAGAGAATAGAAAGAAAAGGAGAAGTATGCAAAAAGTGTGGTAGAGGCCATGAGGGGGAATGCAAGTGGGGACTGAACGTCTGTTTCCAGTGTGGGAAGGAAGGCCACAGGGCGAGGGATTGCCGCACGGCTAAGTGCTACGATTGTGGCGAGACTGGACACCTGAGCAGGGATTGTAAGAAGTCGAAGGCAGGAAGCCCCGATGCGAGGAAAGGGAACAGAGGGTGAAGGCTAGAGCTTTTGCCATGATCGAGAGGAGGCTAGAGCGGACTTCGACTTGATGTCAGGTACGTTTCTAGTAATTCAAAATTTGTGCATCTATGATTTGAATGCGATGCTAGTAGTAGTCTCGTTCCTACTGTTTTCTGTTGTAAGTGGCATGTTAGGAGAAGGAACATCGATGAGCCCTTCGATGTAGAGATTGCTATTAATGAATCCACTAGGTTACCTAGATGCTCTAGAGGATTGCGGGATACAATTAAGAAAGCGTTGGTTCCTGCTAGACCGTTCAGGACAAACTTGAGTGGATAGGCGTACACCATAAGGTGAATGGGTTAGCAATCTATGAGGCGTGGCTGATGTAAGGTATGTGGATATACTAATATCTCAACCGTCAGATGTATCAAGACACGAGTAAAGATTATTGATAGCCAGGCATGAAGCGTGATATGATGGAGTAAGTGAGTAAATGCCTTACTTGTCTACAAGTGAAGGCCGAGCACCAAATGACGTATGGGAAATATTGAGGACTGACTGAGGCTATGACGAGAAGCTCAAAAGGATCAAAGCCCTATGGAAGTAGCCAAGATAGACCATAATCGTATGTTGATAAACGACGTAGAGCGATTGAATTCCAGGTGAGAGACTGGAAAGAGATGAGACAATATGCGCAAGGGTTCAAGGAACAACAGGTTTCAGAGACCAAACCTATTTAAGGGGGGTGGACTTGTAACCCCCGAAAATTTTCTTTGAAGCCGACGAAATAAGACAAGAAATAAAGTCCAAAGTCGAGGGACCAAACCCGCCAACGAGAGAAAACTTGATGAGTGGGAGTATGAAAGGGGGAGGGCAGCCCACACCCTCCCATTCTTGCAAAAACTCAGCCAAGAAGAGAGAGAAAAGGAGGAAAAAGAGGAGAAAAGCTTGGTTCGGTGGGTTCGGGCGTGGAAGGGGGTGGAAACGTGTGTAGCGGGTCAATCGAAGCTCTACTCGACGGGATCGTTATGGTGAGTTCTAGGTACCCTCTTTTACACGTTTTCAACTGATTTGGGGCTTAGAACACATCTGAAAACCCATTTTCGAGTTTTGGGTGTAAAACCGTTTTTATGCATGTGTGTATGTGTATGATTCGTTTGAGGCTTGCTTTCTTCCTTGGTTTGCTTGAATGAGGTCGTGGTATGTTTCCCTAAGGTTTAGAATGGTTGATTTGAGCTTAAAAGAGGTTTGGAAGAGGTTGGAGGCCGAAAACCGTCGGCTTGCAGGCGGATGAACTGCATTCTGCATCAGCTAGGGTAGGCGACCGACTGGAGTGCATGGAGGCCATACGGCCGATTGGCGTGCGATCGAGGTCCATGCACACGATTGCCATGCGACTGAGGTCCATACGCATGATGGTCATGCGACTGAAGTTCATGTGCCTGTATGGCATGCGATTGAAGGAGTGTGCGGCTGAGGTTCATTCGCATGAAGGTTATGCGACTGATGTCCATGCGCCTGGAGGCCATGCGACTGAGGTTCATACGCAGGAAAGGTGTACGACTGAGGGGCATTCGCATGAAGGTCATCGACTGAGGTCCATGCGCCCGGATGTCATGCGATTGAGGTCCATACACATGAAAGTATGCGATTGGAGGTCATGCGCCTAGAATGCATACGAGTGAGTGTTCCCATGCGCCCAAGAGGTGATGCGCCTAAACAGTCCTCATACGCCTGGATCATGCGACTGGAGAGTTCATTTGCATGGAGATCATGCGACTGGAGAATTCATACGTATGGAGGTCATGCGGCTGGAGCTCCATACGCCTAAGTGTTGGTGCGCCCGAATAGGATTTATGCGCCTAGGAGTTTTGAGGGACATGAGAGGTGATGGTCGAGATGGATTCCCTCGATGATGTGATGGCATGGATAGTATAAGATGACGTATGATGAGGAGCTAATGAGATGATTGATGTGACGCATGATGATGTGCGATGACGTATGGTTATTTGTGTAATGCGCGTGATTTGTATGATGATGATGTCGTGTGCTTGTGCATGTGGTATGCTATGCCTGATGTATGTTTATGGGTGTGCGATGTTGCTCTGTGTGATTGAGGTTGTATGTTTATGTCCTATTATTATTACGTATGTTTATCTTTCCTTGGCTTGGTTGAACGTTAATGAGTGAAGTGAAAAGTATCATGTACGTAAATGGAAGAAATGAATGAAAGGGAACGTAAGAATGATGCATGATTAATGAATGAATGAACAAATGAGACGCTTGCAAGCATATGTATGAGGTGAGCGACTCGTTTCGCAACAGACTCGAAGAGGTCCTGGTCGCGTAATCCGTGGGTACTATGTCAGTCTTCGGACATGAGTCGGGAGTAGTGCGTGAGACTGAGATGAAGATGAAAGATAACGAAATCGCGTACTCCGGTTTGTTGTGTCAGTCTTGACATGAGTCGGGGGTGTTGTGTACAGACCCGGGCATAGTACATTTCGGATAGAGTCGGGAGTGGGAGTATGCGTGAGTTGATGAATGAGAAGGGTAATGATGGAAAGACGACCGTATGAAATGAATGTTAACGAATATCTTAATAATGTACTAAACTGCATCTTTGTCATTCGACCTCAGTAATCGTGGCTGAGTGCCACGAAGAGGGTAAAAGTCTGACCCTAGATCTAGAATGGTATGAACGAATGATGAAGAAATAATGATTACTTGACAGGATCAACGATCACAAGTTTGAAGTATAAGAGTGTAATGCAGCGGAATGAAGAGATGAATTAGTCAAGTTATAGCAAGAGAGTGTTATTTGTAACAAATGCGAGAGAATTTTTTCTGTGATTTGGAATGTTTCAATAATGCTCAAATTATTGCTCAATCATTCATAGTTACAATAAGGTTGGCACTCCTTATATAGAGTGCAATCACTGCTGTAATCACGGGGTGGTGATTACTAGCAGATCTAGTACAAAAATAACTACTTCTTAACAAACTACTGAAATGTTCACAACTACTGAGAACATGTCAGAGTGTTAAGTATAAAACATGAAACAACTGAAAAAGAAAACTACTGATGCTACAACGACTGAAGAACAAACTCTTCAGTCGTTTTACAAAACTACTGAAAATAGAAAATATAAAACTACTACTGAAAGCAACCGTCACAACTACTGAAGAAGTCCTCTTCAGCTGTTGTGACAACATCTTCAGACTTTGTCTTCAGCACTTGTGTCTTCAGACTTTGTCTTCAGCACTTGTGTCTCAGACTTTGTCTTCAGCACTTGTGTCTTCAGACTTTGTCTTCAGCACTTGTGTCTTCAGACTTTGTCTTCAGCACTTGTGTCTTCAGACTTGTCTTCAGCACTTGTGTCTTCAGACTTTGTCTTCAGTTGTTGTCTTCAGCTGATGTGGACTTCAGTAGTTGTTGTGACGTCTGTGGGACTTAAAGGTTTTCTGATCCGGCTCATTGGTTCTTTTGGTCCAACAAACTCCCCCTGAACCAATGCAGCCAAAACCTTTAACTTTATTGAGGTCCCACTTATTGTTGGCAAAATGGATGGTCTTTTTCCTTCTTGATCAGTTGAGAAGATGACCCATATAAGCACCGGCCTGGAAGTAAGTCTCTGATGATTTGGTTGGCAAAGTATGGATGGGAGCTCTGTATTGGGGAATTGGACACTGAGCTGTTCCCCCATCCATGAAACTCACTTCCCATGTATAAGCCTGTAGGATTCTCTGGTGTATGCTCTGAGAAACATGATTTGTTCTTCCATAGTGAGATTCTCTGGTTCACCATCGAATAATCCTTCACGCCCATACAGCTCTGAGATGTATTTGGCCTGTTTGCCATTTTTGAGCTCAACAGTTGTGATCTGTCTGTAGGCAAACTCATCAGGATGATTACCTTCAAGTAACAGACTGAGCTCATTCTGTTTGAAGTTCTCAAGCTTCTTGTAGACTAACCCCTTCTTGATCACTCTGTTTCTAACATCTTTTGGGGAGGCTGTTTAGTCTCATAAGCTTTCTTGAAGTCTTCTACAATCTCCCAGGGTGATACTACAAGGACCACTGTGATCTCTTCATCTACGATCCTCTTTATCTGGCCCTTGTATCGTGCAGGAATATCCTTCTTCACAATTCTGTGAGCCACCCTAGGATCAGGCCACATCCTCACCTTTTTTTTCTGATATTGAAATGTGTTGGCGAGGGTGTACAGTCTCAGAGCTCTTCTTTCTTCATACTTATTATTGATGAGGAGGCAGCATAAGTTTTATCTATACTTTTTAGCATCTCCTCATCATGAAGCCTTTGCATTTGCTCTTCTTCAATCTTTACTCTCACAGTTTCCATCTGTGAGGTGGGAGTGATGGGCATAGATTTGGCTTTAGGCAAAGTTAGGACTGCAGAAAGAGGCAGCCTATCTTCCTCCTCATCATCCTCTTCTTCTTCTTCTTCTAGCCTCAACATCCTTCTCTTCTTCTTCTTGGATGCATCATCGGCTGTTGGTTTTGAGGGTAAAGGAGTTGGTTTAATGGGTTGTGGTAGTGGTGATTTTGAAGTGGTGGGTTTTGCAGGTTGTTCTAGCATTCTTGTAATGAGTGAGGCTTTGGAGTATTTTGCTAGTAGTTCATTCTTTTCCAGCACCTGCTTCATTTAAAGCTTCAATCACTAATCCCTTTGTATATGCTTCAGACGTACAGATCTTGGTGGTTATAGCCAAGATACTGTCCCTGGTCCATGACTTAATCTCTATCAATGATCTTCCAAGATACTTAGCAATAAATCTGATCATGATCTCCAGTCTTTCTCTTTCTAGCACATCATAGCTTGCCCATCTTGAGTTAATTTCTTCAACTTCAAGTCTTCTAATCTCTGAGTCAAGCTGTGCAGTGTCGAACCCTTGTCTGTATAGTTGGTCAATAATGGAGTCCATAGATTTGCTATGTGTAGCATCCGCCATTTTGACCATCTCATCAAGCTGGAGTTCTTTTTCTTTTCTTTCCATCTTCCTCTTCTTGTATGTGATGTGAAAGTCTTTGTGACTTTCACTCACTTGATCAGTGTCAGCTCCCTTCACATACTCTTCTTCCTTCTCAGTCTCTTTCTCAACAACCTCTTCTTCCTCCTGGTCTCTCTCTATCAATATGCGCTTCCCTTTGTCTTTCACTGACTGACTCTCCCCCTTTTTGGTTGCATTGGTTGCAAGGGTTTGAGTAGTAGAAAGCCTTGTGCTCATAATCTCCTCCACCAGTGGCTGTATGATTGAGGGAAGTTTGTCATCCAAGGTTTTGATCACAATGTCGGTGATCATTGGGGTGATGAGAGGTAGGGATTTTTGGAATATAGCAGCTGTTTGCTCAGAGGGGTTCTGTCCCTGAGAAACAGTGCCAGAAGTAGAGGCTGGTGGATTGAATGTTTGTAGTGGCTGAGTGTTTAGGAGACCTTCAGGTGAAGGTGCCATCTGTGGGTGTATGGTGGTATCAGATGGACTTGCTTCTTGAGAGAATTGGTCAAGTAGTCTTTGTAGTCTACTGACTTCTTCCTCAAGAATTGTGTTCTGGGCTAGAACATCATAAAAGAAGCCCAGGTCATCATCAGCAGATGCTGAATCACCTGACCTCTTGCTAGTAGCAAGATGTACATGCTCTGGGTGTAGACCAGATGTAGCATGTGCCCCTTTTTCTTGGAACTGGGGACTTCCAGCCTCAGGACGATGTCCTTCATCAGCTGTTGCCTCTGATGAGGTCTTAGCCATGTTACCAGCCTCAGTCTGATCATGTGCTGATGCAGAAGAGGTGGCAGCCTCATCAGATATTCTTGTCTCCGTATCTACACTAGGAGACTGAACATTTAAACCCCTGTGCTGTGGGTTGTCAGAAGCATGTTGATCCTCTTCCTCAATATCTGTGGTTTTCCCTTTAGATAGTTGTCTGGGAGGAGGAGAGGCATGCAGCTGAGTCAGCACATTTGCAATTATAAGTGTTGGACTTTGGGGGGCATTTTCATTTGGAGATGGGGTATTATGCACCTGGGGAGAATGGTGAGTTTCAATGGCAATCTCCTCAAATGAGGAAGATTCCAGATTTGTGGGTACCCCTTATTGGTTGCTTCAGGTTCCTTTTGAGAGGAATCCTGAGCGGCTGTGGCTGGGTGAGTCTCTGATACTACTGGGGGGTTAACACCAGTGAGTATATCCTGTCTTTGTGGTACAGGAGCATCTTCAGGTGACTCATCTTCCTGAATAGCTGTTTTGGTTCGTTTTGTTTTTGGTTTGGTGGGGACTTTGGATTTTGTGGTGGTGGCTGTGGGTTCCAGCTGCGTGGGTTTGCGCAGCTTGGCAGCCATTTTGAGTGATTGGTCAGAGTTGTGCCGGGAGTATACTTCAGGCAATACAGCCATAGCAGGGACTCCCAGGCCAACAAGTCCCTCAGCTTGAAGCTGGTTTTCAATTATGGCCATTATAAACCGAGGATATAGTATCCAACGGTTTAGAAAGTTGTTTTTGGGCCATATCCTTGAGCTCTAAGAATAATATTTCAGAAAAATTTAAAGGTTGTTGCTCAAGGATAGAGTACAATACCTGTTGCCACCTTGTGGACATTTGATCCCATGATGAAGTCTTTGGAGCCAGGCAGACATTTACCATATGAAAGATAAGCCGTTCAGCATCCTGGAAATGTTTCTTCAATATGGTAGAGGCACTCAGATTGCCTTCGTATCCATGGTGGGCAAAGGATAGATCAGTGGTGCCCTTTGGATAGCTGGTCGGGAAAGTGGCATCATCCAGGTTGAGGGTTTGGCGAAGAATCTCTGGATTGATGACCACCTTTTGGCTATGGACAACGAATGAAGTGACTCTGTGTCATTCTCCTCAGAGACAAGAGTGACGTTCGTCCAGAATTGGCTAAGGGATTCGGCATATATGGTGGGGTTTATCAGGAAGGCTGTTTGGTAAGGTGACTGGACCATTAAATCAATGGCGTTGTGAAACTTGGTCCAGAATGGTGATTTAGTAAGGTGAGCGACACAGTTGTGTCGAGGTTTTAGTTGCATGGTCGCCATGGATGAAGAGAGGGTACAGAGTTTTTGAACGTTAGGTTTGAGAGTGAAGGTGAGAAAAACTCTGGTGAGATAAGGGATTTATAGGGTAGGGTTATGAACCGACTGAAGGTTTTTGGTGAGTCATCATTTGCTGAAACTGATGACGTGGCATTAACTTTTTGAGGTTGAAATGACTGACCGTATTGGTGTGATCATCAGTTGTTATAAAACAACTGAAGACTTGGTTTTAACTGTCAGACATTGAAACAGCTGAAGTCTTTGATTTAGTCTTCAGTAGTTATAAAACTACTGAGGACAATTCCGACTTCAGGTGGTGAAACAACTGAGGACATGGTGTTTGTCATCAGTAGTTGTGTAACTACTGAAGACAGTGGTTTTGTCATCAGTTGATGTAAACAGCTGAAGACTTAGCGGTAGTCTTCAGTAGTTGTAAACTACTGAAGACATAGCTGTGGCTTCAGTTGTTTAGAAACAGCAGTTGGAAAAAAACTGAAGAGGAATTGCTCATCAGCTGTTGTCGTCAATTCTTAGCTTTTCAGCTGTTTCAGTCTGACCTCCACATTAAAATGTTTCATTGGTCATCAGTACTTATCTGCATTTCTGACATCAGCAGTTGTAGTTACATCAGCTGTTGTGATTTCATCAGCTGTTATAACTACATCAGCTGTTTTAACAAATGAAGTACTTATATATGACATGGTTACCAATGATCATCAGTATTTATTACTGAGATTATCGGTAGTTGTCACTTATTCTAGCTGCAGCATACCAAGCCTTAACACCAGGTTGTGGAAGTTGAACTATCCAAAGGCTTAGTAAAAATGTCTGCAAGCTCATCAGCACTAGGAACAAATTTTGGATCAATCAGACCTTTTTCAAAACAATCTCTAATAAAGTGATGTCTGATTTCAATATGTTTAGTCCTAGAGTGCTGGACAGGATTCTTGACAATACAAAGAGCTGAAGAACTGTCCATTAACAATGGAGTCTTAGTCTCAGTTATGCCATAATCCAATAATTGGTTTTGAAGCCATAATACCTGAGATGTACAACTTGCAGCAGCAATGTACTCGGCTTCAGCAGTTGATGTAGCAACTGAAGTTTGTTTCTTACTCTGCCAAGAAATCAAACAGTTGCCTAGGAATTGGCATCCACCAGAAGTTGATTTCCTGGTCAATTTACACCCTGCATAGTCACTGTCAGAAAAAGCAACTAATTTACCAGAATGTCTAGTAGAATACCATAAACCTAGAGATGGAGTGCCTTGCAAATATCTAAAGATCCTCTTGACTGCAATCAAATGAGACTCCTTAGGTGCAGCCTGAAATCTAGCACAAACACATGTAGCAAACATAATATCTGGTCTAGAAGCTGTTAGGTACATCAAGGACCCAATCATACATCTGTAAAGTGTTTCATCAACCACTTTACCTTTCTGATCTGTATCCAGTTGTGTGGTGTTGCACATGGGAGTAGAACAGGGTTTACAATTTTGTAAATCAAATTTTTCCAAAAGATTTTTTGTATATTTGGACTGATGAATGAAAATTCCATCAGCCTTTTGTTTGATTTGCAAACCCAGAAAAAATTGTAATTCCCCCATTGCACTCATTTCAAACTTTTGTTGCATCAGCTTTGTAAAGTCATCACACAACTGTGGATCAGAGGATGCAAAAATAATATCATCTACATAAATTTGAACAAGTAGATTATGCTGCCCTGCTTTCTTAATGAATAAAGTTTTATCTATGGTGCCTCTAGTAAAATTATTTTCAAGAAGAAAGTTTGATAATGTCTCATACCAGGCCCTAGGAGCTTGTTTCAACCCATAAAGAGCCTTATCAAGCTTATACACCCAATTAGGATGTTTGTTGTCCTCAAAACCTGGTGGTTGACATACATAAACCTCTTCTTTAATTTTCCCATACAGAAAAGCACTTTTGACATCCATTTGAAAAACTTTAAGATTTTGATAAGCAGCATAAGCTAAAAACAATCGAATTGCTTCCAGTCTGGCTACAGGAGCAAAGGTTTCATCATAATCAATACCTTCTTCTTGTGCAAACCCCTGAACCACCAGTCTGGCCTTGTTCTTAACAATAAGCCCATTTTCATCAGTCTTATTCCTAAACACCCATTTAGTGCCTATTGCACACTTACCTGGAGGTAGAGGAACAAGTTCCCACACTTGCTGTTTCTTGAACTGAAGAAGCTCAAGCTGCATGGCATCAACCCATCCATTGTCTTTTAATGCAATGTGATAATTCTTTGCTCTTGCTGACTGATGATGAAGAGAGCATAGAAGCAGAAATTTGACAATTGACTTCTTGTTGATACACCAGCAGTGATATCACCAATGATTTGAGACATAGGGTGATTCTTCAGATCTTGATACACAATGAGATCAGTGCAAGTGTTTGTAGCAGGCTCAGCAGCAACAGATGGTGATGGTGAAGAATTTCCTTGAAACCAATCAGTTGATGGTAGTTCAAAGGAAGTTGAAGTTGTAGAAATCTCATCAGCATTTGTTGTGGATTGTGCTGCTGGAGCTGCAGGAACATCAGGTCTAGCTGAATCAGGCAGTTGATCAGTAAATCTGAAGAGGTGAGTACTGCTATCATCATCATCAGCACCAGCAGTACCACCAGGTGGAGAACTGTTGACATGGCAACAGCAGGAGTTTGATGAGGAGCATATTGTAGTATGTCCAAATCAAATATCTCCACAGGATTTTGTGGAATCTTGTCCTTTGGAGATTCATTAAACTTAACATGTAGAGTCTCTTCAACCATCTTTGTTCTACAGTTGAAGACTCTGTATGCTTTGCAAGTTGATGATAACCAACAAAATATCCTGCATCCACCTTAGAATCAAATTTCTGGAGTTGATCCCTTGTGTTGAGAATGAAACAAGGACATCCAAAAGCTCTAAAGAATGAAATTAGAGGGGCCAAATGATGAAGAACTTCATATGGAGTTTTCATCAACCTCTTATTCACTAGAGCTCTATTTTGGACATAACAAGCAGTATTGATAGCTTCAGCCCAAAAAGTCATTGGCAATCCAGAGTCAGCCAACATGGACCTTGCAGCTTCAATAAGGGTCCTGTTCTTTCTCTCCACTACTCCATTTTGTTCAGGAGTTCTTGGAATGCTAAAATGCCTCTTGATTCCCTTTGAGAGGAAGAACTCATCAAGTGTGTTGTTTCTAAACTCAGTTCCATTATCACTTCTAACACACTTGACTGAGAGGGAATACTGCTTCTCAACATACAACACAAAGTTGATAATCTTCTGAGGTGCTTCATCCTTTGAATGCAAGAAGAAAGTCCATACAAATCTAGAGTAATCATCCACAATTACTAGACAGTATTTCTTCTTAGCCATACTCATCACTCTCACAGGACCAAAGAGATCCATATGAAGAAGTTGTAAGCAGGCTGTGGACTTAGGTTCTTCTATGGAAGGAAATGAAACTTTGTGCTGTTTTCCTTTTAGACAAGCAGTGCAGTCATCTTCACATTTGAACTCCTTCATGGGCAATCCCCTTACTAAACCATGGGTAATCAGCTGATTTATGTTTTTGAGATTAACATGACCCAGCCTTCTATGCCATAGTGTAGATTCTTGAGGGGAAGCCTTGGAAAATAGGCAAGGATGGCCTTTGAGATCTATTTTCTTAGAAAGATCTAAGGCATACACTCTTCCTGTCCTGTTGGCCTTAAGGAGAGTGTGTTTATCCAACACCTTGTCAATCAAACTCAGAACTTTGGATGACAGAATCCGGCAGTTCTGACTTGTGAAAAGAGCAACATGGCCTTTGTCACACATTTGACTGACACTCAAGAGGTTGTACTTGAGATTTTCCACATGGTTAACATCATCAAACTTTATTTCCCCATTGGAAACAAAGCCTTTGCCGATGATGTAACCCTTTGCATCATTGCCAAAAGATACAAATCCCTTCTTTCCTTGAGAGTAGTCATTAAGAAGTGATCTGTTTCCTGTCATATGCATGGATCCTCCACTGTCTACATACCAGATGCCTCTGTGGCATGTTGAAGAACCCTGCAGAACAAAGCAAATTAGTTAGATTTTGAGACCCAAACCTTTTTGGTTTTGGGCCTATTCACATCAACAGATGGTGGACTAACAAGTTTGCTAGAAATAACAGCTTGAGAGGAAGAAGATGGTGGAAAAGAGGAATCCTTTGGCTTGGACCTCCTTTTCTGTGGATTCAACATAGGAGCATCTAATTGGTTGACTCTTCCCAATAGATGTTGAACCATCATAACCAGCTGTGTCTGATTTTGTGATAGAGCTTTCAGCTCTTCAGACACATTAGGACTGGAGTTTGATAAGTTCTTATGTTGCACCTTCTTCTTTTGAGCAACCTCAGCTGTTACCTGTTTAACCCCTTCCTTTTTGGATTTCTTTTTGGACTTAGGGATTACAGGATTTGATGTTGCTGGTACAAATGTGGCTTTAAACTCATTTTTCATTTTTACCATTTTCTCTTTAATTTCATCTTTATGTTTGAGTTTGGATCCTCTTTTGTACCAACAATCATCAGTGAGATGATTAAACAAACCACATACTTCACATGGTTTCTTTTTCATCTTTTGTTGATCATCAACTAAAGAGGATGAAACTACTGAAGACTTGCTCTTCAGTACTTTGGAAGCACTATTTGCTTTCTTGGCTTCCTCTTTAGTAGTCTTCAAACTCTTTCTACTGACAGTTTCTTCTTTCTTCAGTGCTGTCAGTAGTTGGAGCTTGAACTTCAGGAGTTAAATCTTGCTCTCCAGTCCTTTCAGGACTTTCAGACATAACTCCTGAGTTGACCAACTCTTTGATCATGTGAGTGTCAGCAATTGAACTATCAATATTAGCTGATAAGTTCTGAGAGGGCTTATTGCTGACTTCAACTTTTGATGATGCTTTATCAGAAAGTGAATCACATGATGAGGTGGATTGGTTATTGCTTTCTCCATCAGATTTCACCTCTACTCTTGGAGCAAAATCTGTAGGAGGAGCAGTGTGATTATAACCAATGCCAAACTTCACATTGGAAGCTGATTGCTTACTAAGAAGCATCTCAAAACCTTTGCATGATTTCACCCATCGATCACACTCTACTTGGGTGACTGCAAGGGTTTCTTTAAGACTTTTCTGGTCCTCCAGAATAACCTCTAGCTTAGCCTTTTCATCATTTAATTGGCATTTAAGCTTATAAATCTCATCATTTTTACTATTAAGAACAGACTCATACTCAGCTTGTCTTTTGGAAATAGTTTTCTCAAACTCAAGTTTTTCATTTATTAATGCTACATTTGCCTCTCTAATAGAGACAAAAGCAGCAATGCAAGATTCAGAACATAACTTGGCTTTGGCCTCTGAAGATACCTGAGTTACCTGTGAAGATGATGCAGTTGAGCAGGAACCCTCAGTTGATTCCAGAGCCATAAGTGCCAGATTTCCAAAAGGACTATCACCACCATGTTGATCAGCACTTGTGAACAGTTGTTCATGACCAGACATGTCATCTGGCAAGCTGCTCCAATCAACAACTTCTGGGGTGAAAAAGCTATGTTGTTGAGGTTGAGGGGGTTGATGAGATGGTTGAGGTTCTGGAAGTGCATGAGGTTGTGGTACCATAGGAGCTTGAACTTGACTGGTTTGTGGCATGTAATAACACGGGTAAGGATAAGGCATTTGACCCTGAGGAACAAAATATGCAGGAGATTGTAGTTGAGACTGATGACTAGAATTGACAGGATGTTGCCCTTTGTTTTGTTGACTATTGCTAGGAAAAGTCACAAAGGTGCAGAGGAATTAGATCCAGATGATCTACATTCTCTAGCAAAGTGTCCAAGCCTTTGGCATCTGTGACACCTCAACTTACTCTTGTCAAAACCAACTTTGGTTTTGCCAGAGAGTCCTGGGAACTTTCTTCCAGTTCTTTTATAGAACTTCTGAGATCTGATATTTATCAAGGCCATTTGGCTCAAAATATCCATCTCTTCTAAGTCATCATCAGCAATCCCCTTGAGATCATCCATGATGAAGCATAGATTGTCATTATTACACCCAGAAAATTGACTATCAACACTCACAAATGCTGAATCAGAAATATTTGAAGAGAAATCAATATGCTCATCATACTGGCATTCAGATGAAGCATATTCTGACTCATGACTAACCAGAGCAGTATTGCCTGGTACAAAGTCCTCAGTGAGCTTACCAGATGAAGACAGTTTTCTCTTTTGTTCTATCTCTCTCTCAAATGTGAGTAGTTTCCCATGAAGTTGGGTGAGAGATAGTTTGTCCAAATTTGCACTGGAGCGTAGGACAATGGTATATGTGTCCCATCTCTCAGGCAGTGATCTGAGAAATCTGTTATTCATCTGAACATTAGTGTACTCATGTTTGACCCATTTTCAATTCAGAGATCAAAAAAGAGAACCGCTCCTCAAACTGTTGAGTCAGTGTCTCACCCTTCCTATGAGAGATGTCTCATATTGTTGGGCAAGGATCTCTCTATTATTTGCCAAGACCTCATCTGTTCCTCCAAATTGTTCTTTCAAGGCATTCCAGAGGTCATGGGCAGATTCATAGTGCATTAACCCAGAATAAATTTCATTTGGTAGCGCCATGGCTAGAATTCCATGAGCTTTTGCATCTATCTCAAATAATTTCTATCTTCATCTGAGTATTGATCCTTCCTCTTCGGAACCATTTGATTGGTTCCGGGTTATTCACCATAGGCTTATGTGGACCATGTACCACTGATGTCCAACAACCTGAACTGTTAACAGACAGGTGATGGAGCATACGACGTTGCCATATGTTATACTCATTCCTAACCAGCATTGGAGGCTTGGTTGAGGAACCAGTATTGTGAGGATCATTGGAAGGAGTAGTCATTTTGAAACCAAAAACAATTTTATTCAAGCAAAAATTTTGACACACCACAACAAACTCAATGAAACTGAGAATAAGTCTCAGCATGAATGATTAAAAACACAGAAAATTCAATCTCTATAACAGTTTCTTGCAAAAGGATACTAATTCACTCAAACTTGGATCTTGAAGAGCAGTTTCAATGATCAATTATTAGATCGATCAATGATTAACCAGCTCTGATACCATTTGACACGATCAACGATCACAAGTTTGAAGTATAAGAGTGTAATGCAGCGGAATGAAGATATGAATTAGTCAAGTTATAGCAAGAGAGTGTTATTTGTAACAAATGCGAGAGAATATTTTTCTGTGATTTGGAATGTTTCAATAATGCTCAATATTATTGCTCAATCATTCATAGTTACAATAAGGTTGGCACTCCTTATATAGAGTGCAATCACTGCTGTAATCACGGGGTGGTGATTACTAGCAGATCTAGTACAAAAATAACTACTTCTTAACAAACTACTGAAATGTTCACGACTACTGAGAACATGTCAGAGTAGTTAAGTATAAAACATGAAACAACTGAAAAAGAAAACTACTGATGCTACAACGACTGAAGAACAAACTCTTCAGTCGTTTTACAAAACTACTGAAAATAGAAAATATAAAACTACTGAAAGCAAACCGTCACAACTACTGAAGAAGTCCTCTTCAGCTGTTGTGACAACATCTTCAGACTTTGTCTTCAGCACTTGTGTCTTCAGACTTTGTCTTCAGCACTTGTGTCTTCAGACTTTGTCTTCAGCACTTGTGTCTTCAGACTTTGTCTTCAGCACTTGTGTCTTCAGACTTTGTCTTCAGCACTTGTGTCTTCAGACTTTGTCTTCAGCACTTGTGTCTTCAGACTTTGTCTTCAGTTGTTGTCTTCAGCTGATGTGGACTTCAGTAGTTGTTGTGACGTCTGAGGGACTTAAAGGTTTTTCTGATCCGGCTCATTGGTTCTTTTGGTCCAACAATACTATTCCTATGTACGTATGATGTATGATCACGAACGAATGTAAAGCACTGTATGATTTTGAAAGAAAGTGAAGAACGGTTTTACGAAAGAAAAGTATGTTTTATTATAAAACTAGAACTTACTCAGCAACGCTGACTTTGATGTGTTTCCAGTTGGCAGGTATGTTGCTGAGGATGGCACGGGGCGGCTACTCAGCTCTTTTAAATGTCATCCATTTATATAGGGCTTTTGTGATGTAATGCAACAATATATTTCGTAATTGATTAACAATGTATTATTTGGCAAAAGCTTTTATAGTATAATAAGATGTCTATTTTGATAATTCCGCTGTAATATTTTATGAAAGTTAAATGTATTTATTTGTTTTATGTGTGATGAATGACCAACTGTGGGCGTCCCGGGAACGGGGCCTTACAAGTTGGTATCAGAGCCAAAGTTTAAGTGAAATGGGTAAATTTTCAAAATAAACCTTAACTTAAACTGAGAATGGGACGGAAAGGGAATGGGATGCCAATCTGAGTAGGTGCGTGCCATCAGGTATTTTCATAATGTTAACCGGTATTATGTGCGTATGTTATATGGTTTATGTGTTGCTGGTAGATTTTAATACTGATGTAGTCAGGACAGGTAATGCTTGGGGTATGAAGACTAAAGTAAGTGGCTAATCACAACTGGCCACTATAATTAGGGACTTACTATACTTGACATAAACTGAGATGTTCCTTGAATGACTGTGTTAGTGTTTGAATCTTTCAGTGTGTTAGAGAATGGGCGGTGGTAGATCTTCGAAAGCTTCTTGTGGTGGAGGTGGTGGTGGACGTGGTTCTGAACCACGGGTCACAAGAGGAAGGCTAGGGCCGAAGAGGTGGTTCATGAAGAACCTGAGACCCCTCATCCGGAGGGCAGTGATGAGAATGCTAATCTGAGGGCCTCGATGAGAGAGGCGGTCATGGAGGAAGTGCATCAGGTCTTTCAGACGATCCTACCGTCTGTAGTGACCGAAGTGATAAAGGCTGTTAGAGATGGGGAGAGATAGGAAACGGGTAGACCTTCGGGAGAAAGGAGACGGCCCGAGACCGAAACAGTTTTCTCCGATGACGAAGAGGAAGTAGAAGAGGAAGAGCCTGTGCCGAAGGTGGCACGAGGCTGTAACTATGGGGAGTTTTAACGATGCAAGCCCCTAACTTTTGATGGCAATGGTACTGCTGCTACTGCTCACTGATGGGTGAGTGAAATGTAAACTATTTTAAATATCAGCTAGTGCCGGGAAGACCAGAAGGTAAAATTTGCTACCCACTCTTTCGTGGACTCAACTTTGTGTTGGTGGGACAACATAGTCCAAGTTGAGGGCAGTCGGGCTATTGGAAGGATGAGATGGTCAGAGTTGAAGAGGCTGGTGATTGAGGAGTTTTGTCCTCACCGTGAGATGGATAAAGTTGAAAGAGAGTTCCTGATGCTGGAAGCGGGAACAATGACACATCAACAGTACACCACAAAGTTCAACAAGATGGCACGGATAAAGTGTCACCTCTTTCGCGAAAGATCAAGAGGTATATTCAGGGCTTGCCGACGGACATCCGTAGGCACATGATCGCTGCCCGACCGAGCACATTTAGGTCGGCAGTTGACCTGGCGGGAAGGTTGTACGACGAGCGGGTGGCGATGGCGATGACAGACGAAGGGGAGGAGCGAGCCTATGTTAAGAAGGGAAAGGAAGGCGAGATAATGATGGTGGATTTGCGTATGAAGGTACGGCGTCGAGGGAAGATGATCGGAATATAATAGAAAGAAAAGGAGAAGTATGCAAAAAGTGTGGTAGAGGCCATGAGGGGGAATGCAAGTGGGACTAAACGTCTGTTTTCAGTGTGGGAAGGAAGGCCACATGGCGAGGGATCGCCGCACGGCTAAGTGCTACGACTGTGGCGAGACTGGACACGTGAGCAGGGATTGTAAGAAGTCGAAGGCAGGAAGCCCCGATGCGAGGAAAGGGAACAGAGGGTGAAGGCTAGAGCTTTTGCCATGATCGAGAGGACGCTAGAGCGGACTTCGACTTGAGGTCAGGTACGTTTCTGGTAATTCGAAATTTGTGCATCTATGATTTAAATGCAATGCTAGTAGTAGTCTCATTCCTATTGTTTTCTGTTGTAAGTGGCATGTTAGGAGAAGGAACATCGAGGAGCCCTTCGATGTAGAGATTTCTATTAATGAATCCACTAGGTTACCTAGATGCCCTAGAGGATTACAGGATAGAATTGAGAAAGCGTTGGTTCCTGCTAGACCGTTCAGGACAGACTTGGGTGGATAGGCGTACACCATAAGGTGAATAGGTTAGCAATCCATGAGGCGTGGACGTATCGCCTACTTTGCCGATGTAAGGTATGTGGATTTACTAATATCTCAACCGTCAGATGTATCGAGAAACGAGTAAAGATTATTGGTGGCCAAGTATGAAGCGTGATATGATGGAGTAAGTGAGTAAATGCCTTACTTGTCTACAAGTGAAGGACGAGCACCAAATGACGTATGGGAAATATTGAGGTGACTGAGGCTACGACTGAGAAGCTCGAAAGGATCAAAGCCCTGATGGAAGTAGCCAAAGATAGACCAGAAGTCGTATGTTGATAACCTAATTAAATCAGTTTCCCCTCGAACTTAACCATGGATCGAACCCGTGATCGGCAATAAATCAACCAAAACACCTGTTTCGCTAAGGATTCAGTCAGAACTGATAACCACAAGCAAATTCGAACCGTTCGACAATTAAAACAAAATAATAATCCAATTAAACGAGTTCGAACGTTCGGGTCAACGTTCTGAATTCGCCAATAATTACAATTTCAGTTGAAACGATGAATAAAACTTTGAATTTAACTCATTTACAATCGAATTCAAATCGCAACCGTTTGGGTTTGTTCACATCAAATGGAAGCTACTTAACAGAGGGGTATCGTTACATTCGATCCCTTTAAACTTCTTATACACCTAATCGCTTGAAAAACACACCACAAACTTGAAATTAAAACCCCTGTTCATCGTGAAAGAACCGAAGCTAAATCGAAGTAAATCATAGCAATTCGCACATAATCGGGTAAGTTAATCACATCTACACACTCGTTATGACATGGGGAACAAAAGCCCTATGGTTAATTTGAGCAAAAACATCCATTTGATCTTCAATTATGGTTCGAATCAGATTAGGGTTTATCTGATTTGGGGCTATTTTGTATTAAGAGCTTTTGAGAATTAGGGGCCGAAACCTAACACGGCCACGGTCCTTAGTTCACTTGAAAAACACAACTCTCCTGAACATGAGGTCCCCGACTCAAACCGGGGAACCTCATGTTTTAGTTTTAAGGCTTTTTAGCCTTTAATTTAAATCCATATTTTTTTTAAAATTTATAAAAAAATCAATTTATGAACTTGTTAATTTTTTTAGACACCATACTATTTTCTGCAAATTTATTTCATAAAACATCTTAATATTTTATTTAAATATTTAAGACAAATAATATATTTAGTTTATTTTCTTATAAAATAGACTTTAAATAATGTCTTAAATCACTAAATTATTATTTGTTCAAATATTATTTATATATATTATTGTTTAAATGATGGTTCTTTTTAAAAATTATAAAAGTTTATTTAGACTATACTTAAACTTTATTACAAATGGTTTTCTATTCATTTCTTAATATTAAAATGATTAAATAGTATATTTCATTTCCATTGATTCAAAATGTAATCAAATATTTCATTTTATTGGATTTATTTTTAAAACCCCCAAATACCAAATTGAAACCCTAGTTCTTGTAAATTCGTTAAACTTATTATTAGACGTTAAAATCTTGTAAAACATATATATATATATATATATATATATATAATATATATATATTATATATATATATATAATTATTATATATATATATATATATATATATATATATATTAGGTACCTTGTGAATAATTTACGCTGGGACAACGTTTATTTTCTTATTAATCTTCCAATTACATACTTATTGATCATATGAGTTTCCTTGCCCCATTTTTATATTATTTCACACCATTTTGGGGTAAAACATGTTAACTTATTAAACTTACACTTGTAAATGTTTTATACTTGCAATTCATCTTTACTTTTTGTCATGGTTATTTGTGTTATTATGAGTTTTATATGAGATACATTATATGTTGACAAGTATTAACTATTGCTAGCCTGTCGACGTCATAATTCTATGGGCCTGACAAGCCTATTTGGTGCTAAAGCCGATATATTGCCGGCTCCTGATGACGTATGACTTGTTCATCATGGGAACCAAGTACACTTAGCCAATCGTTATAAACTTGTAATCTTAATCTTGGTCGAGGTTTGATTGTAGCTATATGTGTTCTATAAACTTGCATAACTCTTAACCTTTGACATGAATTGCTACTTGTAACCTTTTGATATATTTATGTATATTAAACCTTTGGAAACTCACTAACTTTCATAGTTGACATTTATTTTTAACATGTTTCAAGAAATGCTCAAGCTTGAAGTTATCTTTTGAAGTTTGTAAATCTAGGATTTGGACCTAGAATAAAGAATAAAATGCTTTGGATTTTTTTGTCTTATGTTTTGTTTATTTCATGTTTTGAGACATATGTTTGTAATTCACATTTGAAACTTATGATTATAATATTTGAATTAAATGATAGCGTTATGTGGCTGTGAACAATCTTAACCCTCACATCTCGACGATTCTACTGTAACATCCTGTATTTTTTCCGTTAACTAAAAGTTAGCATCGTTATTCTTGTCAGGACCAAAGTTATCAATCTTGTACCATATGGATGATTTATGCTTATTTCTTAATTGTTATTAAATTTTTTTAATGAATAAAAGTTAATAATCAAAACATTAAATTGAACTATAATAATAATATTAATAAAAAATAATAATAGCAAGAAAAATTAGTAAGTTATATAAATAATAATAATAATACTAAAAATAATAATAAAAGTAATAATAATAGCAAGTAATAATAATAATAACAATAAAATACCTAAAATAATAATTATAATAACAATTTGTAAAAGTTATTAAAGTTGAAAATTTTAAAACTTAAGGTTATATAAGTGCAAGGGTTTATATGTCATTTTATAAACTTTAAAAATGAACTTTGTGCATAAAATTATAAACAATCAAAAGTTGGGGGGCCATTTGTGTAAATTTATAAAATCAAAACAAACACCCCCTTTCACCCCCGCAAATCCGGCGGCCTCTCCGGCCACCTCGGCCGACTCCGGCGAGGGTTAAAAACCTAAAATGTAACCGTTTTAACCAAATTAAATCGGTTTCCCCTCGAACTTAACCATGGATCGAACTCGTGATCGGCAATAAATCAACTAAAACACTTGTTTCGCTAAGGATTCAGTCAGAACAGATAACCACAAGCAAATTCGAACCGTTCGACAATTAAAACATAATAATAATCCAATTAAACAAGTTCGAACGTTTGGCTCAACGTTCTGAATTCGCCAATGATTATAATTTCAGTTAAAATGATGAATTAAACTTTGAATTTAACTCATTTACAATCAAATTCGAATCACAACCGTTTGGGTTTGTTCACATCAAATGGAAGCTACTTAACAGAGGGGTATCGTTACATTCAATCCCTTTAAACTTCTTATACACCCAATTGCTTGAAAAACACCACAAAAACTCGAAATTAAACCCTGTTCATCGTGAAAAAACCGAAGCTAAATCGAAGTAAATCATAGCAATTCGCACATAATCGGGTAAGTTAATCACATCTACACACTCATTATGACATGAGGAACAAAAGCCCTATGGTTAATTTGAGCAAAAACATCGATTTGACCTTCAGTTTTGGTTCGAATCAGATTAGGGTTTATCTGATTTGGGGCTATTTTGTATTAAGAGCTTTTAAGAATTAGGGGCCGAGACCTAACACGGCCACGACCCTTGGTTCACTGGTAAAACACAACTCTCCTGAACAGGATGTCCCCGGTTCGAATCCGAGGAACCTCATGTTTTATTTTAAATCTTTTTAGCCTTTAATTTAAATTCAGATTTTTTTTTTAAAATTTATAATAAAATCAATTTATGAACTTGTTAATTTTTTTTAGATACCATACTATTTTTTGCAAATTGATTTCATAAAACATCTTAGTATTTTATTTAAATATTTTAGACAAATAATATATTTAGTTTATTTTCTTATAAAATAGACTTTAAATAATGTCTTAAATAACTAAATTATTATTTATTTAAATATTATCTATTTATATTATTGTTTAAATGATGGTTATTTTTAAAAATTATAAAAGTTTATTTAAACTATACTTAAACTGTATTACAAATTGTTTTCTTTGTATTTCTTAATATTAAGATGTTTAAATAGTATATTTCATTTTCATTGACTCAAAACATAATCAAATATACAATTTTATTGGATTTAGTTATTAAAACTCCCAAATACCAAATTAAAACCCTAGTTCTTGTAAATTCGTTAAACTTATTATTAGACGTTAATATCTTGTAAATATATATAATTAGGTACCTTGTGAAGGATTTACGTTGGAACGACGTTTACTATTACTATTAATCTCCCAATTACATACTTATTGATCATGTGAGTTTTATTGCCACATTTTTTATATTATTTCACACCATTTGGGGTGAAACATGTTTAGTTATTAAACTTATACTTGTAAATGTTTTATACTTGTAACGCACTTGCAATTCATCTTTACTTTTTGTCATGGTTATTTGCGTTATTGTGAGCTTTATATGAGATACATTATATGTTGATAATCATTAACTATTGCTAGTCTGACGACGTCATAGATTTATGGGCCTGACAAGCCTATTTGGTGCTAAAGTCAATGTATTGCCGGCTCCTGATGACGTATGACTTGTTCATCATGGGAACAAAGTACACTTAGCCAATCGTTATAAACATGTAATCTTAATCTTGGTCGAGGTTTGATTGTAGCTATATGTGTTCTATAAACTTGCATAACTTATAACATTTGACATGAATTGCTACTTGTAACCTTTTGATATATTTATGTATATTCAACCTTTGGAAACTCACCAATTTTCATAGTTGACCTTTGTTTTTAACATGTTTCAGGAAATGCTCAAGCTTGAAGTTATCTTTTGAAGTTTGCAAATCTAGGATTTGGACCTAGAATAAAGAATAAAATGCTTTGGATTATTTTGTCTTATGTTTTGTTTATTTCATATTTTGAGACTTATGTTTCTAATTTATATTTGAAACTTATGATAATAATATTTGAATTAAATAATAGCTTTATTTGGCTGCGAACAATCTTAACCCTCACATCTCGACAATTCCGTCGTCAAGGTTGGGGTGTGACACCATCGTTCGTGTTGATGGAGGGATGAAAACGAATCAACAGTTTAATGATGTCGCATATCCTAACAAATAAAATACTGTAAATTATATAAAAATAGATATTTAAATCAAAATATTGAACTGTTTACAATTTGATGTTTTATCTTTTGTAAATTGAAATTGAATTTATCGCATATCCTAATAAATATAAAAAAAATATTGTAAAGTATATAAAAATAGATATTTAAATCGAAATATCGAACTTTTTACAATTTGATGTTTTATCTTTTGTAGATTGAAATTGAATTTAGGCAACGTTACATGGAGTTGTCTTTTTTTAAACGTAGAAATGTTACATAGTTATGATTATCTTTAACAGTTAGATTGTATTTCCATAGCATATTATTGGTTTTAAGTTTTGATAAGTTGAAATAAGTTTGAAGCATGTAAGATTAATTCGTAGTATATTTCCATTTCCATAAAATATTATTTTTAAAATTATAATATTGGATCACAAATGATATATTGAATGTCTTAAACATATAAGATTATTAAAAGAAAAAGTATAACCATGCGTCTTAAAGTTTGTGACTTTATTTTGTTAATGTTGTTTAGATAATAAATATTTTGTAAACATTAAAAGTCATAATAACAAACTACCATATGAATTGAAGAAAGATTAAAACAACGGCATAATTAAATTGCGTTAAAAAAGTAACAAAACAAAAATAACAGTCTTGGCAAAGACACCACAAAACGTTGCATGAAACATAAAAATGCAAGTACAAGATTTCTAAAGTAGTAATACGAAAACTACTTCTCAATTTTTGGTGTTAGTAGTGTTTGCTTTTCAAGATCCTTGTCATCATCTTTTTTGTAGCTTATCCTTGGTTTTGTGGAAGAGTGAGATGAACCTTCTTCAACATAATAGACGAAGTGAAGGTTACGCTTAAAATCTTGACCAGCAAACATCGAAGAAGGTGTTTCTTCATCATCTATAGATGAAAATTGTTTGCTTTTAACAATGTTTGACACCGGTGTTACTTCATCTCTCGTCCAAGAAACAGATTCCTAAATAATAATAATAATAAATAATAAGGAAGATTATATTTTTTTATAAAATATTAAAACCAAAAAACTTAATAAGTAACTAATTTAAACTTTACCTCGACAGCAGTGTTAACTTCGATATAGGATCTCGTACGATTTATAAATTTGAAACAAAGGGAGCAATTATATGATGAAATTAATATATGCTTGGTTAAACATATTATAAAATTATAATATATTTTTAAGGTAAATCTAAGTAAAGCCAAAAATATAAATCACTAACCTGTAGTGGTTCAAGTTTTCTTTCAAGCTTAGAAACAATCTCAAGATCAGTGGTTAATTTGGAAATCGAATAATATTCCTTGTTCGTTTCCAGATTATATTTTGCAACATGAATCTTGAACGCAAACTTCATGTCAATGATGGAGTTGAACTCGGTAGGGACATTCCCACTGTAGATAGCTGATTGATAGAGATAAGTATGTGTTAGAATTATATCAAAGAAAGGTATAGTGAAAATATGTTAGTTTTAGTCAACATTATACCTCTTTATTGTTGTCTAGTAAGTGGCTTGCTGAAACCTAAAGAACTTTACGCGCCTCTCGATCAAATAGTGTTAGAGTGACAATTCCGGTACAATCTTAAACACGTATAGGTATCTTAAACCTAACAAAAATTTAAAGATGGTTAACATTATGCAAAGGATACTGGTACATAATATAAACAAAAGAATAGAAGGTAATATAAAGCAAGATTAAGGTTGTGAAATTGTATAACTTTGGTATCGCGGTTATGACATCATCCTTGCAAATTTTACAACCAATAACACTACACCCATCAAATTCTCTGGATCCATCAGGTTTTAGGGTACAAGTAACTTTTGTGGTGACCTTGATGCTGCATTTCTTGCATCCACTATACTACCAGGGAACATCATCAATAACACCTTTAACGATTCCAACGATAATCAAGAACTTTGGCTGTAAACATACAAAGGTATTTAGAGGTTAAAATATCAGATGTTGATATTTGATAGTTGTGTCTTAAAAATTTTGATATAATAAGATTACTGTTTTAGTATCAAGAATCTCTCCAATTGTGAAGAAGTCATTATTCTTGAGAAAGTTGTCGTCCATAGTGGATGTAATGATGGATGTTGTAAACCCAGATTTAGATGATGACATCTGATCTTTTGATTTTTCAATGAATCTTTACAGAATTACATTATAATCAATATCTATTACATGATATAAAGTACACAAAAATAATAAGTACAATTAGATAAGTATAAATTTTATTTATGTCTTGGAAGATTAAAATTAATAAAAAGTGGACCAAGTTTGTAGTATTAAACCTTTGTTTGAAAGTACTTATTTCCTTAATGTCAGAATCGATAAAGAACTTAGTAACAGTGTAAGCGTTTGAAACTTGCGGACATCCTGCAAAAATTAACATCAATTAATCAACCAAACAGTTAAACAAAATCAATATATCTTAAACTTCAAAGTGACTGTTTAAAAACTTTTAATAATATTAATTACCTTTGAAAGTCCTATATTTTCCGAACTGAATAATGATATCCAAATTTCGATCATGTTCATTCTGATTGACATAAGTTTCAAATTGCTCAGGAAATTGGTCCCACAGAGTAGCATCGACCTCTTTGTCTCTGTGCAAACATTGTAACTTGTGTTAGTAAGAGTAGTATAATGGCATTTATGGATAATAATTACAAGTGAATAAGTATTCAGACTCTAGATCTTTGAGTTTGTCACAACCTCAAAATCCACGTGCGGAGTTTTACCGTGAGGCGTATGAACAAACCAGGATCACAATCACTAGTTACTCAGAACGACACTATATGCCACATTTAAAACAACCCAAACAAAGTTCAAACTTTTAATAAAACCATGAAGAAGCGTTTAGTATATAAAAACAAAACCCAAATATAAAAATAATAATTTGGCTAAACACGCGCCAACACAATAATTTAAAATCCATAAATGAAAACCAACAATTATGTCCTTAAAATAGAGTCTTAGAATGCATGTTGGACCTGTATTGTGCTCCTAATGGCAAGCTGAGTTAACGACCTGAGAATAGCATACTAAAATGTCAACACAATGGTGGTGAGTTCAAGAGTTTGCGTTTATCATAAACAATAACATTTGCTTAATATAATAAGTGTATAGAAATAGATAGCTAGTCTATGTTCATAAGTACTAACAATAGTGATTTCGCGAGCGAAGCTGACTATGTTGCGTTTGTTGCCTCCCGTCACGACTTACCAGGTCGTGAAGAATGTTTGTGTTTAGGAAAATATTGCACCGGTTTGACCTCGAGTCGCACAGGTGAGGCTTGTCAAACCCAGTAGTACTACCCATGATTTCTCGCTAGTTACCATTATTAACGATCCGAAAGTGTGAGAACTTTCAAGGTATCAAGCACTATGTTAAAACATACACAACTTAAAATAATAAAATTGCATTTGAGTACAAGTATGCTACCTCCCCTAGAAGAATGTTTATAAAATAGAGGGGCATGAACTCATCAGGTGTGCAAAGATAATGACAAAAGAGAACTGATGATAGGTGCAAAGACAACCCTTCAAAGGTTACTAGAACACACAAGTACATAAGTACGTGTACACAGAGAAACTTAATAATCCTAGGTCAACCTAGTTGACTCGTTGGTGACATATTAATTGAAATATTGTTAAATCATGTATATCAACTTAACATACAAGAATACCATACAAATTATCCACGTGTATCACATCATCAACCCAAGTTCTACCTAGGTCATCATACAACACTAGATCATCATACAACTCATGCAAATCTCAAACAACCAGCATATTCAACACAAATATATATATATATATATATATATATATATATATATATATATATATATATATATATATATATATATATATATATATATATATATATATATATATACACATCATAACCATTAGTTCATACGTGAAGTCTAATCATGCACTACATGCCATGTGAAGCCACTAACGACTTCACATCCTAAACCCTGCCAATCCTACTAAGTAGGGGCCTCAGATTCGTACGCGTGTATGACAATCATAATCACATTCATTCACTTAGTTCATTCTAACTAACATACACAGTGACAATCAATCCAATCCTAAACATGATATCCTAATCACTAACCATAATTCATCATCATGTATGATCACCAAAACCTAATCTCCTTACATGATCAACCAAGCATCCATACAACTCAATTACACATTCTATCACATAAAACATCATCAACAAGCTTTCTAACAAGATCCTAACATCATAAGCATGCCCAATTCATCAAATCCAATGTTCTTAACAAATAAAGTTTTGCTTTTGGGAAAGTAACACCCAAAAAGCAATTTAGCATCCAATTCAATCATAATTTCATAAATTTTATACCTAATCAAGTTCATACATTCTTTCTAACTTGCTAATTATCACTAACTCATCCAAATTCCCAAATATCATTCACAAAAGTTTCTACTTTCAGTAAGTCATGATCAACAACTCAAATTCATGGATTTTCTTGCATAATTCAATCAAACTAACATCCAAGCATTGTATCTAACATCATAACATCATCAAATCATTAATTCCAAGAACAAAAATTTTCCTCTTATGATAATGTATGAACTAGATGATCAATCCATGGATTTCTTGCATAATCAACATAATCTAGCATTCATACAACCTAACTAACATCATATTAACATCTAACAATCATCAATTTCATGTTTTCATCACCAATTTTGGATTTAGGGTTCATCAAGATCAAAACTATAAAAAACCAATCAAAACTAACCTTTAGATGTGTAGAAATCAATAATTGAACTTGTAAAACACCTTGTAATCACTTGAATCACTCAAAAATCAAATTGTATGTGTGTTGAAGCTTGAATTCGCAAGGGAGGGGGTGTGGGGATGAGGTTGTGGCTGAATGAAGGGTTTGGGAGGCTAGGGTTGGGTTAATTTTGGTAATATTTGGTTTTAGAATAATTACAATGTAACCCCTTTATTTTATTTTATAAAACTAATCTTTTTAAAACTTTTTGATAAAAAATAAGTTTAAGAACTAATTATAAGTATTATCAACCAATAATAATAATCATCAACATTTACAATAAGTTACACAACACATGAAATATATATAACACTTTGTCACGTTATCGCGTAAAATTTATAAAACAAACATTTAAAATTTCTATAAATTCATGCATCACATAATCACAACTAATAACCAACATTATTAATTATATTATCATTGTTTATCATAGATTATTGTTATTAAGTCACCAACGTTCAACGACAACTGGTGTGTGCTCACGAAACGTGTATGCAAGACCTAATAAAACAAACGGAGTTTGGTAACGGAAAATTACCGGATGTCACAGAGTTGAAGATTGAGTCTTTTTGACAATTTGCCATCAGGCTGCTCTAACTTGACCATTGAATAATATCTGATGACAGCACCAATTAAAACTATGAAAAAGTGAACAGTGAAAGTATTTTAAAAGTGATATATTGGAAAATAATGGATGAAAAGATACAAATAAAGAAAAGATTAAATTAAAATACCAATTGTTGTATTTTCTGCGAGTTTCTTATCCTTAACACACTGAAAATCTGTAAAATCACAACCGTACTCGGAAGCTACAGGTTCTGGACTTCTTGTAACAACAGTTTTTTCAAGAAAACAGATTTTGTGTGGTATGTGATAACTTTATATTTATAATGATTCTCTGCCACGGTTAGCTTATAGATTAGCAGACATTTTTTTTCTAGAAGCAGTATTTGTTACGATGTACAATATTTTTTCAAAACGGTTGCCACCATTTTTGTACCCTATAATATAATGAAATCATAAAGTTAAAAACTGAAAAAATGGTGTAGCTGTTTAGAATTTGAATGATTCATTTGACGTGAGCATACTGTTTCATCCATTATGATCATGTCATAAGAGTACACTTTTGTTGCATCATTCAACATGGGTCTGGTCCAAAGTCGGATAATGCGGACCTTCAAAGTGTATTCTTGAGTTAAAACACTCAAGTCCTTGAACAAAGTAATCTTGGAGAGAGCCATTAACAACTCTGATTCTAAAAACCAAAACAAAGATTAAAGGTATAATGTTAGAGAATATAGGTTGTATAAGTAGTAGAATGTATTTAAGCAAAAATACCTTTCGAAGTTAGCCTAAGCGCATTAAATTAGAACTGAATAATTTAAAGTTATATGGTTTAATGGGTAATTTATAAGTAACGATTCAGATTTTAGTATAGAAATATCTTTATCAAATATAGAAGTGTTTAATGTGGGTAAATATGAATAAGAAATAAAAAATTGATTGATATATTATGAAATTGACTTTCCTGTTTTAAAAAGTTTATAAATGGTAATATAGTTTTGATTTAGAATATATAAATAAAGGAAATGAAATCACGTGTACTAAAAATTGGAAAGGATGTGAAAATTGAAGTTTCAAATTTTAATTTTTAAGAATAATTTATAGTTTAATATTACACAGCAAATAAAAAATAGAAAAACAAAACATAATTTATTCAAAACTTGAATTTATAATTTAATTATGGTTTGATAGTATGCATCAAATAAAGAAATAAATTACAACTTTTAAAAAATTCTGAAAAATTAGCTAAACCACCCATATTCAACTACATTAGCAAAATAATTTAAACAAAATAAAATGTGAAGTAAATTTTCGTACCCCATTTTAAGCTCCTTTTTATCCACACGATAAAGCAAAATCGAATGTGATTTAACTATGGATTCTAGTATGATATAAAATGTGATAAAAGCTCCTCGTGTCGTCACTTTCAAGATCGATTTCAAGAAAAAAAACACATGATGTTATATAATTGTATAAAATTAAGGGGTGAAAGGGTTAAATTACTTTTATGATTATATCACCTTGTTCTAGAGTTCGCTCATGGTTTCAAGCTTTTCATTAGATAGTCGAATCTGTTGAAGAACGTGCAACACAAGAA
This sequence comes from Flaveria ramosissima, assembly GCA_025215565.1. Lineage (NCBI taxonomy): Eukaryota > Viridiplantae > Streptophyta > Magnoliopsida > Asterales > Asteraceae > Flaveria > Flaveria ramosissima. Next base: position 54,138,315 of record CM046029.1, on the reverse strand, counting down.
GATCAGCTTCAACAACTTGTTAAAATGTAGCATGAAACGCTTCGAGTGACTGTAATATTAATATTAAGCTTTATAATCTAACAATAAAGCAAAATCGAATGTGATTTAACTTTTTCATAGAATTACTTGCAAGGGTATGTATGATATAAAACCTATAGTGTCACTCATAAGGATTCGTTACGAATGTTGTTTTGTAAACACTAACCTTTTCAGGATTCGGGGCAGGGAAGTACCCTAGATACTTCATTGTTGCAGGCTCATAGCACTGGATTCTGTCAGTTTGTGTTCTTGAAGATCTATATAATATGAAAATACCAAAAAGAAAACAAAGACCATTCATGACCATGAAAATGCATACGGATTGAACATGCATATATTGATAATCTTATTAATATCCCTAAACATAAATAAGAAACTTACAGAAATGAAGCTATTCACCTTGGGATGTACATCATGTAAAACTGTTTAACATCCAATAAAAGTAAATTGTTGAGAGCATCGACAACATAAACACATTAAAAGAGCAACATATGGTGGGATAATGAAGGTATACTTGTTATGAATAGAGATTCAAAGAAGTATTACAAACACATATTAACTACATATGCAGACAGATACATGCATCTAAAATTCAACAAAACGTATTTAAAATAACCCGGTCTACTACTTTGTTTATCCAATGCATAATACTCCATGTATCAAACAATATCATGCTGTTATAGTATGATAGAAATAGATCATGTAACATAATCAATTAATTCACATAATTTCATCCAACATTTACACCATTAACACGAATTCATAGTATAGCATGCTTAATATGTAAACTTGTTTTTGGGTTTAAGCTAACTACTTCCTTTTGTAACTAAAGACACATGTCCATTTTTTCTACTTGATATTTAAAACCATTACACTCAGAACACACAACAAAAGAAAGGAAGTATCCCATTCTAACAATAGCTACACTTTGATTTATAATAGGCAGGCCTTCAAATGCAGAAGCGAATAAAGTGATACCTAATCGATAAACTAACAACATTAACCTATTTGTAGTTTATGTTATAAAGTTTATGTCACATCCAGGCGGAAGCGTGAAATGCTTGGGTGTGACTAATTAGCTCAGATCGCATTGACTATAAAGTAAAAATGCAGAACACATATAAACATAATACATTAATATATTCCATAGATAATATTAGTTCGGGTTACATTATAATTAGTATTCAAATTTTAATATAACTCTATTACAAAATGTGTTATTTAACTGCTACATCTTCAGTAGCGATGGACATGAGCGTCCACCGTCGACTAAGACATGTTGACAGTTAATTTGACACAAACTTTCCCCATCACCTCCTCTAGCCATTGTAAACATCAAATGAGAACATCATACCATTAGTCATTATGAATTCTTGAAAAAGCATACTCAAAACAATCAACAAAGAGTTGGTGAGAACACAGGTTTATTTTCTAAACAAAATATATATTGATGCAACTTAAATAAGATTACAACCAAACCTACTTATCAGTCAAGAGACTAATAACTGTCACAAATACAAATCACAAAATCAGATAATATTACATCACAACACTCATTCTGTTGGTGCAGAAAATATTTTCCTAAGTAGCGCTATCTATATTACCAGACAGTTCCACATCCGAATTAATGGTTATAACATAATGACAGTAATCTCAATTCTTACTTATAATAGTATCAATCATAAACAATATGCTTTTTCCCTAAAAATTATAAATATCAAAAAGGGCTATGAAACTCACCTTTTATTCCTGCAAAAATTCCTATAAAATATTTATAAGTTAGAATTAATATTTTTTTAAAATTTTCAGCACTTATAAATAAAAATTTTATAAAAGTAATGACAACTATCCATATATCAACAAATTTTGATAGCGAAAACATCCAAAAATTCAGATTAATATGTAAAAGATTCAAATAATAACTAATTACAGTTATTTTTATAGAATTTGTACAATATTTAAATAAATCGGTAGAAATACCTACGTGTTCTCAAAATTTACCAAAATTTACCAGAATCTATGTTATGAAGTCTATATTATACCATAACCTTTTAGGTTATTAAATCATAATAATAAATTTTCTATGATTTTTACCAGTTTTATAATATTAACATAAATAGTAAAATATCTCTAAAAATTCCGTATTTTATACAAACTGTTCTATTTAAGGTACCATAGTTTATGTAAAGTTTTCATAATTTATTTCGCCTTTTTGCTATTATTCTTATTTTATAACTACAGAAGGTTCTAAATTATAAAACTCAGTCATATCAACGAATTAAATCATGCGATTTGTCCAGATATTCTTATAAAATATAAGTTCCGTCATATAATTTTTCTAGGTCTTTACCGGTCTGGCGCTTCCAGATGATATTTTTCTTTCATTAACTTAAATAATTTATATAAATTAATTTACTTATTATAACTACACCAAAATTAACAGAAAGTTATTTCTAGTTTTTTCTAACAAGTTCCTAATTTTGTTCCCATAATCATAGTCATTTAAGTATTCAATTCAATTCATCAAGAATATTAGGTTTTTATTCTTTTTATTTGTAATCTTTATGTTAAAACCTTTGCTTATAAAGAGTTCTTCTTATTTTTAAACCTCTATACTTACTGATTTAAAAGAAAATCAGAGATTATGTGTTTTCATGATTATTCTTGATGATTTGTTTTCAAGGAGTTAGATCATATGTGTTTGTTTTAAACACATATGGATCCTTTAGAAATGGTTAAGAATCTAACCTTTTTGTTAAAGGAGTAACTAAAGGATTGATGGTTTGGTTGAGGTGGTCTTCTTGGTGATTGATTCCCAAGTTCTTGAATTCAGAATAGGACTAGATGAGAAGATGATAATGAAATGGTTGGTGGCTTGAAAACTGAGAGGAGAGAAGTGTTGATGATCTTGGAGGCCGGTTGATGGTTGTGTTGTGGTGGTTTACGGTGATGATCTTTGTGGATGGGTTGACAACCGAGAGAGACAAAGGATGGTTGATGGTTGCGGGTGTGTGTGAAACGGAGAGAAACAAAGGATGAAAGTGGTTTTGTAACACCCGGATATTTATTATTTTGAAGCCGGCGAAGAAAGAAAAGGAAATAAAGTCCAAAGTCGAGGGACCAAACTCGCCAACGAAGAAAAGTCGGGAAATGAGGTGATATTAGTGGGGAGAGGGCAGTCAACTCTCCCCATTTCCCCCACATTTCAGCCAACATAGAGAGGAGAAGAGAGAAAAGAGGAGAAAAAGAGAAAAAGGGGTGTTTCGGGTGATTCGGGTGTCCAAACTCGTCGTGTGGCAAGCCAAATCGAAGCCCTTGACGTTGTGCTCGTTTGTATGAGTTCTAGGACCCCACTTTTACTTGTTTTCAACTGATTTTGGGGCTGGAAAATGTTAAAACCCTTTTTTGGTGTGTGTATGTGTTTGACCCATTTGGGTGTGATGTGTATGATGTGTTTCGTGTATGTTTCCGGGCTTGCGTGTGCTTGTATGGTGTTATGGTATGCATTCCTAAGGTCCAGGAGGGTTAATTTAGGCTTAGAATGGGTTTGGATGAGCTTGGAGGCCGAAAATGGCTGATTGGGTTCGGGATGAACTCCATTCTGCATCAGCTAGGGCTAGGCGACCGAATGGAGGCCATACGGCCGAATGAGAGGCGATTGAGGGTCATTCGCACGATTGGGAATCATTCGCACGATTGAGGGTTCAATCGCACGACTAAGGCTTCAATCGCACGACTGAGAGTCCAGTCGCATGGGGAGTCATACGACTGAGGGTTCAGTCGCATAAATGCTTAGTCGCATGAGTTCATTCGCTTTAGATCAGTCGCATAGGTGCCCATTCGCATTAGTTCCATCCGCATAAGGTCCATACGCACGACTGGATGTTCATTCGCATAGATGTTCATCCGCATGAGTCCAATCGCATAATGTTCAGTCGCATGGAGGCCATGCGACTGAAGGGTATCCATACGCGCGAATAGAGCTGTTGCACCCGAAAAAAAGTGTTGTTAGACTTCTGGCTTTCGGGGGGAAGTGCAGAGCTGTTGCACCCGAAAAAAAGTGTTGTTAGACTTCTGGCTTTCGGGGGGAAATGCAGATGTAAGTTTTGACGTAAAGGTTCTCGTAAGAGCATGTAAGATAACTGTTATGGCCTTAGAAAGCATGTAGGGCATGATGATGATGATGATGTTGCATGTTTATGCATGTTATGTATGTATGATGTTGCCTTGTATGAAGTGATGTGGATGCATGTTAATGTTCCTTAGTATGATGTATATTATCTTTCCTATGGCTTTACGTATTATGATGAATGAAATGAAGTATTATGTAACGTAAAGTGGAAAGAAATGAAATGTCTTGCATGCATCGGATAACGGGTCCTTCTTTGTGATTGACCATTAATGTAGAACCTGTACCGCTTACCCCTAGTACTGTGGCATACGTTTAGCTGTTCATTTATTGACTTCGGCCCAGTAGCTATGACTGATGGTCGCTCCTAGTACCGTGGCATACGTTTAGCTGTTCATTTATTGACTTCGGCCCGGTAGCTAAGACTGATCGGGGGTGTAGCACATGGTATTGGTACGAATGATGTCCGATGCGCAAGTAAAGTTATAAGGAACGAATGAACGAATGAATAAATGAAGAAGATAATAATGATATTATCTATGCGTACGTATGATGTGTGATCATGTAAAAGTAACGAATGGTTTTATATGAAAGTAAAGTATGTTTTATAATAAAAGTAGAACTCACTTAGCAACGCTGACTTTTTATATGTTTTCCAGTTGGCAGGTAATGATTACTGAGGATGACACTGCAAGGCTACTCAGCTCTTTTTGGGGATGGCATTCTCTTGATTAATGTTTTTGCATTGTAATGCGAACAAACTATTTTGTAATGAATGTTGTATTAACTTTCAAAAGCAATTATATAGAAATGAAAGTTTATTTCAAATGTTCCGCTGCGATGTTTTTGAAGTATGAATGTAAATGTATGTTTTATGTGCGATGAATGACCAACTGTAGGCGTCCCGGGAACGGGGCCTTACAAGTTGGTATCAGAGCCAAAGTTTAAGTGAAATGGGTAAATTTTCAAAATAAACCTTAACTTAAACTGAGAATGGGACGAAAGGGGTATGGGATGGCAAACTGAGTAGCTGCGTGCCATCAGGTATTTTCTTAAAGTTAACCGGTTTTATGTGCACATGGTATGTGGTTATGTGTTGTATGTAGATTTAAATACTGATGTAGTCAGGATAGGTAATACTTGGGGTATGAAGAGTAAAGTAAGTGGCTAATCACAACTGGCCACTGTAATTAGGGACTTACTATACTTGACATAAACTGAGTTGTTTCCTTGAATGACCGTGTTGGTGTTTGAATATTTCAGTGTGAGTTAGAGAATGGCTGGAGGTAGATCTTCTAAAGCATCTAGGGGTGGAGGCCGTGGCGGGCCTGATGTTGAGCCGCGACCCAAGAGAGGAAGAACAAGGGTCGAGAAGGTGATTCCTGAAGAACCAGAGACTCCTCATCCAGAAGCTGGGGATGAGAGTGTAAACCTAAGGGTCTCGGTAAAGGAGGCTGTTGTTGAAGAAGTACACCAGGTCATGCAGACAATCTTACCGTCTGTGGTGACCGAAGTCATTAAGGCGGTGAAGGAAGGAGAAAGAAAGGAGAGAAACAGGCCTTTGGGGGAACGAGAGCAACCGGAGCCTGAAACGATTTTCTCTGATAACGAAGACGAGGAAGAGGAAGATGAGCCTGTGCAGGAGGGGGCACGAGGCTGTAACTACAGGGTGTTTATGAGATGCAAGCCCCCTACCTTTGATGGTAATGGCAATGCTGCCGCTGCTCACCGATGGGTGAGAGAGATGGAGGCTGTTCTCGACATCAGCGAGTGCCGGGAAGATCAAAAAGTAAAGTTTGCCACCCACTCGTTTGTGGACTCAGCTCTATGCTGGTGGGACAACATTGTCCAAGCGGAGGGTAACCGGGCGATCGGGAGAATGAGGTGGCCCGAACTGAAAAAGATGGTGATTGAGGAGTTCTGTCCTCACAGGGAGATGGATAAGATTGAGAGGGAGTTCCTGCAGCTGGAGGCGGGATCCATGACACACCAGCAATACACTACCAAGTTCAACGAGATGGCACGGTTGGTGCCGGATCAGGTGACGCCTCTTTCTCGGAAGATCAAGAGGTACCTTCAGGGTTTACCGGTGGATGTTCGCCGGCATATGATCGCCGCCCGACCAAGTACTTTTGGTCGGCGGTCGATTTGGCTAGAAGACTTTTTGATGAGAGGGAAGTGGCGGTGGTTGAAGCGAATAGGAAGGGTGGTGGTGATCGGAACTGGAACGGGAAAAGGTTTGGTCGGGGTGATGCCTCGACGGGTAACAAAAAGGCACGGGTGGATGACCGCCGCGTGGCCACACCGGGAGCGGGATCAAGGAGGTGTGGTAAGTGTGGAAAGGAGCATGCGGGAGAATGTAGGCTGGGTTTGAATGTGTGCTTCGAGTGTGGGAAGACAGGGCATATGGCAAAGGATTGCATGTCGGGCAAATGTTTTAACTGTGGGGAAACTGGTCATATGAGCAGGGATTGTAAGAAGACGAGGGCTGAGAGTTCAGGGGCGAAGAGGACGGGAGGTGATGGACCGAGGGCGAGCACCAGGGCATTCACCATGACACAGGAGGAGGCTAGGACGGACCTTGACGTTGTGTCCGGTACGTTTCTAGTGAACCAAACTTTAGCTTCTGTGTTATTTGATTCTGGTCCTAGTAATAGTTTTATTTCTGCTGCTTTTCTGTGCTAAGCTGCCTATTAGTAGTAGACGTGTTGATGCACCCTTTGATGTAGAAACTGCCATAGGTAAGTCTACCAGGATTTCTGAGATGATAGAGAACTGTGATGTGGAACTTGAGGGTCATAAGTTTCCGGTTAGACCATTCGTGATGGCCTTAGGTGGTTTTGACTTGGTTCTTGGGATGGATTGGCTAGCGGACTACGAGGTGAACATTGTGTGTCGCAAGAAGATGATTCGGTTGTCGGCGCCTGACGGTAGTTTAGTAACGGTTTATGGTGATCGGGTTACTACGATTCCGAAGGTGATCTCGATGGCGGTGGCGGGAAAGTGTATGAGGCGTGGATGTAGTGCCTACTTGGCCTATGTAAAAGATGTGGATACGCCAACACCACAACTAGCCGATGTACCGGTTGTGTGTGACTTTCCAGACGTGTTCCCAGAAGACTTATCAGGAGTGCCACCTGACAGAGAGATTGAATTTCAGATTGATCTGATACCGGGTGCCCAACCTGTTGCCAAAGCACCGTATCGGTTGGCTCCGACCGAGATGAAAGAGTTGATGGAGCAGTTGCAAGAGTTGCTTGATAAGGGGTTCATTAGACCGAGTATCTCTCCTTGGGGTGCTCCGGTCCTGTTTGTAAAGAAGAAAGATGGTAGTATGAGGATATGCATCGACTACCGCGAGCTGAACAAGTTGACAGTGAAGAACCTATATCCCTTACCGAGGATAGATGATTTGTTCGATCAGCTTCAGGGTGCCAGTTGGTTTTCGAGGATAGATCTTCGATCTGGTTACCATCAGTTGAAGGTGAAGGAGCAAGATATTCCTAAAACAACTTTCCGTACGCGCTATGGTCACTACGAGTTTCTTGTCATGTCTTTTGGCTTGACCAACGCGCCAGCTGCTTTTATGGATTTGATGAACCGTGTGTGTCGGCCTATGTTGGATAAACCAGTGATCGTGTTTATTGATGATCTCCTGATTTACTCGAGGAGCGAAGCAGAGCACGCCGGTCACATTCGGGAAGTTCTAGAGACGTTGAGAAGGGAGAAGTTGTATGCTAAATTCTCCAAGTGCGCGTTCTGGTTGCGCGAGGTTCAATTCTTGGGTCACGTGGTGAATCCTGACGGGATAATGGTGGACCCGGCGAAAGTGGAGGCGGTTATGCAATGGAAGTCACCAAAGACGCCATCCGAGATTCGCAGTTTCTTGGGTTTGGCGGGCTACTACAGAAGATTTATCCAAGACTTCTCTAAGATTGCTTCTCCACTGACTAAGTTGACCCGGAAAGATGTAAAGTTTATATGGGGTCAGGCTCAAGAGAAGGCGTTTGAAGAATTGAAAGCGAGATTGACTCAAGCTCCTGTTCTGTCCTTACCCGATGGAAGTGAGGATCTGGTGGTTTGTTATGATGCCTCCTACTCGGGTTTGGGTGCATGTTAATGCAAAGAGGAAAGGTTATAGCCTATGCATCCCGACAGTTGAAGGTTCATGAGGTCAATTATCCTACTCATGACTTGGAGCTAGCAGCTGTGGCCTTTGCGCAAAAGATTTGGAGGCACTATCTGTACGGGACGAAGTGCACCATTTTCACTGACCACAAGAGTCTGAAGTACTTCTTCGAGCAGAAGGATCTGAACATGAGGCAGAGACAGTGGTTGGAACTTATAAAGGATTATGATTGTGAGATCCACTACCATCCGGGCAAGGCCAATGTGGTGGCTGATGCCTTAGCCGGAAGGAGAGGCCCGAGCCGATTCGGGTTAAGGCATATCAGTTGATCATGACCTCGGATGTGATGAAGCAGATCAAAGAGTTTCAAGATGAGGAATTGAAAGAAGATCATCTTAACTCTGAAAGAATGAGAGGTCTGGTTGGGGAATTGGGTGAAAACACACTCGGTGTTAGAACCCGTTCGATCGTGTGTGGATTCCTCGTTTTGGGGATCTACGGGTGAAGATAATGGATGAAGCCCACAAGACTCGGTACTCCATTCATCCTGGTGCCACGAAGATGTACCATGATATGAAGAAAGATTATTGGTGGCCGGGTATGAAGCGCGATGTGGTGGAGTATGTGAGTAAGTGCCTTACTTGCTTACAGGTGAAGGCCGAGCACCAGCCGTATGGGAAGATACAACCTTTGGATATACCGGAATGGAAGTGGGAGCACATCACCATGGATTTCATTATCAAGCTGCCGCGTACCCCGAAAGGGTATGATGCCATATGGGTGATAGTTGATCGCTTGACGAAGAGTGCCCACTTCCTACCGATCCGCGAGACATATTCATCTGAGAGGTTAGCTGATCTGTTCATCAAGGAAATTGTAACTCGTCACGGTGTGCCGGTGTCTATTGTGTCGGATCGCGACACCCGGTTTACATATAAATTTTGGAAGAAATTCCACGACGCTATGGGGACGAGGTTACATATTAGCACGACTTATCATCCCAAGACTGATGGTCAGTCAGAAAGGACCATTCAGACGCTGGAAGACATGCTTCGGGCATGTGTGATCGATTTTGGTGGAAGTTGGGATGACCACCTACCGTTAGCCGAATTCTCATACAACAACAGCTATCACGCCAGCATTGGCATGCCTCCCTATGAGATGCTATACGGTAGGAGATGCAGAACACCCGTTTGTTGGGGCGACATTGGTCAGAAGGAATTGGGGAGCGTCAAGGTAATCAAGGCTAAGACTGAGAAGCTCGAGAAGATTAAGGCCTTCATGAAGGCAGCCAAAGATAGACAGAAGTCGTATGCTGATAAACGACGCAGGCCGATTGAGTTCCAGGTGGGTGACCGGGTTATGTTGAAGGTCTCACCTTGGAAGGGTATTATCCGATTCAGAAAGCCGGGCAAGTTGAGCCCCAGGTATATAGGCCCTTTCCGAATCATTGCTCGAGTAGGAGAGGTGGCCTATAGACTGGAATTACCGGATGAGTTAAGTGGAATTCACCCGACATTCCATGTATCTCATCTAAGGAAGTGCTTAGCTGATGAAGATATGATTGTTCCACTGGAAGATATCGAAGTAGACGAACATCTCAATTATGTGGAGCAACCAGTGGCGATCATCGACCGGAAGGAGAAAAGGCTGAGGAATAAAGTGGTTCCTCTTGTGCGTGTACAGTGGAAGCACAGGAAGGGATCTGAGTCAACGTGGGAGACTGAGGAAGAAATGAGACAATATTATCCACGTTTGTTCGAAGAATAACAGGTTTCGGGGACGAAACCTATTTAAGGGGGGTGGACTTGTAACACTCGGATATTTATTATTTTGAAGCCGGCGAAGAAAGAAAAGGAAATAAAGTCCAAAGTCGAGGGACCAAACTGGCCAACAAAGAAAAGTCGGGAAATGAGGTGATATTAGTGGGGAGAGGGCAGCCAACTCTCCCCATTTCCCCCACATTTCAGCCAACATAGAGAGGAGAAGAGAGAAAAGAGGAGAAAAAGAGAAAAAGGGGTGTTTCGGGTGATTCGGGTGTCCAAACTCGTCGTGTGGCAAGCCAAATCGAAGCCCTTGACGTTGTGCTCGTTTGTGTGAGTTCTAGGACCCCACTTTTACTTGTTTTCAACTGATTTTGGGGCTGGAAATGTTAAAACCCGTTTTTGGTGTGTGTATGTGTTTGACCCATTTGGGTGTGATGTGTATGATGTGTTTCGTGTATGTTTTCGAGCTTGTGTGTGCTTGTATGGTGTTATGGTATGCATTCCTAAGGTCCAGGAGGGTTAATTTAGGCTTAGAATGGGTTTGGATGAGCTTGGAGGCCGAAAATGGCTGATTGGGTTCGGGATGAACTCCATTCTGCATCAGCTAGGGCTAGGCGACCGAATGGAGGCCATACGGCCGAATGAGAGGCGATTGAGGGTCATTCGCACGATTGGGATTCATTCGCACGATTGAGGGTTCAATCGCACGACTAAGGCTTCAATCGCACGACTGAGAGTCCAGTCGCATGGGGAGTCATACGACAGAGGGTCCAGTCGCATAAATGCTTAGTCGCATGAGTTCATTCGCTTTAGATCAGTCGCATAGGTGCCCATTCGCATTAGTTCCATCCGCATAAGGTCCATACGCACGACTGGATGTTCATTCGCATAGATGTTCATCCTCATGAGTCCAATCGCATGATGTTCAGTCGCATGGAGGCCATGCGACTGAAGGGTGTCCATACGCGCGAATAGAGCTGTTGCACCCGAAGGAAAGTCTTGTTAGACTTCTGGCTTTCGGGGGGAAGTGCAGATGTAAGTTTTAACGTAAAGGTTCTCGTAAGAGCATGTAAGATAACTGTTATGCCCTTAGAAAGCATGTAGGGCATGATGATGATGGTGATGTTGCATGTTTATGCATGTTATGTATGTATGATGTTGCCTTGTATGAAGTGATGTGGATGCATGTTAATGTTCCTTAGTATGATGTATATTATCTTTCCTATGGCTTTACGTATTATGATGAATGAAATGAAGTATTATGTAACATAAAGTGGAAAGAAATGAAATGTCTTGCATGCATCGGATAACGGGTCCTTCTTTGTGATTGACCATTAATGTAGAACCTCTACCGCTTACCCCTAGTACTGTGGCATACGTTTAGCTGTTCATTTATTGACTTCGGCCCAGTAGCTATGACTGATGGCGCTCCCAGTACCGTGGCATATGTTTAGCTGTTCATTTATTGACTTCGGCCCGGTAGCTAAGACTGATCGGGGTGTAGCACATGGTATTGGTACGGATGATGTCCGATGCGCAAGTAAAGTTATAAGGAACGAATGAACGAATGAATGAATGAAGAAGATAATAATGATATTATCTATGCGTACGTATGATGTGTGATCATGTAAAAGTAACGAATGGTTTTATATGAAAGTAAAGTATGTTTTATAATAAAACTAGAACTCACTAAGCAACGCTGACTTTTTATATGTTTTCCAGTTGGCAAGTAATGATTGCTGAGTATGGCACTGCAAGGCTACTCAGCTCTTTTTGGGGATGGCATTCTCTTGATTAATATTTTTGTATTGTAATGCGAACAAACTATTTTGTAATGAATGTTGTATTAACTTGCAAAATCAATTATATAGAAATGAAAGTTTATTTTAAATGTTCCGCTGCGATGTTTTTGAAGTATTAATGTAAATGTATGTTTTATGTGCGATGAATGACCAACTGTAGGCGTCCCGGGAACAGGGCCTTACAGGTTTGTGTTTCCTCCTTCGGCTGAGCTTCATGTAGTGGAGCTACACATCATTAAACCTAATGCTAGAGTGGTGAGGTGGTATCCTTAGGGTTGCTTAGTTGGTGTTTAGGGTGAGAGGTGGCAACAACTGAGTGAGGCTTAGTGTAATGTTAGGATAGGTGGCGGTCAAGGGAATGATTAGTTGTTTAGCCGATTAATGGTGAGTTTAAAGAGTTAATGATTTAGCTTAGTCACTAAGTTGAGGGTTAGTGCAAGACCGTTAGAGGGTATGCACTTACAACACAACAAAACAATGAGGAGAGTTCTTTAGAACACTTAACAGATCAAATAGGGAACTGGTAACTTTATATGAAAGATGCTAAGAACACAAGTAAATATGTGAGACAGAACAAGATAGCAAACAAAACAAGTGTATGGTTTTCAAGAATGTTGTATATTGCTTCTCAAGTTCTTTTACAAATGTTATAAAGCATAGATTTAAAGTTACAAGTACTTGAGATACTTTATACTAAATCCTACAGCCGGCCATACTTTGAAGGCCAGCTGGATACATAAGATTAGACAACTACAAAATCAAATATAGAGTCAAAAGGCAGATTGCCTTTTGACTAGTGACTATGACATGCCATAGCTCACATCCTAATATATTACAAAGAGGATAAAAGTATATAAAGTAGAAAGCTCAGACTCAAGACCTCAATGTACAGTTACCAAAAGCATGGACCTTTTCACCAACTCATATAAGTTTGTGACTGAACAGAGTTGCACCGGAAATGTGGTCCAGTTTTATGGTAAAGTACATCAGATTAAAGCATGTTCATAAAAGTCTTCGGAAGAAATCTATCTTCACTCTTTGGCTTCGGAAGACTTTGTATTTGAAGCTTCGAAAAACTTCACTTTTGGCTTCGGAAGATGTTGGTCTTGGCTTTGGAAGATTTTACACTTAGAATATTTTCTAGTGCAAGGTGTAAAACATATTTTCTAGTGCAAGGTGTAAAACTTCCAAAACATTTCTACTTCTGTGCTTTAGTGCATGCATGAAGAGAGACTTTGGATGTTATGGTTGCATCAGACTTATAGGAATCCTTACAAACTCCCCCTAGCTAATGCTACCAAAACATTTGAAGATCTTCAGCTTTTAACAGTCCTCATTATGATAATGACCATGCCCTTCTTCATTAGATGGTCAGGATCACTCAGACTCTCATAGTATCTTCTCATCTAAAGAAATCATGCAAAGGTAGGTTGAATAAGTCTTGCCATGTATATACATCTTCACCACCTTGATCTCTGATCACATGCCATCTTTCTGAATTAGTTGTGAAGGTCCAAGATAAGATGGGTCTCTCTGATGCAAGAGGAGCCACTTGAATTGGAGTTTATTGGGCTGCCTCTTCATGCACTTCCTCAGGTTGATCTGACTCACCTTGAGGTATAGAGGTGGATGATTCAGACTTCTTCTTCTTCTTTGACTTTGTTTTAGAAGCCATCCTCTTCCTCCTCTTTGAAGACTTTAACTAAGTAGACTGGTCTGTAACACCTTGTTGATCAGTCTTGTCTTGCTTAGTTGGGTGTTCCTCCCTCAAAGGTTCAGAAGGAGAGGGTGTTTGACCCTGCTATGGATCGGAAGATGAAGCTGGCTAAGACTCAGCCGAAGGTCCAGGTTGTGTTGTCTCAGGTTGTTCAACCTTAACCTCCACTTCAAGAGGAGCTTAACTTGGAGGGGAGTGTAAGTCAATTAGCTCTCCACTTTTAATCTTCTGCTTGATTACCCTAATGTGCTCATCCATTGTGGATAGAGACATAGGGCCAGGTCTCCTTCCAGAGAATCCATACAGCTTCAAGAAGCTCATCATCCTTTGTCTATCAGCAGACTTCTTTATACTCTTTTGGATGATGGCTCTTGACTTTGCAGCCTCTTCCCACATCTTTCTCTTTGTTTCCTTTTGTTCTTTGAGTACTTGAAGTTCAAGCTGTTTGAGATACTCAAACTCAATATACTCAAAGGACAAGGGAATAAGTGCAGATGTCTGGTAGAGACATGTGGCACTCAGGTAGTTGATCATATTTTGCTTATTTGTTTCTTTGTCTATCTGAGGTTCTTGTGTAGCTGCCACAGTCTCTTGCACAAGACTTTCTTGAACAAGGGAGAGAGTAGGAACATGCTTGTATAGTCTTTTCTGTATCTTCTCTTCTTTGATTTGGAGGAGCGACCTTGCATCCTCTACTTTCTTCATCTCTATTGACACGTCCATGTCAGCCAGTTCATTGAGTTCCACTAAGGGGAGAGATATATTCTTAGCAATGTCATAGTTCCTGGTCTGTAGGTAAGTAATCCTGATTGCCTTTTACTTATCATCTTGAGTGTTTGGTCTGGGGGCAGCCCTGATTGCAGCTTGCATGAATCCTGAAGACCTAGAGGAACTTTCTCCCCTTAGCTTCCTCTTCCCCTCTCTCTCCTCCTCCTTAATCTCCTCAGGAGTTAGAATCCTTTTCCCTTGTCACACACAGACCTTTGTGACACAGGGTGGAGAGAGCTTTGGCCTTCATTGCATGGTGTAGCATCCAAGCTCTGGCCAGAGAGAGGCTGTGATACACCTTCACCGGCAGGTGTTTCACTGAGGGAGTGAATTGCTGAAGTAGTTGTTAGTGCTAAGGGTTCTCAGGCTTTATCACTGGGCTTTCAGTCAAGGTTTTCCCTTTGAAGCTAATCTTAGGGTCTGCCTCAACATCCAGTTGACCAATGACATTACCTAATTGCTTTTGTTTCCTTCTTAGGCTGAACTCTTCAGTAATTATGTCTTGAATCCTTTGTGCCAGCCTGCCAGCTTGTCTAGATTGACTTGGGTTGACGAGTGGCATATTAACCAGGTCAAGACCTTCATAGTAGTTCAAGGTCTGAAAGTTGAATACCTCTTGCTTCCCTTGAACTCTTTGAAGAATGAGGGCTCATCTATCAGCATCATACCTCCATCCATTGATGTAGTTGGAAGTTCCTTGGAGTGGGGATGATATAGCCCTTGGAATTCCTTCCTCAAAGAGACTCTGAATGAAGGAGTCTAGAGAGTCCACATAAATGTGAACTTGAGGAAGTTGCTGAGTATGCACAATTGCAAGTGAGGATGGTGAGTCCTCAATGTCCATACTCCCTGAAGAACTCCCAGGTTCTGTGATTGCAATGTTTTTCTCCTCCTTTTTGGTAGCATCACCCTCTTGCATAGGTGAGCTAGGAGTTAGGTCAATCACGTCCACAGGTTCTTGTGTTCCTGGTTGAGCTCTCCTTAAAGGTCTCCCAGCTAGTTTTTCCCTGACATAAGATATCTCAAGTTGCTGATCATTGACCCTGTTTTGCAGGGTAGTCACCTGAGATTCAAGGTGACTAACCTTAGAGACTAAATAGGTGCATGCATTGATAGCTTTTGCACCTTTAGTCTCAAGTTCCCTTTATCTTCAAGTAAATCACTGGAGGATGAGAGAATTGGATCAAAGTCCTCATTCTCACCACCAACTTCATGTTCTTGGCTGTTGGATTTCTTCTGCTCACTGACAGCCTCAGTTAAAGTGTCAATGGGCTGAGTTGCCATGGTTGAGGTCTTAATGATGTAATCACTAGCAAAAGTGAGAGCCTCTTCCATATGGATCTCCTGAACAGGTTCAGAGAGGTCCACCTCACTAATGGGTGACTGTTGTGGGCTAGACATAGAAGACTCAGGAGAACTCATCTCTTTTTGAGTAGGGGAAGAGTAGAAAGACTCATGGTACTCACTGAAACCTAAGTCTTCATCAGTATAGAATTCAAGGTTAGGAATGGGTTGGTTTAAGTCTAAAGGCTGGAGATGGTAACTGTCCCCTAAAGGTTGTTCACTTGAGTGTTGAGACTCAGAGTGAAGGCTTAACGCAGTTGGGCTAGTGAGCTCATCAGGGTGAGCATGAGGAACCTCAGCACTGATTCTTGAAGAAACGAGAGTGGTTTGATCCTCAGGGGGAGTGGGAGCTCTAATATCCATAGCCTCCTGTATGGGTGAGTATATGGGGGCCTGCACAAGCTTAATAGCTTCAGCAGGGGTTCGTTTGGATTTTCTTTGGTAGGTGAGGGTGATTTGTGGCCTTTTTGGAGGCTGAGAGGTAGAAGGTGTGGGTTCAACACTAGCTTGTGTTGCTAGGTTGTCACCTTGAGCAATAAGCTCTGACATTTTGGGGACAAGGGCTGTTTCTACCCCTGAAAAGCCTACAGTTGGCTTCTTCATGATTTTAAAGATGTCAGGCGTCATCTGTCCCAATTTAAGAATATTACTTGTTTCCCTCAACTGTGAGCACAGTTCATAGTTGAGAATGTATTGAACATATCTAGGAAACATGTAATACTCTAAGGAGTCCAAGTTAGCATGCAAATTTGTGTAAACAAACTGAGAGTACCTGAACTTGACCCCTTGAACCATTCTATGCACTATGAAGGAGAGATCCTTAGGAATCTGGTCCCACCCTCTATGCTTGTTTGACAAGATGTGGATAACCACATGTAGCAGGTATTTCCATTGGGATGAGACCTTCCTTTTCCTGAAGGTCTTTACAGAGAAATCTTCCTCATAGCCCATCTACACAAAGGAATGATTAATAGCTTCCTTTGGGAAAGACAACTCACCTTCTTCATCATCCAGCTGAAGATGAGTGTTGATGATGGCTGGAGTGATGAAGATTTTCCTCCTCTACACTATGGAAGATAGTGTCTTCTCCCCATCCATGATGACCTCTTGACAGGTCTTCCAAAATTCAAGCAGATGATCCTCATAGAGAGTAGGATCAATACTTAGGGAGGTGAAGTAGTTGGATAAAGCCAGAAAACGGCAAACGTCTGAGAAACTAGCATCTTTCTCAAAGTTCAACAGAGCAACCTGGTTGTGTTGCCAGTGAAATTGCATGGAGAAGTCAGGGTTGTTCTGCAGTTTAGGTTGGCCATTTTGAGAAGCTTAAGGGTGAAGGAAATTGAAGAGTAAAGGCTGTTTGGGTGAATTTAGGTTAAAGGAATAGTGCAGATGAAGAAGATAGTGAAAGAGAGCGGAACCGTTGGGTATTTATGTGAAAAGGATTTAAGACAAACTTAATGAAAGAGGATAAACTTTGAAATCCGGATGTCGGTCCTACCTCTGAAAAAGTAGTTTACTTTTGCCCAAAAAGTAGTTTTCTTGGAAGTCGAGAAATCTTCCGAAGGTTATTTTGCTTCGGAAGTTCTGAAGAAAAGCTTCCGAAGACAAATTGACTTCGGAAGATATTCCAAAGGTTTTTGAGAATTTCACTTCGGAAGAGATTTATTACTCAGAGTTTTTTATTCTAAGAAGAATAAATACTTTCGAAGGTAAATTGCTTTCAGAAGAAAATTGTTCTTTGAAAACATGGAAGTACTTAAGTTAATTTTAAGCTTCGAAAGATATTTCAGAAATTTCTTCCGAAGGTAAAACTACTGAAGTAGTTATTTGTTTTCTAAGACATAAGTTTCTTCCAAAGATAATTATAAATCTTCCGTAAGATAAAAAGATCAAAATTTTCAAAAATCTAAGGAATGTCTTTTAAAATGATTTTTCTTCCAAAGAGAACAAGGGCTTATGAAGGTGATAAAATAGACAACTTAGGACACACAGGTTTTAGAAATAATATGATTAAGTTTTAAGAAAAGCTACTCAAAGTTAATCATCCCAATAGCTGATACAAGATATTTGAATCTCTGTTCATCAAAAGCTTTGGTTAACAGATCATCATATTGTTCATTTGTGTTAACTTTGACTAGTTTGAATAATCCCTTTTCAAAGTTATCTCTAATCAAATGATACCTGATGTTGATGTGCTTTGTCCTTGAATGCTGCACAGGATTCTTTGTGATAGAGATAGCACTGTTGTTGTCTATGTGGATGGGAGTCTCCTTGAAGTTGAATCCATAGTCCAACATCTATTTCTGAATCCAAAGCACTTGAGCACAGCAGCTTGCAGTAGCAATGTATTAAACTTCAGTAGTTGATGCAGACACACAAGATTGTTTCTTGCATTGCCAAGAGACTATCCTACCACCAAGAAATTGTTGGACCAAAAGAACCAATGAGCCTGATCAGAAAAACCTCTAAGTCCCATAGACATTACAACTGCTGAAGAAGATCACAACAGCTGAAGACATCAGCTGATTACAAAGGTCTGAAGACAAAGTCTAAAAGTAAAGAACTGAAGACAAAGTCTGAAAGTGAAGTACTGAAGACAAAGACTGAAGACCAGAGTGATCAGTAGTTGTCACAATAGCTGAAGTTGTTAACTTCAGTAGTTGTGATGGTTTTTCCTTTTCAGTACTTGTAATTTTTCCTTTCAGCAGTTTATTGTTTCAGTAGTTATAGGTCAGTAGTTTTATGTTATTATACTTAGCATTCTCTGAGATGTGATCAGTTATTGAGAATATTTCAGTAGTTTGCATTATTTCAGTTGTTTGTATAATTCTGTTAGATGTCACTATCAAGTGACATCAGCAGACGTCACATTCCTCTATATAAGGGATGTTGACCTAGTTGTATTCTAACCGAAGCATTATGCGTGAATGAAAACATTCCTTTAACAGAAATATTCTTTCTTTATAATTGTCATTGAGTGTTTGCATATTCATCATTTTCTTGCTTGAATTTGATCTTATTTTGTTATATTCCGCTGCAAAATTCAAATCTAATTGATCCGATCCTATCAAATGGTATCAGAGCTGGTTAATCATTGATCAATCTAACAATTGATCATTGAAACTGCTCTTTTGATAGCTAAGTTTGATCGAATTAGCATTTTTGCAAGAATTGATTATAGAGATTGATTTTCTGTTGCTTCTGGTTAATAAATTGAGATTCTAATTGTGTTTTCTAATTGTGTTGTTGAGTTTTTAAACTAGACTGATTTTAATCTCATTGAATTCGATTGAATTAGTGAAAATGACTACTTCAATCAATGATCCTCACAATACTGGCTCCTCAACTAAGCCTCCGATGCTTGTTAGGAGTGAGTATAACATATGGCAACGCCGAATGCTCCATCACCTGTCTGTTAACAGTTCAGGTTGTTGGAAGTCTGTAGTTCATGGACCATATAAGCCTATGGTGAGTAATCCTGAAAAAATAAAATGGTTCCTAAGAAGAAGGAACAATATTCTGATGAGGACTTAAAGCTGTTTGAGATTGATGCTAAAGCCCATGGAATTCTGGCCATGGCACTGCCTAATGAAATCTATTCTGGGCTTATGCATTATGAAACTGCTTATGATCTCTGGGTTGCTCTGAAGGAACAATTTGGAGGAACTGATGAGGTCTTATCAAACAACAGAGAAATCCTTGCCCAACAATATGAGACATTCTCTCATAGGAAGGGTGAGACATTGACTCAACAGTTTGAGCGGTTTTCATGTTTGATATCTGAGCTAAAAATGGTTCAACATGAATACACAAACAGCCAGATGAATAACAGATTCCTCAGATCCCTGCCTGAGAGATGGGACACTTATACCATTGTCCTACGCTCTAGTGCAAATCTGGATACACTATCTCTCACCCAACTTCATGGGAAACTCTTAACATTTAAGAGAGAGATAGAACATAAAAGGAAACTATCTTCATCTGGAAAGCTCACTGATGACTTTGTACCAGGTAACACTGTCATGAGTCTGAATATGCTTCATCTGAAAGTTCATATGATGAGCATATTGATTTCTCTTCAAACAGTGGAAATCATGCTTTTGTTGGAGTTGAGGGAAACTCAGGTTTTAGTGTTGATAATTTGTGTTTTATGATGGATGATTTGAAAGGAATTGCTGATGATGATCTGGAAGAGATGGATATTCTGAGCCAAATGGCATTGATCAATATCAGATCTCAAAAGTTTTACAAAAGAACAGGTAGAAAATTCCCTGGTCTCTCTGGCAAAACCAAGGTTGGTTTTGACAAGAGTAAGTTGAGATGTCACAAGTGTCATAGACTTGGACATTTTGCGAGAGAGTGTAGATCATCTGGATCTAACTCATCTGCACCCTTTGTGACTTTTCCAAGCAATAGCTCACAATCCAAAGGACAACATTCTACCAGTTCTGATCATCATTCACAACATCAATCATCTCCTGCATACTTTGTCCCTCAAAGCCTAATGCCATATCCTTATCCATGTTTTTACATGCCTCAGTCTGGTCAAGTTTCTGTACCCATGGCTCAACAACCACATGCTCTACCTGATCCTCAACCATCTCAAACAAATCAACAATCTCAATCTCAATCTCATCAGAGCTTTTTCACTCCTGAGGTTGTTGACTGGAGCAGCTTACCAGATGATGTCTCTGGTTATTCTGAACAATTTGCTGGTGCTGGTAAACATGGTGGTGAAAACCCTTTTGGAAATCTTGCTCTAATGGCCCTGGAATCTACAGATGAAAATCCTTCATCATCACAGGTACCACAGGTATCTTCTGAGGCTAAGGCCAAGTTATGTTCTGAATCATACATAGCTGCTTTTGTTTCTATTAGGGAAGCAAATGTAGATTTAATTAATCAAAACCTTGACCTAGAAAAAGCAATTTTCAAAAGAAAAGCTGAGTTTGAGTCTGTCTTAAAAGAGAAGGATGAGGAGATTTATAAACTTAAGTGTCAAATTACTGATGAAAAAGCAAAGGTAGAGGTCATTCTGGAAAATCACAAGAATCTCAAAGAAACACTTGCAGCTACCCAAGTTGATTGTGAACGCTGGGTAACATCATGCAAGGGATTTGAAATGCTTCTTAGTAAGCAAACTGCTTCTAATGTGAAGTTTGGGATTGGGTATAATCATACCATACCTCCTACAGATTTTACTCCCAAATTAGAAGTAAAATCTGAGGATGACTGTCATTCCCAAACCACATCATCAGGTGTTTCATCCTCAAATGATAATTCAAAATCTGAGGATGAAGATAGTGTGAGTACCTCAGCTAATCAAATTACTGATGGTCCCACTGCTTTGAAACACTTGATCAAGAAGAGACTGAGAAATTCAGGTGTTGCTCCACAAGGTACTCAAAGTACTGAAGGACAAAACACAACACCTGAAGAGCATTTCAAATCAGAGGAAAACATGCATTCCTTGACAACTGCTGAAAAATCTATCAGGAATATCAAAAGTACTGATAGAAAACTTCTGAAGAACAAATCTTCAGTTGTTGAAAATCCTTCAGTACTTTCCAAAAGTACTGAAAGGAAGAAAGTACTGAAGAACAAATCTTCAGTAGTTTCATCAGCTTCAACAGTTGATCAAGAAAAGATGAAAAGAAAGCCATGTGAAATATGTGGTTTGTTTAATCATCTTACTGATGAATGCTGGTATAACAAGAGTTTAAAATTCAACAAAGAGAAAATCATTAAGAAGGAAATGCATAAAATGAAAAATGAATTTCAAACCAAGTTTGTACCTCAATCATCTCATTCTGATAAACCTAAGCTTTCTCAAAAAGTCACAAAGCAGGAAGGGGTTTGTCAAAAAACAGCTGCAAATATTCCTCAGGGAATATTAAAAACTCAGACTAAGTCTGTATCTTTTCAAAAGAAGAATGTAGTGAATCACAAGAACAAATCATCTACAAGTACTGATGTGTCAACTGAGTTGAAAACTCTGACAACCAATCAGACACAACTTGTGATGATGGTTCAACATCTATTGGGGAGAGTTAACCAATTAGATGTTTCTGTGATTAAACCACTGAAAAGGACACCTAAGCCAAAATCCAAGGAATCCTTTTCAGCACCATCTACATCTTCAAAGGCTGTTAATCATGCACAATCTGTTAGTTTAACATCTGTTGATGAAAACAGACCCAAAACCAAAAAGGTTTGGGTCTCAAAGGCTAACTAATGTTTGTGAAAAATGCAGGGTTCTTCAGCATGCCAAAGAAGCATCTGGTATGTAGACAGTGGAGGATCCATGCATATGACAGGGAGCAGCTCTCTTATTCATGATTATTCTCAAAGGAAGAAGGGATTTGTTTCTTTTGGAAAAGATGCCAAGGGTTACATCATTGGGAAAGGTTTTGTCTCAAATGGGGAGATAAGATTTGATGATGTTAACCATGTGGAGAACCTCAAGTATAATCTTTTGAGTGTCAGTCAAATGTGTGATAAAGGGCATATTGCACTTTTCACAAGTCAAAACTGTAGGATTCTGTCTTCCAAAGTTTTGCACAAGATTGACAAGATATTGGATGAATATACTCTCCTGAAGGCCAACAGGATTGGAAGAGTATATGCTTTAGATCTATCAAAGAAAATTGATCTTAAAGGCCATCCATGTCTGTTCTCCAAAGCCTCTCCTCAAGAATCTGAACTATGGCATAGAAGGCTTGGTCATGTGAATCTTAAGAACATGAATCAGCTCATTCATCATGGTTTAGTGAGAGGTTTGCCATTGAAGGAGTTCAAGTGTGATGATAACTGTCCAGCTTGCTTAAAAGGAAAGCAACACAAAGCTTCATTCCCTCATATAGAAGAACCCAAGTCCATTGCCTGCTTGTAATTATTGCATATGGATCTCTTTGGTCCTGTGAGAGTAATGAGCATGGCAAAGAAAAAGTACTGTCTGGTAATTGTGGATGATTATTCCAGATATGTATGGACTTTCTTCTTGCATTCCAAGGATGAGGCTGCTCAAAGTATCATCTATTTTGTGTTACATGTGGAAAAGCAGCATTCACTTCCAGTCGAATGTGTGAGAAGTGATAATGGGACAGAGTTTAGGAATCACACTCTTGATGAATTCTATTTGTCTAAGGGAATCAAAAGACAATATAGTATTCAAAGAACTCCAGAGCAAAATGGAGTGGTGGAGAGAAAGAACAACACTCTTATTGAAGCCGCAAGGACAATGTTGGCTGACTCAGGTTTGCCACTAACCTTTTGGGCTGAAGCTGTCAACACAGCTTGCTATGTTCAGAATAGAGTATTAGTGAATCAGAGGTTGATGAAGACTCCTTATGAGTTATTACATCATCTGGACCCTTTGATTTCATTCTTTAGAGCATTTGGGTGTCCATGTTACATTCTTAACACAAAGAATGTACTTCAGAAGTTTGAATCCAAGGTGGATGCAGGGTGTAAGTTAACCAGAAAATCAACTTCTGGTGGATGCCAATTTCTAGGCAACTGTTTGGTTTCTTGGCAGAGTAAGAAACAAACTTCAGTTGCTACATCCACAGCTGAAGCAGAGTATATTGCAGCTGCAAGCTGTACATCTCAGGTACTCTGGCTTCAAAATCAATTATTAGATTATGACATTACAGAGACTAAGACTCCTTTATTAATGGATAGTGCTTCAGCTCTTTGTATTGTTAAGAATCCTGTCCAGCATTCTAGGACCAAACATATTGAGATCAGACATCATTTCATCGGGGATTGTTATGAAAAAGGTCTGATTGATCCAAAGTTTGTGCCTAGTGCTGATGAGCTTGCAGATATATTTACTAAGCCTTTGGATCGTGCAACTTTTCATAATCTTGTACTCAGGCTTGGTATGCTGCAACTAGAATAATTTGACAACTACTGATGCTCTTAGTCAATAAATACTGATGAGCATTAGTATACTTTTGTCAAAAATAAGTGCTGATAAGTCATTTTATCTTTAGTAGTTTTATAACTACTGAAGACTAAATTACTTAAAAAGTACTGAATGTACTTCATTTGTTGCAAAGTACTGATGTAGTTCAAACTACTGAAGTCTTTTATAATAAATAAGTACTGATGACCAATGAAACATCTGAAAATCAGATGATCTGATGAGTAAGTGTTAAGGTCATTGAAACAGCTGAACTTTGTGAATTGACGACAACTACTGTTTCATTTCAAAACAACTGAAGCCAAAACCAAGTCTTCAGTAGTTTACAATTACTGATGACCAACACCAAGTCTTCAGTTGTTTACAACATCTGAAAGTCAAAACCATGTCTTCAGTTGTTTTCTAACACCTGATGACTCACACCAAAACTTTCAGTTGTTTTCTTTCAGCCGTTTCATAACCTATATATACCTAACCCTAACTTCAAACTTTTCATAACCCACTTTCCAAACGTTCATCTTCCATTAATGGCGACCATGCAAATCAAACCTCGACACAACTGTGTCGCTCACCTTACCAAATCACCATTTTGGAACAAGTTTGATGCTGCTATTGATTTGATGGTTGATTCCCAATACCACACAGCCTTTCTCTTGAATCCTACCATCTATCCCGATACCCTTTGCCAATTCTGGACAACCGTCACTGTTCATACTGCTGAGAATGATGACTTCATCACTCTCCAGTCGTTTGTCAACCAGAAACGGGTGGTCATCACTCCTGAGATCATTCGTCAAACCCTAGACCTGAATGATGCCACCTATACCACCAAATACCCCAAAGGCACCATTGATCTATCCTTTGCTAATCATGGTTATGAGGGTGACCTAAGTGCTACTACCATTCTGAAGAAGCACTTCCATGATGCTGAGCGGCTCATTTTCCACATGATCAATGTCTGCCTTGCTCCCAAAACATCCTCATGGGATCAAATGTCATCCAGGTGGCAACAGGTATTATACTCTATCCTTGAACATCAAAGCCTAAATTTTTCTGAAATTATCTTTTTGTAATTAAAAGATTTGGCAATGAAACCTGTGGCAAATAGATGGATATTATATCCAAGGTTTCTTATGGCTATAATTCTAAATCAATTAAAATCTGATGGCCTTGTTGGCCTTGGAGTCCCTGCTCTGGTAGTTTTTCCAGAGGTATACTCCAGGCACAACTCACACCCACAACTCAAAGAGGCTGCCAAAATGCTTAAACCCAAGCAGAGGGAACCCACAGCCTTCACCTCCAAATCTAAAGTCCCCTCCAAACCAAAACCCAAGAAAACCAAAAAGGCTACTCACGGAGTTGAGTCCCCTGATGATGCCCCTGCAGCACAACCGCAGGATGAAACTACAAGTCTTAATCCCCTTGTAGTTTCAATGACTCCACCAGCTGAAACCGCTCAGGTATCCTCTCAACAGGATCCTGATGCAACCAACATTGGGGAAACCATATTGCTGAAATCTATCTCACTTGAGAAGATTGCCATTGAAGAGCACCACTCTCCCCAGGTGCAATCCTTTTCACCTATATCTCCCACTGATACCACCCCTACAAGCCCAACTGCAGTCATTGCACAAGTGCTGACTCAACTACATTCCTCTACCCCTCCCCAGAAACCTGTTAACACTGGGAAAACCTCAACAGCTGAGGGAGAGGATCCTAATGTAGTTGACAACCCACAGCATAGGGATTATAAAGTTCAATCTCCTAGTGTAGATGTGGAGACTAGAACATCTGGTGAGGCTACCTCTTCCCCTGTTTCAACACATGAATAGGATGAAGCAGGTATCATCTCTAAGTCCTCACCAGAGGCAACTGCCAATGAAGGACTTCCTCCTGAGGCAGGAAGTCCCCAGTTCCAAGACAAAGGGGCACATGTGATTACTGATCTACACTCAGCACATGTTCATCCTGATTCACTCAGGAGGTCAGTTGATTCAGCTTATACTGATGATGACCTAGGCTTTTTCTTTGAAGTCTTAGCCCAAAACACCATTCTTGAGACTGAGGTTTGCAGATTAAAAGAACTGCTTGCCAAAATGTCTCAGGAATCAAGTCCATCTGCCCCAATTCACCCACAGATGGCAGCTTCTGTTGAAGCTTTCCCAAACATTGAGCCACTCAAATCAACCAAGCCACCAACCTCTGTTTCAGGCACCATTTCTCAGGAAGAGAACCCCTCTGAGCAAATGACTGCTGCTTTCAAATCCTCCTTACCTCTCATCACTCCCATCATCACTACTATTGTCAATCAAACCATTGATGAGAGGATTTCCTCAGATCTTAAAACCCTTGTGGATGATGTTGTGTCAAAGCAACTTTATGACATTCAAATCCCTGAACCCAATGCAACTAAAAAGGGGGAGTCTAAGTCAGTGAAAGATGATAAAAGGAAAAGAGTTGAAGAGGAAGAAGCTAAGGAGGAAAATAAAGGCAAAGAGATCATTACTTACAAAAGAAAGAAGAGTGTTGGTTAACAAACTGAGGATGAGAAGAGGTTGGATGAGATGATCAAAGAAGCTGATGAGCAACATAGCAGATCCATGGACAGGATTATTGATCAGCTCTTCAGGCAAGGATTTGATACTGCCAAACTTGATTCAGAGATCAGAAGGCTTGAGATTCAGGAGATTGAGAATCGATGGGCAGGCTGCAATGAAGAAGAAAAGGAAAGATTGGAGGCTATGATCAGAATCCTATCCAAACACTTGGGAAGACCTATCATTGAGATCAAGTCATGGTCCAGAGATAGCATTTTGGAGATAACCACCAAAATATGCTCCTCTGAAAGCTTCAACAAAGGTTTAATCATAGAAGCTCTGGATGAAGCTGGTGCTGGGAAGAGATCTGACATGGCTAAGTTATCCAAAGCCACCCTCACAAACAAAATGATAGAGCAGCCCTTAAAATCTCCCTTACCAAAACAACCTTCAAAACCAACCTCACAACCAAAACAACCAATCTTAAAACCCTCAAAACAACCAACCTCTCAACCTCCAAAACAATTACCCTCACAATCCTCAAAACAATCAACCTCACAACCCTCTAAACCAACCCCTTTACCTAAGAAACCCACTCAATCTACCACTAGTGATGCACCTAAAAGAAAAAGAAGGGTGTTGAGGATGGAAGATGAAGAAGAAGAGGATGAAGAGGATAATCTGCCAATATCTGCTATTATGAAAATGAAGAAACTTAAGCCTCGGAGTCAATCACAAACAATAACTCCTGAAACTCAAAGGAAAATGGTTAAAGTTAAGATTGAAGAAGAAGAACAGCAGAAGCAGCATGATGAGCAATTTCTTAGAATGGTTGACAAGGACTTCCCTCAGTCCTCATCCATTCAAGCAATAAAGAAACAAGCTCAGAGGCTGTACACTCTTAGACATACATTCCAACATCAAAGAGAAAGAGTGAGGATTTGGCCAGACCCTAGGGTAAGTTCCAGAATACACAAGAAGAACATACCAAGTAGATATCATGGCCAAGTGAGAAAGACTTTGAATGCTGCAATTATGTTGGCCATGGTAGTCTCACCCTGGGAAATTATTGAAGAATTCAAGAGAGCACACACCTCAAAATCAACCCCTCTGTCTATACTTGAGAGCAAAATGATCAAAAAGGGGTTGTTATACAAAAGACTTGAAGATCTTCAAAAGAGTGAACTCCAGTTGCTGCTTGAAGGCTCTCATCCAGATGAATTTGCATACAGAGAGATCACAACTGTTGAGTTGAAGAATGGGAAGACAGTGAGGTATCTGTCTGAATACTATGGGCCTGAATTCTTCTTTGAGGGAGAAGCAGAAGAACTCACCAAGGAGGAACAAGTTGTTCTCCTTGAGGCCTATGCAAGGGAGTCTTACAGACTCATCAATGGGAAATAGGTTTCATGGTTGGGACAAGACTCTGTGTCCAGTTTCCCCAAAACAGAGTTCCCTTCCATACTTAGCCAATCAAAAGATTAGAAACCTTTTTCCGGCCTATGCTTATTTGATTACCTCTGAAGCTGATCAAGAGAGTATTTCTGCCAAAGAATAAGTGGGATACTCAATAAAGTTAGAGGTTTTGGCTGCATTGGTTCAGGGGGAGTTTGTTGGACCAAAAGAACCAATGAGCCTGATCAGAAAAACCTCTAAGTCCCACAGACATTACAACTGCTGAAGAAGATCACAACAGCTGAAGACATCAGCTGATTACAAAGGTCTGAAGACAAAGCCTGAAAGTAAAGAACTGAAGACAAAGTCTGAAAGTGAAGTACTGAAGACAAAGACTGAAGACCAGAGTGATCAGTAGTTGTCACAACAGCTGAAGTTGTTAACTTCAGTAGTTGTGATGGTTTTTCCTTTTCAGTACTTGTAATTTTTCCTTTCAGTAGTTTATTGTTTCAGTAGTTATAGGTCAGTAGTTTTATGTTCTTATACTTAGCATTCTCTGAGATGTGATCAGTTATTGAGAACATTTCAGTAGTTTGCATTATTTCAGTTGTTTGTATAATTCTGTTAGATGTCACTATCAAGTGACATCAGCAGACGTCACATTCCTCTATATAAGGGATGTTGACCTAGTTGTATTCTAACCGAAGCATTACGCGTGAATGAAAACATTCCTTTAATAGAAATATTCTTTCTCTATAATTGTCATTGAGTGTTTGCATATTCATTATTTTCTCGCTTGAATTCGATCTTATTTTGTTATATTCCGCTGCAAAATTCAAATCTAATTGATCCGATCCTATCAGAAATTGACATCCCCTAGATGTAGACTTTGCAGTCATGTTGCAACCACCATAATCACTATCTGTATAAGCATACAGATTAAAGTCAGAGTTCTTTAGATACCAAAGGCCAAGTGATGGAGCACCTTTGAGATATCTTAAAATTCTCTTGATAGTGATTAGGTGTAACATCTTGGGGTTGGCTTGATATCTTGCACAAATACATGTGGAAAAAATGATATCAGGCCTGCTAGCTATAAGGTACATAAGAGACCCAATCATTGCCCTGTAGAGATGCTCATCAACACACTCCCCCTCAAGATTAGGTCCAAGGGAGTGGTTTCTGGCTATAGGTGTCTTAGAAACCTTACAATCAGTCATGTTAAATCTTTTAAGTATGTCTTGCACATACTTTTACTGATTTATGAAGATGCCATTGTCAACTTGCTTCACTTGAATTCCAAGAAAGAAATTGAGTTCCCCCATGGCACTCATTTTAAACCTGTCATTCATCAGTTTCTCAAAGTCTTTGCATAGCTTTGGATTAGTTGACCCAAAGATAATCTCATCTACATATACTTGAACTAGCATTATGTCATTTCATGTTCCTTTGATGAAGATAATTCCATCAATAGTACCCCTTTTGTAGCCATGCTGACAGAGATACTAAGATAGAGTCTCATACCACTTCCTTGGTGCTTGGTGCAGCCCATAAAGAGCTTTATCAAGCCTGCAGACATAATCAGGATGATCAGAATATGCAAATCCAGGTGGTTTTCTGACATACACCTCTTCATCAATCACCCCATAGAGAAAATCACACTTGACATCAAGTTGGTAGACCTTGAAGTTCTTGGATGCAGCAAAAGCTAGGAATATCCTGACAGCTTTAAGTCTTGCTACAGGAGCAAAAACATCTGTGTAGTCAATTCCTTCTTCTTGAGTGTACCTTGAATAACTAGCCTTGCCTTGTTCTTGATGACAAGTCCTCTACCATCCTTCTTATTCCTGAACACCCATTTTGCTCCTATGGTAGTCTTCCTTTGAGGAAGAGGACATAGGTTCCAAACCTTTTACCTTTTGAATTAAAGCAACTCCTCTTGCATAGCTTCAACACAACTTCCATCCTTTAGAGCCTCATCAATCTTCTTTGGCTCTATCTGGGACAAGAAACGAGAGTGAAGACAAACATTTTGCATCATGGGTTTGTCCTCTTGTTCTAACCCCTGAATCAACATCTCCAATGATGTTGGTGGAAGGGTGAGACTTATGGATCCTTAGCTGAGGGATCACAACAAGTTGCTTAGACAGATCTAAATTTGAGAAATTCTGATCTGGCCAAAAAGATTCACCCTCCACATCAGCACACTTATCAAGATTGACTTGATCCAATCAGTGTGTGACATCATTGATTTTGTCTTCAATGGAGTGGTTGTTAGCACCAAGGAATTCTTGATCACTTGCACCACCACCATTTTCTTCAACATTTGAATCTCCTTCATCTGAGTTTTGGGCCTCTAAGCTGGAATTTGAAGGCACCCCAAAAGTATCAGTAGGATTTGTCATTGATATGCATGTAGAAACTTCATTTGTAGGATTAGTTACCACTGGAGAGCTGAAGATGTATAGCTTGAAGGCCTTTTTAGCTCAAATCTTGGGTCAGGATCACCTATAGGTAGTATATCTGTGGATCCTGAAGCATGCTCACAAGATTTGTTAAAACAGTTTGTAACTAAATCAAGATGAAATAGCCAATCAGGACCATAACCTTTCACATTGGGAGTGTGCTCATTGAAAGTCACATTGGCTGACTCTTTAATTACTCTAGTTCTGAGATTGTATACTCTATAAGCCTTAGCTTGAGAAGAGTATCAAATAAAATGTCCATAATCTGATTTCTCAGGAAAATTGGCAAATTGTTCTTTGGTATTCAAGATGGTGCAAGGAAATCTGCAGGACCGGTGAAGGGTATGCACTTACAACACAACAACACAATGAGGAGAGTTGCTTAGAACACTTAACAAATCAAATAGGGAACTGGTTAACTTGTTAATGAAAGATGCTAAGAGCACAAGTAAAAGTGAGACAGAACAAGATTGCAAAACAACACAAGTATTTGGTTTTCAAAAATGTTGTATATTGCTTCTCAAGTTCTATTACAAGTTACAAAGCATCGATAGAAAGTTATAAGTACTTGAGATACTTTATACTACATCCTACTGCCGGCCATACTTTGAAGGCCAGCTAGATACAATTGACTAGACAACTATAAAATCAAATGTAGAGTCAAAAGGCATATCTGCCTTTTGACTTGTGACTATGACATGCCATAGCTCACATCCTAATATAATACAAACAGCATAAAAGTACATAAAGTAGAAAGCATGGACTCAAGACCTCAATGTATAGTTACCAAAAGCATGGACCTTTCACCAACTCATGTAAGTTGGTGACTTTACAGAGTAGTAGCGGAAAGGTGGTCCAGCTTTATGGTAAAGTACATCAGATAAAGGCATATCTCTAAAAGTCTTCGGAAGAAATCTGTCTTCACTCTTTGGCGTCGGAAGACTTTGTCTTTGAAGCTTCGAAAGACTTCACTTTTGGCTTTGGAAGATGTTGGTCTTGGCTTCGGAAGATTTTACACTTACAATATTTCTAGTGCATGGTGTAAAATTTTCGAAGCATTTCTACTTCTATTCTTTAGTGCATGCTTGCAAAAAGACTTTGGATGTTTTGGCTGCATTAGACTCATATGAATCCTTACAAACTCCCCTAGGCTGATGCTACCAAAACACTTAGAAGATCTTCAGATGTTTGTAGTCGTTAGCACAATGATGACCATACCCTTCTTCATTAGGTGGTCAGGATCATTCAGACTCTCATAATATCTTCTAATCTCAATGAGATCATGCAGAGGTAAGTTGATTATGTCCTGCCATGTATAGACATTCTCAACACCTTGATCTCTGATCACATGCCATCTCTCTGGATTAGTAGAGAAGGTCCAGGATAAGATGGGTGTCTCAGCTGCAAGAGGAGCCACTTGAATTGGAGTTGATTGGGCTGCCTCTTCATGCACTTCCTCAGGTTGATCTGACTCAGCCTGAGGTGTAGAGGTGGATGATTCAGGCTTCTTCTTCTTAGACTTTGGTTTGGAAGCCATCCTCTTCTTCCTCTTAGAAGACTTTAACTGAGAAGACTGGTCTGCAGTACCTTGTTGATCATCCTTGTCTTTCTCAGTTGGGTGTTCCTCCCTCACAGGTTCAGAAGGAGAGGGAGTTTGACCCTACTGTGGATCAGAAGATGAAGCTTGCTGAGACTCAGCAGGAGGTCCAGGTTGTTGTAACACCCGGTTATTTATTTATTTTTTAGCCGACGAATGAAGAAAAAGAAATAAAGTCCAAAGTCGAGGGACCAAACTCGCCAACGAGAGAAAGTTGGGTGAGTGGAGGTATTTGAAGGGAGAGGGCAGCCCTTACCCTCTCCCCACACCCAAAATTCAGCCATAGAGAGAAAGAAGAGAGAAAAAGTGAGAAAAGAGAGAAAAAGGTTGGTTCGAGTAGATTCAAGCGTGCAAAATCGAAGTGTAGAGTGTTGATTCGAAGTTCTTCTCGTTGTGGTCATTTTTGCGAGTTATAAGACCCCTCTTTCACATGTTTTCAAACGATTATGGGGCTGGAACACATAGAAAACCTGTTTTTGTATGTGTGTGTGGTTGACCCATTTGTATGTGTTTGCGTGTGATGCGTTTGGAGTTTGTTTCCGGGCTTGTGTATGCTTGAATGGTGTTGTGGTATGCATTCCTAAGGTTTAGGATGGCTGATTTAGGCTTAGAATGGGTTTGGATGAGCTTGGAGGTTGAAAATGGTAGATTGGGTTCGGGATGAACTCCATTCTTCATCAGTTAGGGCTAGGCGACCGAATGGAGCCCATACAGCCGAATGAGGTGCAGTGAGGTTCATTCGCACGATTGAAGTTCTTTCGCTCGATTGAGGAATTCATTTGTACGATTGGGGGCCAGTCACGTGGGGAGTCATGCGACTGAGGGCCCAGTCGCATAGGTGCTCGTCCGCATTAGTTTTATCCGCATGAGGTCCATTCGCATTAGTTCCATTTGCAAAGGACTCATACGCATTGAGTCCATCTGCATGAGGTCATTCGCATGGGTGTTCATTCGCTTGGGTGTTCATCCGCATGAGGTCCATTCGCACGATTGGATGTTCATCCGCATAGGTGTTCATCCGCATTGGTCCATTCGCATGATGTTCAGTCGCCTGGAGGCCATGCGACTGAAGGGTGTCCATACGCCCAAGTAGGGTTGTTGTACCCAAGGAAAAATGTAATTTAATTACTGACTTTCAGTGGAAAGTGTAGATGTATGTTTTGGCATGGAAATTCCCGTAAGTTCATGTAAGATGACTGTTGAGACCTTAGAGGGTATGTTGGGCATGATGATGTTGATGTTGCATATTTATGCATGATGTATGTTATGTATGTATGATGTTGCCATGTATGATGATGATGACTGTGTATGTTGATGTTCCTGATTATGATGAATGTTTATCTTTCGTGTGGCTTTACGTGTTACATTAATGAATGAATTGAAAGTATTATGTAACGTAAAGTGAAATATTATAAAAAGGGAACATGTTAAATGAATGCATGCATTAATAAACGATGGAATTTTACAAAAGTCTTGCAAGCATTGGACATCGGGACACACCATTAAAAGGTGTTAGCCCAATGGTGTGTGGGTTCGTTACCCCGGGAGGATGCACATCAGGGTCTTTCTTTGTGATTGACGATTTGTATAGAACCATTGCTGCATACCTTAGGTGCTATGACCATGAGGTGCTGTGTACCATTATAGAAGGTCTATGATTGGCCTAGGTCCAGAACCATGAACAGAAAGGTATTGCCTATGGCAATGGTACACCTAAACTATACCTTAGGTACTGTGACCATGAGGTACGGTGCACCGTTATAGAAACTCTATGATAGGCCTAGGTCCAGTACCATGAACAAAAGGGTAAAGTTATGGTTTGACAAAAATGAAAAGATGTAATGATGAAGATAATAAACATTACCTAAGTGTACGTATGATGTGTGATCGCATGAATGTAAAGAACGGTTTAATGAAAGAAAAGTATGTTTTATTATAAAACTGGAACTCACTCAGCAACACTGACTTTTATGTGTTTCCAGTTGGCAACTAATGATTGTTGAGGATGGCACGGGGCGGGTACTTAGCTCTTTTGGATGGCATCCATTTATATAAGGCTTTTGTGATGTAATGCAACAACGAATTTTGTAACTGGTTAACGATGTATTATTTGGCAAAAGCTTTTATAATGAAATGAATGTCATTTTTAAATGTTTCCGCTGCAATGTTTATGTAAGATAAATGGAAATGTATGTTTTTGTGCGATGATCAACCAGCTGTAAGCGTCCCGGGAACGGGGCCTTACAAGTTTGTATCAGAGCCAAAGTTTAAGTGAAATGGGTAAATTTTCAAAATAAACCTTAACTTAAACTGAAAATGGGACAAAATGGGAATGGGATGCCAATCTGAGTGGCTGCGTGCCGTCAAGTATTTTCTAATTGATAACCGGTATTATGTGCGCATGTTATGTGGTCTATGTGTTGTATGTAGATTTAGATACTGATGTAGTCAGGATAGGTAATGCTCGGGGTATGAAGAGTAAAGTAGGTGGCTAATCACAACTGGCCACAGTAATTAGGGACTTACTATACTTGACATAAACTGAGCTGTTCCTTGAATGACCGTGTTGGTGTTTGAATCTTTCAGTGTGTTAGAGGATGGCCGGTGGTAGACCTTCAAAAGCTTCGAGGGGTGGAGGTCGTGGTGGGCCTGGTGCTAAACCGCGACCCAAAAGAGGAAGGCCTAGAGTCGAAAAGGTGGTTCCTGAAGAGCCTGAGACCCCTCATCCGGAGGCTGGGGATGAAAGTGCTAACTTGAGGGCCTCGGTAAAGGAGGCTGTTGTTGAAGAGGTGCATTAAGTCATGCACACAATCTTACCGTCTGTGGTGACCGTAGTTATCAAGGCCATAAAGGAAGGAGAAAGAAAGGAGAGAAACAGGTCCTCGGGGGGACGGGAGCAACCGGAGCCTGAAACGGTTTTCTTTGATAATGAAGAAGAGGAAGAAGAAGAGCCTGCGCCAGAGGCGGCACGAGGCTGTAACTATGGGGCGTTCCAGCGATGCAAGCCCCCTACTTTTGATGGTAACGGCACTGTCGCTGCTGCTCACCGATGGGTGAGAGAAATGGAAGCTGTTCTAAATATCAACGAGTGCCGGGAGGACCAGAAGGTAAAGGTTGCTGTTCATTCTTTTGTGGACTCAGCTCTATGTTGGTGGGACAATATTGTCCAAGCGGAGGGTAGTTGGGCTATTGGAAGAGGTGGTCCGAGCTGAAGAAGTTGGTGATTGAGGAGTTCTGTCCTCACCGGGAGATGGAAAAGGTTAAAAGGGAGTTCCTACAGTTGGAGGCGGGAACCATGACACACCAGCAGTACACCACGAAGGTCAACGAGATGGCACGTCTGGTGCCGGATCAGGTGACGCCTCTGTCACGGAAGATTAAGAGGTACATTCAGGGTTTGCCAGTGGATATTCTCAGGCACATGATCGCTGCCTGACCGAGTACGTTTAGGTCGGCGGTGGATTTTGCAGGGAGACTGTATGATGAGAGAACAGTGGTGGTGACTGAAGGTAGCAAGAAGGGTGGTGGTGATCGGAACTTGCATGGGAAGAGGTTTGGTCGGGGTGATGCCTCGACGGGTAACAAGAAGGCATGGGTGGACGACCGCCCTGTGGTCGCATCGGGTGCTGGTGTGAAGAAGTGCGGTAGGTGTGGGAGAGAGC
This sequence comes from Flaveria ramosissima, assembly GCA_025215565.1. Taxonomy (NCBI): domain Eukaryota; kingdom Viridiplantae; phylum Streptophyta; class Magnoliopsida; order Asterales; family Asteraceae; genus Flaveria; species Flaveria ramosissima. The sequence continues at coordinate 54,103,038 of CM046029.1, read as the reverse complement.
ATAGTGGAGAATGTAGGCTGGGGTTAAATGTGTGCTTCAAATGTGGGAAGGCGGGACATATAGCCAAGGACTGTCGTATGGTCTGGTGCTTTAACTGTGGCGTGGAGAGCCATATGAGTAGGGATTGTAGAAGCCGATGGTTGAGGGTTCCGAGGTGAAGAAGACAGGAAGTGAAGGACCGAGGGCGAGCGCCAAGGCATTCACTATGACACAGGAGGAAGCTAGGACGGACCCCGATGTTGTGTCCGGTACGTTTCTAGTGAACCAAACTTTAGCTTCTGTGTTATTTGATTCTGGTGCTAGTGAAAGTTTATTTCTGTTGCTTTCTGTGCTAAGCTTCCTGTTAGTAGTAGACGTGTTGATGCGCCCTTTGATGTAGAAACTGCCATAGGTAAGTCTACCCAGATTTCTGAGATGATAAAAGACTGTGATGTGGAAGTAGAAGGTCATAAGTTTCCTGTTAGACCATTCGTGATGACCTTAGGTGGTTTCGAATTGGTTCTTGGGATGGATTGGTTAGCGGACTACGAGGAAAACATTGTGTGTCGCAAGAAGATGATTCGGCTGACAGCGCCTGATAGGAGTTTGGTGACGGTTTATGGTGATCGGGTCACGACGATTCCGAAGGTAATTTCGATGGCGGTGGTGGGAAAGTGTATGAGGCGTGGATGTAGTGCCTACTTGACCTATGTAAAGGACGTGGATACGCCAACACCACAACTAGCCGATGTACCGGTTGTGTGTGACTTTCCAGACGTGTTCCCAGAAGACTTACCAGGAGTGCCACCTGACCGAGAGATCGAGTTTCAAATTTATCTGATACCGGGTGCCCAACCTGTTGCCAAGGCACCGTATCGGCTGGCTTCGACGGAGATGAAAGAGTTGATATTGCAGTTGTAAGAACTGCTTGATAAGGGGTTCATTAGACCAAGTATCTCTCCTTGGGGTGCTCCGGTACTGTTCGTGAAGAAGAAAGACGGTAGTATGAGAATGTGTATTGACTACCGTGAGCTGAATTACTTGACGATAAAGAACCGATACCCCTTACCGAGAATCGATGATTTGTTTGATCAACTTCAAGGTGCCAGTTGGTTATCAAGGATAGATCTTCGATCGGGCTACCATCAGTTGAAGGTGAAAGAGCACGATATCCCTAATACAGCTTTCCGAACGCGATATGGTCACTACAAGTTCCTTGTCATGTCTTTTGGTTTGACCAATACGCCAGCTGCTTTTATGGATCTAATGAATCGAGTGTGTCGGACGATGTTGGATAAATCAGTGATCTTGTTTATTGATGATATCCTGATTTATTCAAAGAGCGAGATAAAGCATGTCGATCACATTCGGGAGGTTCTAGAGACGTTGAGAAGGGAGAAGTTGTATGCCAAGTTCTCTAAGTGCACGTTCTGGTTGCGCGAAGTTCAGTTCTTAGGTCACGTGGTGAATCCTGATGGGATTATGGTGGACCCGACAAAGGTGGAGGCGGTTATGCAATGGAAGTCACCAAAGACGCCATCCGAGATTCGTAGCTTCTTGGGTTTGGCGGGCTATTACAGAAGATTCATTCAAGACTTCTCTAAGATCGCCTCTCGACTAACTAAGTTGACCCGAAAAGATGTGAAGTTTGTATGGGGTCAAGCCCAAGAGAAGGCGTTCAAGGAACTGAAGGCGAGGTTGACTCAAGCTCCTGTTCTGTCATTACCAGATGGAAGTGAGGATCTGGTGGTTTATTCTGATGCTTCCTACTTGGGGTTGGGATCCGTGTTGATGCTGAGGGAAAGGTTATAGCTTATGCATCCCGAGAGTTGAAGGTTCATGAGGTCAATTATCCCACTCATGACTTGGAGCTAGCAAACACGGTCTTTGCACTAAAGATTTGGAGGCACTATCTTTACGGGACGAAGTGCACCATCTTCACCGACCACAAGAGCTTGAAGTACTTCTTCGAGAAGAAGGACCTGAACATGAGGTATAGGCGATGGTTGGAGCTTATAAAGGATTATGATTGCGAAATCCATTACCATCCGGGCAAAGCCAACGTGGTGGCGGATGCCCTTAGCCGAAAAGAGAGGCCCGAGCCGATTCGGGTGAAAGCATACCAGTTGATCATGACCTCGGATGTGATGAAGCAAGTCAAGGAGTTTCAAGATGAGGCATTGAAAGAAGATCATCTTAACTCTGAAAGAATGAGAGGTCTGATCGCGGAGTTGGGTGAAAACACACTTGGTGTTAGAACCCGATTTGGACGAATGTTGATTCCTCGCTTTGGGGATCTACGGGTGAAGATTATGGATGAAGCTCACAAGACTCGATACTCTATTCATCGCGGTGCTACGAAAATGTACCACGGCATAAAGAAAGATTATTGGTGGCCGGGTATGAAGCGTGACGTAGTGGAGTATGTGAGTAAGTGCCTTACTTTCTTGCAAGTGAAGACCGAGCATCAGAAGCCGTATGGGAAGATCCAACCTTTGGATATACCGGAACGGAAGTGGGAGCACATCACCATGGATTTCATTACGAAGCTGCCGCGTACCCTGAAAGGGTATGATGCCATATGGGTGATAGTTGATCGTCCGACAAAGAGTGCTCACTTTCTACCGATCCACGACACATATTCATCTGAGAGGTTGGCCGATCTATTCATCAAGGAAATTGTAGCTCGTTATGGTGTGCCGGTGTCTATTGTGTCTGATCGTGACACCCGGTTTACATCCAAATTCTGGAAGAAGTTCCACGACGCCATAGGGACGAGGTTACATATTAGCACGGCTTATCATCCCCAGACTGATGGTCATTTAGAAAGGACCATTCAGACATTAGAGGACATGCTTCGGGCATGTGTGATTGATTTTGGGGGAAGTTGGGATGACCACTTACCGTTAGCTGAATTCTCGTACAACAACAGTTATCATGCCAGCATTGGTATGCCCCCATATGAGATGCTATACGGTAGGAGATGCAGAACACCCGTTTGTTGGGATGATATTTGTCAGAAGGAGTTAGGGAGCGTCAAGGTGATCGAGGCTCTGACTGAGAAGCTTGAAAAGATCAAAGCCTTCATGAAGGCAGCCAAAGATAGATAGAAGTTGTATGCTGATAAACGACGCAGACCGATTGAGTTCTAGGTGGGTGACCGGGTTATGTTGAAGGTCTCACCTTGGAAAGGTATCATTCGTTTCCGAAAGCGGGGTAATTTGAGCCCGAGGTACATAGGCTCTTTCCAAATCATTGCTCGAGTATGAGAGGTGGCCTATAGACTAGAGTTACCGGATGAGTTAAGTGGAATTCACCCGACATTCCATGTATCTCATCTAAGGAAGTGCTTGGTAGATAAAGATATGATTGTTCCACTGGAAGATAAGGAAGTAGACGAACGGCTCAATTATGTGGAGCAACCAGTGGCCATCATCGATCGAAAGAGAAGAGGTTGAGGAATTAAGTGGTCCCACTTGTGCGTGTATAGTGGAAGCACAGGAAAGGATCCGAGTCTACGTGGGAGACTGAAGAAGAAATGAGGCAGCATTACCCACGTTTGTTTGAGGAAGAATAGGTTTCAGGGACGAAACATATTTAAGGGGGGTGGACTTGTAACACCCGGTTATTTATTTATTTTGAAGCCGACGAATGAAGAAAAAGAAATAAAGTCCAAAGTCGAGGGACCAAACTCGCCAACGAGAGAAAGTTGGGTGAGTGGAGGTATTTGAAGGGAGAGGGCAGCCCTTACCCTCTCCCCACACCCAAAATTCAGCCATACAGAGAAAGAAGAGAGAAAAAGGGAGAAAAGAGAGAAAAAGGTTGGTTCGAGTAGACTCAAGCGTGCAAAATCGAAGTGTAGAGTGTTGATTCGAAGCTCTTCTCGTTGTGGTCGTTTGTGTGAGTTCTAGGACCCCTATTTTACATGTTTTCAAATGATTTTGGGGCTGGAACACATAGAAAACCCGTTTTTGTATGTGTGTGTGTTTGACCCATTTGTATGTGTTTGCGTGTGATACGTTTGGAGTTTGTTTCCGGGCTTGTGTATGCTTGAATGGTGTTGTGGTATGCATTCCTAAGGTTTAGGATGGTTGATTTAGGCTTATAATGGGTTTGGATGAGCTTGGAGGTCGAAAATGGCAGATTGGGTTCGGGATGAACTCCATTCTGCATCAGCTAGGGCTAAGCGACCAAATGGAGGCCATACGGCCGAATAAGGTGCGATTGAGGTTCATTCAAATGACTGAAGTTATTTCGCACGATTGAGGAATTCATTCGTATGATTGGGGGCCAGTCGCATGGGGAGTCATGCGACTGAGGGCCCAATCGCATAGGTGCTCGTCCGCATGAGGTCCATTCGCATTAGTTCCATTCGCATAGGACTCATCCGCATTGAGTCCATCAGCATGAGGTCATTCGCATAGGTGTTCATTCGCTTGGGTGTTCATCCGCATGAGGTCCATTCGCATGATTGGATGTTCATCCGCATAGGTGTTCATCCGCATTGGTCCATTCGCATGATGTTCAGTCGCCTGGAGGCCATGCGATTGAAGGGTGTCCATACGCCCAAGTATGGCTATTGTACCCGAGGAAAAGTGTAGTTTAATTACTGACTTTCGGGGGAAAGTGTAGATGTAAGTTTTGGCATGGAAATTCCCGTAATTTCATGTAAGATGATTGTTGAGACCTTAGAGGGTATGTTGGGCATGATGATGTTGATGCTGCATATTTATGCATGATGTATGTTATGTATGTATGATGTTGCCCTGTAGTATGATGATGACTGTGTATGTTGATGTTCCTGATTATGATGAATGTTTATCTTTCCTGTGGCTTTACGTGTTACGTTAATGAATGAATTGAAAGTGTTATGTAATGTAAAGTGGAAGATAATAAAAGGGGAACATGATAAATGAATGCATGCATTAATCGATGGAATGTAACAAAAGTCTTCCAAGCATTAGACATCGGGACACGCCATTAAAAGGTGTTAGCCCAACGGTGTGTGGGTTCGCTACCCCGGGAGGATGCACATTGGGGTCTTTCTTTGTGATTAACCATTTGTATAGAACCATTTCTGCTTACCTTAGGTGCTGTGACCATGAGGTGTTGTGCACTGTTATAGAAGGTCTATGATAGGCCTAGGTCCAGAACCATGAACAGAAAGGTATTGCCTATGGCAATTTTACACCCAAACTATACCTTAGGTACTGTGACCATGAGGTGCGGTGCACCGTTATAAAAGGTCTATGATAGTCCTAGGTCCAGTACCATGAACAGAAGGGTAAAGTTATGGTTTGACAAAAAGGAAAAGATGTAATGATGAAGATAATAAACATTAACTAAGTGTACGTATGATGTGTGATCGCATGAATGTAAAGAATGGTTTAATGAAAGAAAAGTATGTTTTATTATAAAACTAGAACTCACTCAGCAACGCTGACTTTTATGTGTTTCCAGTTGGCAGGTAATGTTTGCTGAGGATGGCAGGGGGCGGCTACTCAGCTCTTTTGGATGGCATCCATTTATATAAGGCTTTTGTGATGTAATGCAACAAAGTATTTTGTAAATGGTTAACGATGTATAATTTGGCAAAAGCTTTTATAATGAAATGAATTGTCATTTTTAAATGTTTCCGCTGCAATGTTTATGTAAGATAAATGGAAATGTATGTTTTTATGGGATGATCGACCAGCTGTAAGCGTCCCAGGTTCGGGGCCTTACAGTTGTGTTGTCTTAGGTTGTTCAACATTAACCTCCACTTCAGGTGAGATTTGACTTGGAGGAGAGTATAAGTCAATCAGCTCTCCACTCTTGATCTTCTCCTTGATTACCCTGATATGCTCATCCTTTGTGGATAGAGAAATAGGGCCAAGTCTCCTTCCGAAGAATCCATACAGCTTCAAGAAGCTCATCATCCTTTGTCTGTCAGCAGACTTCTTCATGCTCTTTTGGATGATAGCTCTTGACTTTGCAGCATCTTCCCTCATCTTTCTTTTTGTTGCTTTTTGTTCTTTGAGCACTTGAAGTTAAAGTTGTTTGAGATACTCAAACTCAATGTACTCAAAGGACAAGGGAAGAAGTGCAGATGCCTGGTAGAGACCTGTGGCACTCAGGTAGTTGATCATGTTTTGCCTATCTGTTTCCTTGTCTACCTGAGGTTCTTGTGTAGCAGCCACATCCTCTTGCACAGGACTTTCCTGAACTGGGGAGAGAGTTGGAGCATGCTTGTATAATCTTTTTCTGTCTCTTCTCTTCTTTGAATTGGAGAAGTAATCTTGCATCCTCTGCTTCCTTCATCTCTCTTGACACTTCCATGTCAGCCAGTTCATTTAATTGCTCTAAGGGGAGAGATATAATCTCATCTATGTCATAGTTCCTGGTCTGCAGGTAAGTAATCCTGACTGCCCTCAACTCATCTTCTAGAGTGTTTGGTCTGGAGACAGCCCTGATTGCAGATTGCATAAAGCCTGAAGACCCAGAGGAACTTTCTCCCCTTAGCTTTCTCTTCCTCTCTCTCTCCTCCTCCTCAAACTCCTCAGGGGTCAAAATCCTTTTCCCTTTGTCACCCACAGACCTTTGTGACTCAGGGTGGAGAGAGGTCTGGCCTTCATTGCTTGGTGTAGCATCCAAGCTCTGACCAGAGAGAGGTTGTGAGACACCTTCACCAGCAGGTGTTTCACTGAGGGAATGAATTTCTGAAGCAGTTGTTGGTGTGACAGGGCTCTCAGGCTCTATCACTGGGCCTTCAGCCAAGGTTCTCCTTTCTAAGCTGATCTCAGGGTCTGCCTCAGCATCCAGTTAACCAATGACATTACTTGATTGCCTTTGTCTCATTCTAAGGCTGAACTCTTCAGTAATTCTATCTTGAATCCTGAGTGCTTATCAGTTAGCTTGTCTTGATTTGCTTGGGTTGACAAGTGGCATGTTGATCAGGTCAAGACCTTCATAGTAGTCCAAAGTCTGAAAATTGAACACTTCTTGCTGCCTTTGAACTCTGTGAAGAATGAGGGCTCTTCTATCAGCATCATACCTCCACCCAATAATGTAGTTTGAAGTTCCTTGAGGTGGAGATGACACATGCCTTGGAATGCCTTCCTCAAAGAGACTCCTAATGACAGAGTCTATAATGTCCACATTAATGTGAACTTGAGGAAGTTGCTGAGTATGCACAGTTGCAAGTGAGGATGGTGAATCCTCAACGTCCATACTCCCTGAAGAACTCCCAGGTTCTGTGACTGTAATGACTTTCTCCCCCTTTTTGGTAGCATCACCCTCTTGCATAGGTGAGCTAGGAGGTAGGTCAATCACATTCACAGGTTCTTGTGTTTCTGGTTGAGCTCTTCTTAGAGGTCTCCAAACTAGTTTTTCCCTGAGATAAGATATCCTAAGTTGCTGATCATTGACCCTATTATGCAGGGTAGTCACCTGAGATTCAAGGTGACTAACCATAGAGACTAAATAGGAGCATGTTTTTGATATTTTTTACACCTTTAGTCTCATATTCCCCTCTTCTTCATCAAAAGAATCATTAGGGGATGAGATGATTGGACCAAAGTCCTCTCTCTCACCATCAGCCTCAGGTTCTTGGCTGTTGGATTTCCTCTGCACATTGACATCCACAGTTGAGGTGTCACTGGGCTGAATTGCCATGGTTGAGGTCTTAATGATGTAATCACTTGTAGAAGTAAGAGCCTTTTCCATATGGATATCCTGAATAGGTTCAGAAGTATCCACCTCAGTTATGGGTGATTGATGTGGGCTAGACAAAGGAGACTCAGGAGTACTCATCTGTCTTTGAGTAAGGGAAGAGTAGAGAGACTCATGGTACTCACTGAAACCTAAGTCTTCATCAGTATAGAATGAGAGGTTGGGAATGGGTTGATTTAAGTCTAAAGGCTAGGGATGGTAACTGTCCTCTGAAGGTTGTTCACTTGAGTGTTGAGACTCAGAGTGAAGGCTTAAGGCAGTTGGGCTTGTGAGCTCATCAGGGTGAGCATGAGGAACCTCAGCCCTGATTGTTGAAGAGATGGGAATGGTTTGCTCTTCAGGGGAAGTGGGAGCTCTAGTGTCCACTTCCTCCTGTTTGGGTGAGTATATGGGGGCCTGCACAGACTCTATAGCTTGAGCAAGGGTTCGTTTGGATTTTCTTTAGTAGGTGAAGGTGACTTGGGGCCTTTTTTGTGGTTGCGAGGTAGAAGGTGTGGGTTCAACACTAGCTTATGTTGCTAGATTGTCACCTTGAGCAATGAGCTCTAAAATTTTTTGGGACAAGGGCTCTTTCTACTCCTGGGAAGCCTACCATTGGCTTCTTCAGAATTTTAAAGATGCCGGGCTTCATCTGTCCTAATTTAAGAATATTATCTGTTTCCCTCAACTGTGAGCCCAATTCACAGTTGAGAATGTGTTGAACATATCTAGGAAACATATAATACTATAAGGAGTCCAAGTTAGCAAACAAATTTGTATAAACAAATTGAGAATACCTGAACTTGACCCCTTGAACCATTCCATGTACTATGAAGGAGAGATCCTCAGGAATCTGGTCCCACCCTCCATGCTTGTTTGAAAAGCTGTGGATAACCACATGAAGCAGGTATTTCCACTGGGATGAGACCTTCCCTTTCCTGAAGGTCTTTATAGAGAAATCTCCCTCATAGCCCATTTGCTCAAAGGAATGATTTACAACTTCCTTTGGGAAGGAGAACTCACCTTCTTCATCATCCAGCTTCAAATGAGTGTTTATGATGGCCGGAGTGATGAAGATTGTCCTCCCTTGCACTGTGGCAGACAGTGCCTTCTCCCCATCCATAATGACCTCTTGGCAGGTCTTCCAAAATTCAAGCAGATGATCCTCATAGAGAGTAGGATCAATGGTTAGGAGGTGGAGTAGTTTGATAGAGCTAAGAAACGGCAAATCTTTGAGAAACTTTCATCTTTCTCAGAGCTTAACAGAGCAACTTGGTTATGTTGCCTGTGAATTGCATGGAGAAATCTGGGTTGTTTCTGAGGTTTAAGTTGGCCATTTTAGAAGCTTAAGGATGAAGAAAGATGAAGAACAAAAGGCGGTTTGGGAGAATTATGTTTAAGGAATAGTGTAATTGAGGAAGATAGTGAAAGAGGGGGGAACCGTTGGGCATTTATGTGAAAAGGATTTGAGACAAAGTTAATGAAAGAGGATAAACTTTGAAATCCGGATGTCGGTCCCACCTCTGAAAAGTAGTTTACTTTTGCCCAAAAAGTAGTTTTCTTAGAAGTCGAGACATCTTCCGAAGGTTATTTGCTTCGGAAGTTCTGAAGAAAAAGCTTCCGAAGACAAATTGGCTTCGGAAGAGATTTCAAAGGTTTTTGAGAATTTTGCTTCGGAAGAGAATTTTACACTCAGAGATTTTTTTTCTAAGAAGAATAAATACTTCCGAAGGTAAGTTGCTTTCGGAAGAAACTTGTTCTTTGAAAACATACAAAGTACTTAAGTTGATTTAAGCTTCGGAAGATATTTCAGAAATTTCTTCCGAAGGTAAAATCACTGAAACAATTATTTGTTTACTAAGTCATAAACTTCTTCCGAAGGTAATTTTGAATCTTCCAAAGAGATCAAGATTTTCCAAAATCTAAGAAAAGTCTTTTGAAAAGATTTTCTTCCAAAGAAAACAAGGGCTTATGAAGGTGATATAATAGACAACTTAGGACACACAGGTTTTAGAAATAAATATGATTAAGTTTTAAGAAAAGCTATTCAAAGTTAATCATTTGTGGTAACTTTGACTTGTTTGATTAATCCCTTTTCAAAGTTATCTCTAATCAAATGAAACCTGATATTAATATGCTTTTCTTTAAAGTTAAATCCATAGTCCAGCATCTGATTTTGAATCCAAAGCACTTGAGCACAGCAACTTGCAACAACAATGTATTCAGCCTCAGCAGTTGATGCAGACACATAGGATTGTTTCTTGCATTGCCAGGAGACTACTCTTCCACCAAGAAATTGACATCCCCCTGATGTAGACTTTGTAGTCATGTTACAACCACCATAGTCACTATCTGTATAAGCATACAGATTAAAGTTAGAATTCTTTGGATACCAAAGGCCAAGTGATGGAGCACCTTTGAGATATCTTAACATTCTTTTGACAGTGACCAGGTGTGACATCTTGGAGATGGCTTGATATCTTGCACAAATGCATGTAGCAAACATGATATCTGGCCTGCTAGCTGTGAGGTACATAAGAGACCCAATCATTTCCCTATAGAGATGTTCATCAACACACTCCCCCTCAAGATCAGGTCCAAGGGAGTGATTTCTGGCTATGGGTGTCTTAGCAGCCTTACAATCAGTCATGTTAAACCTTTTAAGTATGTCCTGTACATGCTTTGACTGACTTATGAAGATGCCATTTTCAACTTGATTCACTTGAATTCCTAGAAAGAAATTGAGTTCCCCCATGGCACTCATTTCAAACCTGTCCTTCATCAGCTTCTCAAAGTCTTTGCAGAGCTTTGGATTAGTTGACCCAAAGATAATGTCATCTACATATACTTGAACTAGCATTATGTCATTTCCTATTTGTTTGATGAAGAGAGTTCCATCTATAGTACCTATTTTGTAGCCATATTGACAGAGATACTAAGATAGAGTCTCATACCACTTTCTTGGTGCAACCCATAAACAACTTTATCAAGCCTGCAGACATAATCAGGATGATCAGGATCTGCAAACCCAGGTAGTTGTTTGACATACACCTCTTCATCAATCACCCCATAAAGAAAAGCACACTTGACATCAAGTTGGTAGACCTTGAAATTCTTGGATGCAGCAAAAGCTAGGAATATTCTAATAGCTTCAAGTCTTGCCACAGGAGCAAAAACATTTGTGTAGTCAATTCCTTCTTCTTGAGTATATCCTTGAACAACTAGTCTTGCCTTGTTTTTGATGACAAGTCCTCTATCATCCTTTTTGTTCCTAAAAACCCATTTGGCTCCTATGGTAGTCTTCCTTTAAGGAAGAGGACATAGGTTCCAAACCTTTTGCCTTTTGAACTGAAGCAGTTCCTCTTGCATAGCTTTAACCCAACTTCCATCCTTTAGAGCCTCAACAATTCTCTTTGGCTCTATCTGGGACAAGAAACAAGAGTGAAGGCAAACATTTGCTTCATGGGTTTGTCCTCTTGTTCTCACCCATGAATCAACCTCTCCAATGATGTTAGTGGTAGGATGAGACTTGTGGATCCTTAGCTGAGGGATCACAGCAAATTGCTTAGACAGATCTACATTTGAAAAGTTTTAATCTGGCAAAGAAGATTCACCCTCCACATCACCACACTTATCAAGATTGACTTGATCCACTGAGTGTGTGACATCATTGATGTTGTCTTCAATGCAGTGGTTATCGGTATCAAAAAATTCTTGATCACTTTCACCATCACCAATTTCTCTAACATTTGAAGCTCCTTCTACTAAGTTTTATGCCTCTAAGATGGAATTTGAAGGCACCCCAGAAGCATCAGCATATTTGTCATTGATGTGCTGGTAGAAGCTTTATTTGCAGGAATAGTTACCACTGGAGCTAAAGATGTGTAACTTGAAGGTCTTCTGCGCTCAAATCTTGGGTCAGGATTACCTGTTGGTAATAAATCTGTAGATCCTGAAACATTCTAACAAGATTTGTTAAAACAGTTAGTAACTAAATCAAGAACAAATAGCCAATCCTGACCAGAACCTTTCACACTGGGAGTGTGCTCATTGAAAGTCACATTGGTTGACTCCTTAACTACTCTAGTTCTGAGATTGTATACTCTATAAGCTTTAGCTTGAGAAGAGTATCCAATAAAGTGTCCATCATCTGATTTCTCAGCAAACTTGGCAATTTGATCTTTGGTATTCAAGATGGTGCAAGAACATCCAAATGACCTGAAAAAACCAATGAAAGGTTTTCTCTTGTGCCAAAGTTCATAAGGAGTCTTACCATGTGTCTTAACCACTAAAACTCCGTTTTGCACATAGCAGGCAGTGAACATCATTTTGCTGAGGAGTCCTGGGAGCACTATATTGTCTTGTAATACCTTTTTCATCACTAAATGTATCAAGGATTTGATTCTTGAATTCAGTTCCTTGATCACATCTTATGGTTTTGACCTTGTGATCACATTGATTCTCAATCTTTAAGATGAAAATCTTCAGAATCTCAAGAGTCTCATCCTTAGTTCTAAAAAATAAGACCCAAGTGAATCTTGTAAAATCATCTGTGATCACCAAACAATAAGAGGTCCTTCCTAGACTCATTACACAGGTGGGGCCAAAGAGATCCATATGTAATAAGTGTAGGGGATTAATGATGGAGTTTCTTTCCTTTGGCTTGTGAGATACCTTGTGTTGCTTCCGTTTTAGGCATGCAACACTGTGGTCATCACTTGTAAACTCTTTCTTTGGTATTCCAGTTACCAAATCATTCTTAATTAATTTATTCATAATTTTAAAGTTTACATGGCATATTATTTTATGCCAGAGGAAAGATTCATCATTATTTGCTTTAGATAGAAAGCATGAAATTTCTCCTAAGTGAGATGTTTCTTGCAAGTCCATCTTGTACATGTTCCCACTCCTAGAGGCTCTGAGCAAGATGTGCTCATAAGGAATGACCACCCCGGGTCTGAGAACAATGCACTCATGCTCAGTAAAGAGCATGTTATGACTCTGATCATAAAATTGGGATACACTCAGAAGATTGTACCCAAGCTCCTTGACAAAGTTTACCTTCTCAATGCTGAGCTTACCATTTGTGACCTTGCCCCTTCTAGTAATGTAACCTCCTACATCTCCTCCAAAAGCAACTGGTCCTCCATCAATTCTTTCAAACTTTTGGAGTAGTGACCTATTGCCTATCATGTGCCTGGAACAGCCACTATCAATGATCCATACATTTCTGTTTGTCTTGAGTTGTCCCTGCACAAAAGAGATGATTAGTTACATTTGGAAACCCAAGCCTCATTGGTCTTGGGCTCATCAAAAGAAGTTGAAGACAATGCAACAGTAACCGATCCTATAGTCATGCTAGAGGGATCATTTGCTGATGTTGATGAAGAACTTTCAGCCACTTGGTCTTTCTTTGACTTCCATACCACCTTTGGAAGCTTAGACTTGGCCTTCAATACTTCGGAAGTTTTGATGACTTCGGAAGTTTTGATGACTTCGGAAGTTTTGATGACTGGCCCTTCGGAAGATCTTGCTTTCAGTGCAGCAGGCTTCAGTGCTTCGGAAGTATTCCTTTCTTCCGAGACCAAATTTTCTTCCGAAGGCAAGTTTCCACTTGTCTTCTTCTTCATTTTGGAGCTTCCGAAGGAAACAAATTTTCCTTCCGAAGCTTGCTTCTTCTTCTCCAAACTCTTAGAAGTTTCTTTCTTGGTCATGTGGAGAGTACTCCTTGGATTGTAGACACAATCCTTAGCAAGATGAGAAGTACTCCCACACATAACACAATCCATTTTCTTCCTTCTAGGAGTTCTTCTTTGTGAACAAGGCTGAACTTGATCACTTTCCTTCTTCATCTTCATCTTTGCAAATGATGTGGCAATTCTTGTGGGGTTAGAACTACCTTTGGGGCTGGATGGTTTAGGTTGTGCAGCAGCAATGCACAACTGATCAGCCTTCTTCTTAATGATGGGATGATTTGGACATGAACTAGAACTCTTGTTGATGGAGTTCAAGTGTGTGTCTTCAGCCTTTAGCACTTCAAATCTTGCAGAGATGAAGACTTGTTTCTGTGCAGAATTGAAGGTGGCCTTGATCTCTTGAGCCTTTTTGGACTTTCTTTTGGCTTTCCTGTCCAAGTTCTTTCTTCTTGACTTGGTCATCCCAATAGCTTTGCTCTCCCTAGAGGGATGGTGGGCCTTCTTAGAATGCTCTTCTCCTCTTCATCCTCTCCAGTCACAGGATCTATGAGGGGAAGCTCATCTTCACCAGTTCCACACCTTGGAGATCTTACAGACAAGATTGTGTGTGGAGGAGCTGTCTCACAAGATCCTAGTCCCTTCTTATTTTGATAACAAACTTTTGCATACAAGGATGAGGATATTATGTTCTTGAAGGTCTCTTCTTCAAGAACACATTTTTCTGTCTTGGCTTTGCTGATCACAAGCTCAGCCTGACATTCAGTTAATTTAGTGATGAGATCTTTGATCTGAGTCCTGTAGTTTGTATGCTCATGTTTAAGAGTTGAAATGGTTTTCTCTAAGTCCTCTATCTTTAGTTTATAATCATTCTCAGCTCTTTGAAAGTCAGCTTTTAAAATATTGAAAGACTCAAGGTCAGATCTTATTTCTAAATTATAGGACCTGTATCTATTAACTTTAGCAATGCATTCAGGAGTACAAAGATGTTCCAATACCTTGGCTTGATCGTGGTCTGCCATGAGTGCTTGGTTTGGAGATGCATCTTCTACCTGAAAGCTCCAGTCAAAGCCTCCTTCTTCAACAGCAATTACAGCTTGCTGCTTTGGCTTCTTATTCTGGGGGGGTTTCTTAGTGTAGTATGGTCTGGTTTGTGCTTGGCCACCATTTGTCCTTGGTTCCTTACACTCGCTTGCAAAGTATCCCATGTGGTTACAGTTGTAACACTTTACTTTGCTTTTGTCTAGCCCAAACTTTCCACTGGCTGCATTGCTTGGAAACTTTCTCCTTGTCCTCTTGTAGAACTTCTTGGCTTTGTGAGTGAGAAGAGCCATCTGCTGGACTATCTCCATGTACTCCAGATCATCTGGATGGATACAGTCCAAATCTTCAAGAGTGAAGAGAAAGTTGCTTGAAGTTTCACCAGCAAAGACAAAAGGCATGAGAAGAACTTGTCTCTTGTAAAGGACTTCCTTGAGTGTAGCTTTCCCTTGGAGTCTCTGGGAAGGTGATGAAAGGGCCCTTTTGTGAGTTGTTAGGGAAGCATATAAGATGATGCTGTGGTTCAATGCTTTCCCTTTCAACCACATGGAGGGCTGAACTCAGTTGATTGCTGGAGTTACCAGATGAGTTTTGCATGTTCATCTCCATCTGGTAGCCACTAAGAATACCATACAAATCTGTGAGAGTAAGAGTCTTAAGGTTCTCAGTTCTCTTGATAACAACACAATAATGTGTCCATTGTCTAGGAAGAGAGGACATGAAGTTCCTTACAATGTCCCTGTTCTCAAAAGTTACTCCAACATCTATTAGAGTATCCACAATCTCAACATACCTGAAATATTGTTGAGTCATGATTTCACCTGCCTTGAAGGTGAAGTTTTCAAACTGCTGCTTTAGGAGATCCTTCTTGTTCTCTTTTGCTTCAGTAGACCCCTCATACATCAGCTTCAATGCTTCCCATAGTTGCTTGGTAGTTTTGCACTTCTTGAAGCCTCTGTAGATGGAGTTTGGAAGAGCATATTGAAGGGCTGTCATGACTTTCTGATCAATCTCTATTCTCTTTCTATCTGCTTTAGAGTAATCAGCCACAACCTTAGGAATCATACCACCACCAGTAGCAGAGGTGGTGCTTGGTATGTAAGGTCCTTCAACAACAGAGTCCCACATCCTGGAGTCTTGAGACTTGATGAAACCTTCCATTCTTTGACACCAAGTATCAAAGTCTTCAGGAGTGATCAATGGAGACTTTGTCATAGTTCCATTTTCCATATCAGCTTTGGTTATAGCTGCCATTTGAGTTGTTAAGTATTTTGTGTGTGTGAGGGATCTTAAGATGGTGAGATCTTATATCAAGAGCCTGAAATGCTCTGATACCAAATGCAGGACCGGTGAAGGGTATGCACTTACAACACAACAACACAATGTGGAGAGTTGCTTAGAACACTTAACAGATCAAATAGGGAACTAGTTAACTTGTTAATGAAAGATGCTAAGAACACAAGTAAAAGTGAGACAGAACAAGATTGCAAAACAACACAAGTATTTGGTTTTCAAGAATGCTGTATATTGCTTCTCAAGTTCTATTACAAGTTACAAAGCATCGATAGAAAGTTACAAGTGCTTGAGATACTTTATACTACATCCTACAGCCGGCCATACTTTGAAGGCCAACTGGATACAATTGACTAGACAACTACAAAATCAAATGTAGAGTCAAAAGGCATAACTTCCTTTTTACTTGTGACTATGACATGCCATAGCTCACATCCTAATATATTATAAAAAGAATAAAAGTACATAAAGTAGAAAGCATGGACTCAAGACCTCAATGTACAGTTACCAAAAGCATGGACCTTTCACCAACTCATGTAAGTTGGTGACTTTACAGAGTAGCAGCGGAAAGGTGGTCCAGCTTTATGGTAAAGTACATCAGATAAAGGCATTTCTCTAAAAGTCTTCGGAAGAAATCTATCTTCACTCTTTGGCTTGAGAAGACTTTGTCTTTGAAGCTTCGGAAGACTTCACTTCTGGCTTCGGAAGATGTTGGTCTTGGCTTCGGAAGATTTTACACTTAGAATATTTCTATTGCATGGTGTAAAACTTCCAAAGTTTCTACTTCTGTTCTTTAGTGCATGCTTACAAAGAGACTTTGGATGTTTTGACTGCATCAGACTTATAGGAATCCTTACAAACCTTACAACATCCAAATGACCTGAGAAAACGAATGTAAGGTTTCCTCTTGTGCCAAAGTTCATAAGGAGTCTTACGATGTGTCTTAACTACTAAAACTCTGTTTTGCACATAGCAAGCAGTGTGCACTGCCTCTGCCCAGAAGGTGATGGGCAGTTTAGAGTCAGACAACATAGTTCTTGCAGCTTCAATTAGCGTCATGTTTTTCCTTAGCAACACCATTTTGCTGAGGAGTCCTGGGAGCACTATATTGTCTTGTAATACCTTTTTCATCACAAAATGTATCAAGGATTTGGTTCTTGAATTCAGTTCCTTGATCACATCTTATGGTTTTGACCTTGTTATCACATTTATTCTCAATCTTTAAGATGAAATTCTTTAGAATCTTAGGGGTCTCATCCTTAGTTCTAAGAAAGAAGACCCAAGTGAATCTTGTAAAGTCATATGTGATCACCAAACAATAAGAGGTCCTTCCTAGACTCATTACACTGGTGGGGCCAAAGAGATCCATATGTAATAAGTGTAGGGGAGTAATGATGGAGTTTCTTTCTTTTGGCTTGTGAGATACCTTGTGTTGCTTCCCCTTCAGGCATGCAACACAGTGGTCATCACTTGTAAACTCTTTCTTTGGCATTCCAGTTACCAAATCATTCTTAATTAATTTATTCATATTTTTAAAGTTTACATGGCATATTCTTTTATGCCAAAGGAAAGACTCATCACTATTTGCTTTAGATAGAAAGCATGAAATTTCTCCTGAGGGAGATGTTTATTTCAAATCCATCTTGTACATGTTCTCTTTCCTCGGGGCTCTGAGCAGGATATGCTCATGAGGAATGACCACCCCGTGCCTGAGAACAATGCACTCATGCTCAGTAAAGAGCATGTTATGACTCTGATCACAAAATTGGGATACACTTAAAAGATTGTACCCAAGCTCCTTGACAAAGTTTACCTTCTCAATGCTGAGCTTACCATTTGTGACCTTGCCCCTTCCGGTAATGTAGACTCCTGCATCTCCTCCAAAAGCAAGTGGTCCTCCATTAATTCTTTCAAACTTTTGGAGTAGTGACCTATTTATGTCATGTGCCTAGAACAGCCACTGTCAATGATCCATACATTTCTATTTGTCTTGAGTTGTTCCTCCAAAAAAGCGATGATTAGTTACATTTGGAAACCCAAGCCTCATTGGTCTTGGGCTCATCAAAAGAAGTTGAATACAATGCAACAGTAATTGATCCTATAGTCATGTTTTGAGGATCATTTGCTAATGTTGATGAAGAACTTTCAGCCACTTGGGCTTTCTTTGTCTTCCACACAACCTTTGGAAGCTTAGACTTGACCTTCAATACTTCAAAAGTTTTGATAACAAAACTTCTGAAGTTTTGATGACTGGACCTTCGAAAGATCTTGCTTTCACTGTAGCAGCCTTCAGTACTTTGGAAGTTGTTGATGCATGTATGTCCCTAGATCATGATTTGTAATGTAATAGATCTTGTTTGTTTGACTATGATGTAATATGAATTGATTAATGAAATGATATGGATTGTTTGTGATTTGTAATGTCTAATATTTCATTAATGAGTCGATATTGAATTGATTAAATTGGGTTTATGATTGTTTGAATGGTTACACATCAAGTTATATTAATTAAAACATTCAAACTTAACTTAATGAAGTTCTCATGCGAATGGCCAATGCGAATGGACCACACGCATGAATAACTTCATACGATTGACTCAGTCGCACGACTGAACACTCAGTCGTGCGGATGAATCAACCGCATGGTTCAATCGCACGACTGAACCATACTTATGGTCCAGTCGCACGAATGAACAACACTAACCTATAAATAGACCCAATTCGTTGAAAAACGTAAGCATTCATACCATTACGACTCCAGACGTACCCTAGCCGTCCAGAAGCCTCCCAAATCGTTCTCCAAGTTCACAGAACACATTAGATCGATTCCTAATCGACTTCTAACGTTAGATTCAATTCTTGATTGATTCTTCGTGTGTTCTCACTGATTGAATCGCCAATCAAATAGGATTCCGCACTATTTGATCTGGTTTACACGCTAATCACTAGGTATTTCGTTCAAATACCAGGTCCTAACAAGTGTTTAAGTGTTTCATGATGTTCTTAGCCAAAGGTACTAATGTTTATTTTGATTTGTGTTACAGATGGCGAGTCGATGGACTATGAGCACGAAGCATAACATATGTGCTCATCTGGATTTGACATCCAGAAACACTGCTGATTTCTCAGGCATCATCACATTTCTGCTGAGATCGAGGATTGCACATGCCATTTCTACTCCTTGTACTCCTTATAGGTCCGTTCAGCAGGCCTTCTGGGAAGGCGCTACAGTTGATAGATCCTCTGAGCCTCACTGCATCAGGAGTACTATCTTTGGAGAGGCTATTACTGTCTCAGAGGAGGATCTAAGGATTGTTTTACAGTTGGGGGATGACGCTGATTGTCCGACTCGATTACACCCCCTCACAGTCAGAGGATGCTTTCTGAGAGCCAAGTACTCTGGGAGATCAATGTTGGGGTACTCAACAAGAGTAACCTCTGTCCCCAGTTCAAGTATCTTGCGCATGTTCTACTCAAGTGCATAGCTTCCAGGAAGGGAGGTTTTGATGAGCTGTCTGATCAGATACAAAACGCGTATGCTGCGTTGGTGCTGAACCACCCGTTCAGCTTCTCCAAAATGATCTTCACCTATCTGGTGGAGAACATTGAGGGGAAAGGGCAGGAGGGCTTCTGCATGTATCCGAGGTTTATGCAGATGATTATAGATCAGAAGCTTCCCTCCCTGCCGAAGGAGAAGGAGGATGCGGTAGTCCTCGAGGTTATGGATGACACTACTTTGGGGAGGATGAAGGTGTACAGGGGGAAGCAAGTGAAACCCCTTGTCAGGAGGTTGTTTGGGCATCTAGTGCGGGAAGACTACGTGGTGCCAGCCAAGAGAAAGTGGCGCCACGATGATAGCGATTCCGATGTGGAGCAGATTGCTCTACCAACTCATGACTCGGATGATGATGATAGTGGGGACGTTGGGGACGATATGCCTGCTCCACCAAGAGACACTGTGTCAGATGTTATACCCCCAGTGTCCACCCCAGCTGGAGATGTTGCTGAGTCAGCTGGATTTCATCAGGAGTTTGTTCATGGTGCTGAGGAGGAGGAGGAGTCCGACGAGGAGCCCCTAACGCGAACTGTGGGAAGCAAAGTTGTTCCCACAGAACATGGGCTACGGGTGGTTGGTGAACACCCGAGAGACTCCAGAGAGACTGATACTGACCCGAGTTATGCACCGGGTTCTGCAGGCAGGATTGTAGGGGGAGCATCCACCTCCACAGGGACGAGGAGGAAGAGGATGGCTCAGCCCCATGGTCTGAAGAAGAAGAAGCGTCGGTTGACCTTCGTTACCACCATAGCCTCTACTTCCACCACCACAGCCACCACTACCACCTCCACAGCTATACCATCCACCACCACAGCCACCACATCCACCACAGCTACCACAGCCACCACCATACCTACCACCACAGTACAGATTCCATCCACCACCATATCCTTTACACCCACATCACCCCCACCATTTCACCGACCTATCTTCACTACAGCCACCACTACCACCACCTCACACCAGGCAGGACCGTCTGCCCCATCCCTCACACACTTATGGATCACCTCTACCTCCAATCGGGGTAGAGGAACAACTGTCAGCGCTCAACCGGATGGTGATGCGCTTACTAGCTGCAGATGAGGAGAAAGCTGCTCAGATCTGCCAGCTTACCAACCTGACTGCTGCACAATTTCACCAGATGGCAGAGCAGGCTCGAGTAATAGAGCAGCAGGCCCAGCTGATGGATGCACAGCGAGTAGAGATGTCCCAACTCCAGGAGCAGCATGCCCAATCAGCTAAAAGGATAGAGGAGTTGGAGACCACCAACAAGACCATCATGCTGCGGCTCAAGGGATCGAAGGGAAGATCAAAAGAGGGAAGGAGATGATGGAGATGGTGATGATGATGATGAAGATGATGATGAGGATGAAGAGGATGATACAGAGGATGAGGAGGAAACTGACAGAGATAGGACAGAGGGGAAGGACGATGATGATGAAGCAGAAGGAGGGGATGAAGCTGCATCGGCCTCTGCTTCAGGTCAAGAGAGGAGGTCGAAGAACAGACAGGACCAATCAACCTCCACCTCTGCTCCTCCAAGTGATGAGACCATGATACAGGATAAAAGTAAAGACTAGATGTTTATGTATTTATTTACTTTTGTGTTTGAATCCTGTATTGAAAACAATGTATTGAATGTTTATATTAAGTTAATGCATTTCTGTTTGATTAATTACTAACGAATTATGTGTAGAATGTTTAAATCAAACAGATCCAAATTATCAAAGAGATGTGTTTGATGTTGCTCCCCTTCAACAGGTCAAGACTCAACTAACCATGATTCTTGATCTGCAAGGGATCGTAAGAAGGTCTGTGAGTTATACCCCTGAAGAAGGGGAAATAATTCATGACCTATCAAACGAGCAACTCGCAGAGATTTTCAAGCTCAATCCGGATGAAATAGTTAAAGATGATCCAACATGCGATTCGACTAGTGATGAAGAGCTCAACGATGTTGATGAAGTCGAGATCGAAGATATCACTGCAGAGGAGTATCCTCAGTACGCTGACAATGAGGGTAATGTGGTCCTCAATCTGGGTGAATCTCTCGTCAGTGATACTTTTGAGGTGTTGAACAAGATGGAGCAGGAAACAGAGAAGGCAGAAGGAACAGCCCAAGCCTCAAATGATGATGTCGACATTTGAAAGGCTGAGTGGGCTGCATGCTTTGAAGAAGTTAGAGCCCAACGTGCTGCACCAAAGAAGGATGCCTACACCAAACTCTACAGAGTCAAGAAACATCACAAGGTGTATGGCAAGATTATAGCATGGGCGTATTTTGATGATCTTAATGTGTATGCAGTTAAGAGAGAACAGGGCATAGAGTACTTCAGATTCCCACATGATCTGAAGACTCTACCAGGTTTTGAGCTCAACCAGCTGGCTAAGCTAAAGCTTTTGTATGCTGACCCGAGGAAGATGTCAGGCTGGTTCGAGGCTGCCCTTAAGAAGGAGTACCACACCAGATGGGTTAACTTCAGACCCCAACAGCCGACTAGGTACATAAGAAGGTCTGAGGATGATGCCATTACTGGCAAGCCCAAGATAGTGTTGAAGTGGAGTCCTCCGCGCACAATGTCGAGAATCCCACTCAGGGAAATGCCACAGGACTTCACTCCACACTTTAAGTGGTGGTACTATGATTGGAGAACAGCTGAAGCGGTCATAGTCCTAAGCAAAGAGGGACAAATGGATACGATCAGGGTATTCGACCCGATGTGGCTTACTAACTTGTCGGCAAACGATGTCTATACGCTATACAAGTGGCCACTGTTCTATGACACGCAGGACATTGTACAAGCCCTCCAGTTCCAAAACGTTATACGACTCTACTTTGCGTTTGAGATTCACGCGGGAGTCACCAAAGAGGAGAAGTACAAGAAATACAAGGAGGTTATGCAGAAAACAAGAGATTAGAGAGATCTAGGTCCAAGGGGGAGTTTGTTGATGCATGTATGTCCCTAGATCATGATTTGTAATGTAATAGATCTTGTTTGTCTGACTATGATGTAATATGAATTGATTAATGAAATGATATGGATTGTTTGTGATTTGTAATGTCTAATATTTCATTAATGAGTCGATATTGAATTGATTAAATTGGGTTTATGATTGTTTGAATGGTTACACATCAAGTTATATTAATTAAAACATTCAAACTTAACTTAATGAAGTTCTCATGCGAATGGCCCATGCGAATGGACCACACGCATGAATAACTTCATACGATTGACTCAGTCGCATGACTGAACCAGGAGACTGGATCAGTCGTATGATTGACACATAAGATTGGCTCAGTCGCACGACTGAACACTCAGTCGTGCGGATGAATCAACCGCATGGTTCAATCGCACGACTGAACCATACTTATGGTCCAGTCGCACGAATGAACAACACTAACCTATAAATAGACCCAATTCGTGGAAAAACGTAAGCATTCATACCATTACGACTCCAGACGTACCCTAGCCGTCCAGAAGCCTCCCAAATCGTTCTCCAAGTTCACAGAACACATTAGATCGATTCCTAATCGACTTCTAACGTTAGATTCAATTCTTGATTGATTCTTCGTGTGTTCTCACTGATTGGATCGCCAATCAAATAGGATTCCGCACTATTTGATCTGGTTTACACGCTAATCACTAGGTATTTCGTTCAAATACCAGGTCCTAACAGAAGTATTCCTTTCTTCCAAGAACAAATTTTCTTCCAAAGGCAAGTTTCCATTTGTCTTGTTTTTCATTTTGGAGCTTCAGAAGGAAAAAGATTTTCCTTCCGAGGCTTGCTTCTTCTTCTCCAAACTCTTTGAAGTTTCTTTCTTGGTCATATGGAGAGTACTCTTTGGATTGTAAACACAATCCTTAGCAAGATGAGAATTACTCTCACACATAACACAATCCATTTTCTTCCTTCTAGGAGTCTTCTTCTGTGAACAAGGCTGAACTTGATCACGTTCCTTCTCCATCTTCATCTTTGCAGACGTTGTGGCAATTCTTGTGGGGATAAAACTACCTTTGGAGCTGGATGGTTAAAGTTGTACAGCAGTGGTTCACAACTGATAGCCTTCTTCTTAATGATGGGATGATTTGGACAAGAACTAGAACTCTTATTATTGGAGTTCAAGTTTGTGTCCTCAGCCTTAACCACTTCAAATCCTACAGAGATGAAGACTTATTTCTGTGCAGAGTAGAAGGTGGCCGTGACCTCTTGAGCCTTCTTGGACTTTCTCTTGGCTTTCCTAATCAAGTTTTTTCTCCTGGACTTGGTCATCCCAATAACTTTACTCTCCTCAGAGGGATGGTGACCCTTCTTAGAATGCTTTTATTCACTCTTCTCAGAGCCATTCTTCACCATCTCCTCTTCATCCTCTTCAGTCAAGGGGTCTATAAGGGGAAGCTCATCTTCACAAGTTCCACACCTAGGAGATCTTACATAAAAGATTGTGTATGGAGGATCTATCTCACTAGATCTCAGTCCCTGTTTATTTTAATAACATACTTTTGCATGCAAGGATGAGGATATTATGTTTTTGTAGGTCTCTTCTTCAAGAATGCATTTCTCTGCCCTGGCTTTGCTAATCACAAGCTCAGCCTGGTATTCAGTCAACATAGCTATGAGGTCTTTGATCTGAGTCCTGTAGTTTGTGTGCTCAGGTTTAAGAGTTGATTGGTTTTCTCTAAGTCCTCTATCTTTAGTTTATAATCATTTTCAGCTCTTTTAAAAACAGCTTTGAAGATACTAAGGACTCAAGATCAGATCTTATTTCTAAGTTATATGACATGTATCTATTTACTTTAGCAATACATTCAGGAGTACAAAGATGTTCTAATACCTTGGCTTCATCATGGTCTGCCATGAGTGCTTGGTTTGGAGAAGCAACTTCCACTTGAAAGCTCCAGTCAAAGCCTCCTTCTTTAACAGCAACTACAGCTTGCTGCTTTGGCTTCTCATTCTGGGACCTCTATTAGTGTAGTTTGGTCTGGCTTGTCTTTGGCCACCATTTGTCCTTGGTGCCTTACATTCCCTTGCAAAGTGTCCCATATGGTTACATTTGTAACACGTTACTTTTATTTTATCCAGCCTAAACTTTGCACTGGTTGCATTGCTTGGAAACTTCCTCCCTGTCCTCTTGTAGAACTTCTTGGCTCTATAAGTGAGAGGAGCCATCTGCTGGACTATCTCCATATACTCTAGATCATCTGGATGGATACAGTCCAGGTCTTCAAGGGTGAAGAGAAAGTTTCCTGTGGTTTCATCAGCAGAGACAAAAGCATGAGAAGAACTTGTCTCTTGGAAAGGACTTCCTTGAGTGTAGCTTTCTCTTGGAGTCTTTAGGAAGGTGATGAAAGGACCCTTTTGTGAGTTGTCAGGCTAGCATATAAGATGATGTTGTGGTTCAATGCTTTCCCTTTCAACCACATGGAGGGCTGAAGTCGGTTGATTGCTGGAGTTACCAGATGGTTTTGCATGTTCATCTCCATCTGGTATCCACTGAGAATACCATACAACTCTGTAAGAGTAAGAGTTTTAAGGTTCTCAGCCCTCTTGATAATAACACAATAATGTGTCCAATGTCTAGGAAGAAAGGACATGAACTTCCTCATAATGTCCCTGTTCTCAAGAGTTACTCCAACATCCATTAGAGTATCCACAATTTTAATATACACAATGAGGAGAGTTCTTTAGAACACTTAACAGATCAAATAGGGAATTGGTAACTTTATATGCAAGATGCTAAGAACACAAGTAAATATATGAGACAGAACAAGATTGCAAACAACACAAGCGTATGATTATCAAGAATGTTGTATATTGCTTCTCAAGTTCTTTTACAAATGTTACAAAGCATAGATTGAAAGTAACAAGTAGTTGAGATACTTTATACTACATCCTACAGTCGGCCATTCTTTGAAGGCCAGCTAGGTACATAAGACTAGACAACTACAAAATCAAATGTAGAGTCAAAAGGCAGATTGCCTTTTGACTAGTGACTATGACATGCCATAGCTCACATCCTAATATATTACAAAAAGGGTAAAAGTACATAAAGTAGATTGGTCAGACTCAAGACCTCAATGTATAGTTACCAAAAGCATGGACCTTTTCACCAACTCATGTAAGTTGGTGACTGAACATAGTTGCAGCGAAAAGGTGGTCCAACTTTATGGTAAAGCACATCAGATAAAAGCATGTTCATAAAAGTCTTCGAAAGAAATTTGTCTTCATTCTTTGGCTTCAGAAGACTTTGTCTTTGAAGCTTCGAAAGACTTCACTTTTGGCTTCGGAAGATGTTGGTCTTGGCTTCAGAAGATTTTACACTTAGAATATTTTCTAGTGCAAGGTGTAAAACTTCCGAAGCATTTCTACTTATGTGCTTCAGTGCATGCATGCAGAGAGACTTCGGATGTTTTGGCTGCATCAGACTTATAGAAATCCTTACAGTTAGTCATAGGTTTAAGTGTTTAACCGGGTTAGTTGTCGACTTGATGTTCTGAGGTTAAGATTCCTAGTTAGTATGTAAGTGATTTATTAGTACCCTTGATGAATCGAGTTTTATAAGTTTTTTAGTTTTATTGATGATGTTGGGAATGGGTGTTATTGGCCGAGAAACTCAAAGAGGTTTAGGAGGTTTCTTCTTAGACTTATTTGTTGCATTAATAACCTTAAGTGGTGTCAACTTAGTTTTTAGATTAATGTTAATGTTTTGCTTGGCCACTAACCATATTAGTTTGTAACCTAATGAACTAATTACTAAGTTAAGTTGGTGCTTTGGTTACATATTTTAAGTGTTTGGGATTAGTTTGGTTGTTTTTATTATTAATGTTCTAAAAATTTTCTTATTTAATAATGTTTGGTGAAGTTTCAATCTTGGTTTATTACATACTTAGGTGAAAGCATTAATCAATCAAGTAACTAATCATATAATCTTGATCACAAAATTTAAAAGTTTTTGTATTCATGCATAGTTAATATTCATGCATGGATGCATGCATGCATGAGCATTTATGTGCCTAACCAATTAAACATAAAATACTTATAGAAAGCAATCAAATAAAACTTGTTCTTATAATTCCTTAATAAAGTATAAATATGAATCTATTTAGGAGATGTTAGTTTGCCTAACCTTAGGGTTGTCATAGTTTAATCTTCTCACAAATATTCTTCTCATAATTTTTTAGATTCATATGAATTTAGTAATCAACCGATTTGCAATCCCTAGTACCCCTGTAGATCAATCGGAACCCTAAATCTTACAAATTGAGTCTCGATCGCCCAAATGCTCAAAAAACACATGTATACATTCAATTCTGAAAGCTAAAATCGCATAATCAATGAAACAAACGTTTGTCGGTCTTACCTTCTGTTCGATCTCAGGAACCTTCAATACTTTCAGATTCACCTCTCTCTTTCTGAAATTATTAATAATGAAATGGATGTTGATTAGATCAGATTAGATATCGAAAAACAAATCACATCTAATTCAGAAGAAAATGGGAATAGAGCTTACATCTCACGCACAGTTTGATCGAACACCTTCATGAAATCCATCTTGAGCGGGACCAACCGCCACCTAATCGACAAGTTTATATTAACATAAGAAATTAGAATCTCAATTAGAGGAAGCAACAACAACAGAGTAAGCAAACCTGTAGTAGAAAAACAACAAGAAACAACCAAAATTGAGGATTCAAAACAGAAAATAGCAGAAGAGAAGAAGGGGAAGGACAAAAGTATCGATTTGGAAGAAACTAAACAAATCAGCATTAAAAGATGACAAAGAAGAAGAATCAGGCTACCATTGATGTTGGGTGGAGGAGTTTACCCGGCAATAATCGACATGAAGGCGGTGTTGGGTTTGATGTCGGTGGTTTTCTTCAGAAAAAATTAGTTTGAAGGAATAGAGAGGAAACGTAGAATGAAAGGGTATCCATGGGTCAGACCATGGAC
The DNA here is from genome assembly GCA_025215565.1 of Flaveria ramosissima. Lineage (NCBI taxonomy): Eukaryota > Viridiplantae > Streptophyta > Magnoliopsida > Asterales > Asteraceae > Flaveria > Flaveria ramosissima. The sequence continues at coordinate 54,075,837 of CM046029.1, read as the reverse complement.
TTTTAGGATCCGCGTGAATAAAGTTTCGGAGAAGTGGGTTTGGGCGGGAAAAAGGAGAGAAAGATGCTTTAGCAGCCTGCCACGTGCCCTAAGAAACTTTTGTTTATTAGATGTATAGATTTGAGGTTTTATTTGAAGTTTCACCATTCTTGTCTAATATAACCATCTTTAATCCATCTCTTGTCATAACTCGTGACAATTTGACTAGTTTTTTTAAAAACAAACCAACTCTTGATAAAGATTGACCTTGGCTCTTATTTATTGTCATGGAAAAACACACAGTAAGAGAGAATTGTCTTCTTTGAAACTTAAATAGTAGCCTCTTGTCAGTTGGTATCAACAAAATTCTAGGGATAAAAGTATGTTCTCCAATGTTACTGCCAGATATAACCTCTGCTTATATAACACAATTTCCTAATGATACAACTTGTAGTCGCGTTCCATTACATAACCCACTTTTTTGGTCAATGTTTCTGAGAAGCATTACCGAAACACCGACTTTTAACACTAACTTGTGATTGGGCAAACCGGCAAGTTTGATTACATTGAATATATCTAGAGAGTATAAACCTTCATCTAAATTAGAATTCAGCATTTCTATATATTCTCTTTACACATGGGAAAATTGAAAGCAATTTTCATTCATCTCATGCACCACCTTAATCTTTGGATTTAAAATTTCCCTTTAATGAAATTAATTTGGTTCTTTATAATTTTCTAAAACAGAAAGATATACAAATTTAATCTACTCTGAAACGGGATCAAATGAATTTTGTATGAGAAGATCATCCGGTATGTCAATAACTGCTTCACCATCATTCTTACCACCAACGGTACCTTCACCTATGCTCAAGAGCCATTGTGCAAACATTATGGTTTGCTCTATATCATATGAATCATTATGGGAAGTCAACCTTAGGTTTTTTTGTCAATTTGAGCACCTTGCAATTTTTCCAAAGGTAAGAAGAATTCGAAGAATCATCAACAATTTGTTGCCTACTACCACTTAGGACAACATGTAGAATTTGTCTTAAATCACCTCCAAATGTTACCTTCCCACCAAATGTTAAAGTAGATGCCGATCCTAATATAGAAGAAATATGTTTTTTAAGGATCTATCAAGAGCTTCAAATGCGTGTTTATGTACCATTGATGCTTCATCCCAAATAATCAGTGAAGTTTGTTTAAGTAGACATGCAAGATCGCTGTTTGGTTTAATGTGGCAAAAAGAATCCTCAACTATTTTTAAAGGAATATGAAATCTAGAATGTATGGTCCTACCACCTTATAGCAAAAGAGATGTGATTCCGCTTGAAGCAACATTAAGTACAATCTTTCCTTCTAATCTCATAGATGCTGATAAAGTTTTCCACATATATGTTTCTCCACGTTTATTCCTTAAACCTGCAGTCATTATTTTGTCAAAAATTTACATTTGTTCATCAGCCAAGGAAGTGTAAAGGTTATGAAATTCATCTTGCAATACATCTTTGTTATATGCTAGTTCTTCATTAAGTAATAATTTTTTTGCAGTAGATATAAGATTATGATCCGGATAAGGCATGGTCGAGAATCTTCGTAGACTTAGATTATTACGAAGCAAAAAAATTGCAGTCTCGTACAATGTAAGGTTTTTAATCTGTTCGTCTGAAAGCACTAAACCTAAAAATAGACATATAAAACATAAAGTTGTATGAGATAATAATTAGTAACTTGACGTAAAGTATCTAATTTAAAATACAGTTAATTTATTATGTCTTCCATTAGATAAGTAATTCCATGTTCTTTTCCAAACAAAATCAGGCCTAGAAAGGCTATCAGTCATTAACATCATAGCAAATAAACTTCATAAAAAATAACATGTCCCAGAAATGCTAGCTTCCTCGGTTGCTTCAATGTACTCGTAATCATCATCCAAAAGTCCCCTTGAAAAACATGCATCTCTAAACGTACGACACACAAAACCGTTAAAAGTTCTAATATCCTCAAAAGAAGTTGGCCCTTTAACCTTATTCAACTAAATTCTCAAATAACATGCTTTGCCGAGATACCGAATGTATTCTACCAATAGAAAAACCAACCTTTCTGGGTACCCAAGTACGTTTGTCAGCTTTCCATACAAACTTTGTAGAAAATTCAACATAATTGAGTTTACATGCCCGTGGGTAAATTTTATTGCATTTCATCCACTCAATAAACATCGAAGTAGACATAGACTGTTTTTCTAGAACATTGTCTATATGATCATCTGTATCGTATATAACTTGTTGTTGGCCTGTCAGATGAAAATGAAGCGTAATAACTAAAGGATTCCTAACATGAATATCATATCCATAAATATGCCAAGGCGCTTCACAAGCAGATATTTACCTATAGTTGTAATACTCTTTAATCTCGTCAACTGAGTCAACTGTTCCATTTTGTTCATTATTTGGAACAAAACAAACAGTTGCTCTATCATTACCTTTGTTTATATACTTAAACAAATACTTGATTGAACTAGTTTGATTAGACCATTCCACGTTTATCTGCGCTTGATATCTTTTGAGGATCTCTTTGTTGTACGGTACCACGTTTCGGTTATCCAACTTTACACCTGATTTTTCTACAAATACACCAGAATTTTGTCTTTTATACATCGGAAAACCATCAGAGTCAATACATGTTTCTTGACTAAACTTTTTGGGAAGTTTTTCGAGCATCCTCGGTCGATCATGCATGGATACTTCATATTCTTAACACCACAAGGACCATGTATCATGAACTCACTTACACGAGAATATAGTTCTGGATCTTTATTCATGTATGGCATTTTAGCGGATATAAACGGATCAATATGTTCAACAATCGGTAATTTGTGCTCGGTGTGCATAAATAGACATACATGAGCATGAGGCAAGCCACGTTTTTGAAACTCCACAATTTATACCACTACAATATTTTAATAAAATTGAATAAGGACTGTATGTTGTACAAATATTTTTAGAAAATACAAAAAGGATAATATATTAAAAACTTATATAATGTGAATATGTATATATAATGATTGAATTTGAAACTGCTTGCCATACCTGCCTCAACCTTGCCGCGAATTGACTTATCTTTTAGGTCTTTAATCATCGAATCAAGTTTGATTTTAAAAAATTATACATAAGATATCAGGACGGTCTTTCGCTTTAAGCGTTGTGTCTTACAAAAATCTTTTAACCTCCGGCCATTTAGGGTTGCATGTGATTTTATAAACAAAATTGGGATATCCATACCACTGAAATTGCGACATGGCATCAAGATAATTTTGTAACATGTAACGTGCACCACCGGTAAAAGAGGAGGGTGATATAACATGTTGATCGATAGTGGATACATCAACGGTTTCCTGTTTTTTAGCTGCATGTAATTATTCATAAGACTCGCTCCTTAACGTCTTTGTTGATTGCGTATAAAGTAGTCTTTCACTTTTAATCATAGTATAGGCATCGACCATAAATTGTTGAATCTACCATTAAGAATCAAAGACAAATCACTAATTCTATCTTGGATTCGGTAACTAAAGAACTGCCTTATTAAAATTGTGGATCTTTTGGAATTGTTTGACTCTGATATAATTGTATGCGGTATGCCTATCCTATAACCATCCTTACCATAAGGAAAAAGCAACAGATACTGAAGCGCTAGGTATGAAGGATGGAGCTCACTAATTCGCTGTAATTTCCAGCTCTAGTCCTTACAATAATGTCCCTGCTTTCAAATGAATTATCAAGTTCACCAACTATTAAAGCAGCAACTTCTGAGGCAGTTGGCAAGTTACAAGTTCTTCCATCTTTATTCCTTTTTGCATTTAGGCGCAACCGTAGATTTACGGAGGGATTTTTTTGAAAACAGTCCCTTACCATTGTATAACATGTAACCAGTTGATTATTTGAATCTAACGTCTCCTTTAATTCTTCTATGATCTAACGATCCATTATGTCCTATGATGTTGATTCATTGTTGGATTGCCTAATCGAAGCATATAAATTGTTAGTTGAATAACTATGTATAATTAAGAAATGTAAATAATTTTAAATTTTAAACTAAAAGAGGTTTCAGGGCATACCCAAATGCGCCTTGTCTGTTTGCAACTTCATTGTCAGTGTCGTATATATAATTGAGAAAATTTAGGAGTGTATATGTCTGAGGGTAAAAAACTTCCGATAGTGTGGTAATTTTCCCCGCTTAGTTAGAAAACAAATGGAGCATTACCTCTATTAATGGACATGTCAACCTTTCCACCCATTGACGTGAAAGAAAACATCGAATTGTAACGTCGTATATTTTTCAAAAAATGTTTTCCTTTAGAACCAACGCCACAGTAAAGAGTTTTATAATTAGTTGGAGGATCTTTTAAAATGGGAAGCTTAACTTTTCCGTAATAACAACAAAGAGAGTAGCTTCCTCTGACATTGCTTAATCCACTTTTTAAGGCTTCATCCTTCCAAAGTTTTGCATGACATTTTTTACATGTGTGATTTTGATCTCCATGATCGAGATAATCTGTTAACGTTTAAAATTATATTATAAGAATAAGATGTTGTATATGTTGATTAAATTTTATATAAATGTTATGAACTATAAAATTGTAAAATGTGATAATACCTTTTGATGGACCAATGTAGTCATCATGTATCGTATTACGGGCATTGTTGAGATCCTCGTCTGGAAACCATAGAATTGGAACATTCATTAAGTTAATGTTTCTCCTAGTATTCTTATGATTTGAATAATATGTATTGGTGGATATATTCTGTGGAGCGTTACAAATTCTTAAAGAGGTCGATGAATAAGGTCGACTACGGTAATTGTAGATAGATCTACCTTTAAAAAAATCAAATGATGAGAAAGCAGATGTTATTAAATAAATATAAATACGAAAACATAAAAAATGAAATTTCAGATGCATTAACTTTGCATTAATAAATTTACTTAAAATTGTATATAATGTATTACCCTGGATATTCGGAGATATATTCATGGATTTTAATGTTGTTCAGGAGGAAATATTTGTTGTTGTGGATGTGATGTTAGATCTTCTTGTGATTAAGTGAACTTTTCTCAGTTGGCGTCTCAATTCAGAATTTTCACAACCTATAAAGTAAGAGTAAAAGATGGTCATTCAAGTGCTTTAAAATTTATAATGTGATTGCTATAAGACACGAGTAGAATATAAAAACTATTTGTTATAGCTGACAATGGACTTGTAACAATTGTCAAAAGATGAGAAGAATAAAGTGCTCACCCATCGTATGTTAACGAAGTTTTATTCGGATTTACGTTTTCTTTTTTGACACCATCATTTCTCACGATCATACACGTACTTATTGGTTGCTTCTTTAAAAGTGTCATTGCCTAAATACAACGTGTAAATTATTAAAGTATATAAAAATTATTGTAGTTATAAAAAAATAAAAAAATAACTATATTATCTTTTCATTAATGTTTAATCTATTGTTATGAATAATTTCTTTTTGGATGCGTCGGTTTTCTGTTCATTTCGTAAAAATGTTTAGGGTAACATTATATATGTGACATCCGGTAATTTTGCGTTACCAAACTCCGTTAGTTTCGTTAGGTTTTGCATACACGTGTCGTGAGTATGTGTAATATTTAGATCTTCTTGAGCGTTGATGACTTAATAACAATTATCTATGATAAACAGATAAAAGTTAACTTATAATTTTGATTATTAGTTTGTGGTTATGTGATTCATGAATTTATGGAGTTTAAATATTATTTGTAAATTTTGTCCGATAACGTGACTACGTGTAATATTTATTTCGTGTGTTTTGTGATTAGTTGTGAAGACCATGTATAGGTTGGACTCACCTTAGATTAGATTATATTTATATTACTTTGTAATAGGTTTAATGTTAGTTTACTTTTTAATATAGTTCATTTTGTTTAGTTTTGTAGTCCAGCGAAACTATGAGCGAAACTGTAGTTTCGCTCATAGTCAGCTGTTTAGTTCACCCGGCAAAACTGTTGTTTCTGCTAGGCGAAACTATAGTTTCGGCAGCACAGTTTCGCTGACAGCGAAACTGTCTGCGACACTAGGATTGCTATATATAGATTTGATCTTATTCATTGTTGGGTATCCTTGCAAAAATCCTAATCGATTATCATTGTTGCAAGAGACCTTTTGTAAGTTGTTTATTCACTGAAATACATTTGAGCTTTGTTTTGTTGATTGTATTGATCATTATTATTCATATTTGTTGACATTGTGGTTGTTCTTAATCTTCTCCATCTTTGTTATATCACATTGTTTCCGATATTAAACGATTCAACATATCATTCGTACTGCAAATCGATCAAATGGACCAACAAAATGGTATCAGAGCCATAGTGCTCGTGATTTGTTGAAACTTTTGGTTGTTTTTGTTCAATATCAATTTTTCATCAATTCCAGATCAAATTCGAGTGTATTTGATATGGAATATAATTGAATTTTGCTTGTTTTTGTTTGGGAAAGCTCTGTTAATCATCAGATCTCAAATTCATTGAGATTTAGGCGATTTCAGATTGATTTCGTGTTGAAAAAGCTTTTCAGCTTCATCCAGCGAAACTACAAATTTATCCAGTGAAACTGTGATTATCTTCTAGCGAAACTACTAGTGTTTTCAACTTTGAAGTTGTTTTCAGAATTCCAGCGAAACTAGTATCATTGAACGAAAGTTCAACAGTGCTTGTGTGCATATTACAAGCGAAATCGCTGTCGAAACTATGGCGACTTAGCGAAACTAGTTTTTTCTGCGAAACTGCCATTTCTCTACGAATCTAGCTCTGCGAAACTACCAGTTTTCTGCGAAATTAATTCTTCTTCAGCGAAACTAGTATGTCAAAGATAACTTCCCTTACCCTTGCAGGTCTTGAGAGTGTAGCTCCCAATAGACCTCCGAGACTCATAAATGGAGAAAACTTCGAAGATTAGAAGAGATGTCTCAAAGCCATTTTCTTCTACACCGATCACAATCAATGGGAATCTATCATTTCTGGTCCACACATACCAACTGTCACTGTTAGTGATGTCGTGTCTCAAAACAAGGACCCAGCCACATTCAACGAGAAGGATTTAAAGCTGATTGATCGAGACCAGAAAGCTTTTGGAGCATTAACTCTATGTCTTGCACTAGACATCTACAATCGATTCGCTGAACATAAGAATGCTAAGTCTCTCTTTGATGCTCTGTGTGAGTTCTATGATGGTAACGATGAGCTGGTGAAAGACAAGAGTATCAAAGCTGAGAAGGAGTTCAACTCTTTTGTGGGATACCAGAACGAGAGTCTTACAGATCATACAAATCGTTTCTGACAGTTTCAAGCACACTGAAGAAATACGATGAGAAACTTTCCAACATTGAGCAAGTCAACGGGTTGCTAGACTCTCTCCCACCTCAGTGGAGCCTACAGGTGAGAATGTTAAAGCAGGAAAGAGGTTTCACTGACTACAACCTTATGGACCATTAATAAACTTAAATCATTTGAGTTAGACATGAAGAGAAGGGAATTTAACCAAACCATGATACCTACATCTGGTTTCACTCAAAATGCTGCATTATTGTCTTCCGGTGCTAGCTCTCCAATGCAGGCATCTCGTCAAGGTGGAGTGAATACTGGCGATTATTTTGGAGGTTGTGGTAGTGCTGGGAGAGATCAAGCCAACTTGAAAGCAAATGTTGAAACTTAAGTTTCATCCGAGACAATGGCTCTTTTTGGTATGTTTGTTTAGAGTTATGAAGCTTTAGTGGCAGGGGAGTTGAAAGGAAAAGGGATGATGATGGAGGATATGTATCAGGTGGACCCTGATGATCTTGAAGAGACTGACATTCAATGGCAAATGGCAATGTTGACACTTAGAGCCCAAAGATTCACGGAGCGCACTGGAAGGAAGAATTTCAGAGGTCAAAGCTCTAACTCCAAACTGGGATTTGATAAGTCTAAGCTGGGGTGTTTTAATTGCAAACATTTGGGACACTTCAAATGTGAATGTCCATTGCCAATCGTCACTGATCCTAGTAATTCAGGAGTTCGACGATTGGTTTCAAGCGGGAGTAAAGAAGAAATGAGTCACAAGAAAGAGACAGCTTTGATTTCTAATTTTGATTGGAGTACTGGAGTTGAAGAGACGAGAGAAAAGATTAATCAAGCGCTGGTGGCTGAGATTGTGGAAGGAAAGAGGAAGGTGAACTGTGAGGATGAATTTGATCCGTTCAAAGAATTTAGAGATGAAGCTGAAGTGTCTGTGAAGGTGAAGGAGGATGAGAGGGTGAAAGAAAGTAACGCTGAGGAGATGAGGAAGGAAGGAAGTCAACCCACTGAGAAAGGAAATGAAAAAGATGATGCTGCTACCACTGACAAGGAAAACAAGTTGAGTACTCCAGTGTGCCAATGCGAGAAAGCTTTAGCAGCAGAAAAGGTGGTGATGGGACTTCCTTATGAGGTAATTCAGGATATGTGTTCTTCAGCATGCAAAATCAGGTTATTTGGGGTTTATAAAGCTAATCGCTTATTAATTGATAATGAAAAAGATTTAAAACGAATTAATGAGGAACTTAAAATAAACGAGTCTAAATATTTTGTTGAATTAAACGAAGCTTTGAAAGAGAATGATCACTTAAAACGAATAGTTTTGGAAAGAAATATTGAGATTAACACTTTGAATGAAAAGGTTGCACATGCTGAATTTGAAACGAGCAAACTTCAGTCAAAGCTAGATAAATGAACTATATCGGGGATGAAACATGACGACTTATGTCAATCTAAAAGGGGGGCTAGGATTAAAATAGGTTTAGGGTATGAAAAAGCTAAGGTTTATCCTCCTCCCAGTACTTACTACTATTCTCCTATGCCCGTTCCCTATCCTTCTAATGATTTGATCAAAATAGATACTAACAGTATGTCTGCAGGTTTAGAAGGTGTGAACATTAAGCATGTTCGTGAGGACTACGATTATGGACCGACTAGCGGGCTTGGATGCACTAGTCTTAGTACACCTGAATCTCAGCATTCTGTCTTAGATCATAAATTTTGTTTTTTTATAGTCAATCTGTAACAGACTCTGTCTCATCTTGTTCTAGTGATGTTTCTGTTTCTTCTTTAAATTACGTGGATTGTAATGATGCTACCTTTTCTGATTGTGTTAATAGTGTGTATGATTCCACCGTGTGGAGTAACGAGAAAACTAAAAATAATTGTTTTGAAAAATTCTTTTCTTACCCTATTCCATCTTTTACCCTAACAAATATTTCTTTATCAAGTGAAAGGGTAACGTCATCATCTGAGGCAAGTACAAGTTGCAGGACCGGTGAAGGGTATGCACTTACAACACAACAACACAATGAGGAGAGTAGCTTAGAACACTTAACAGCTCAAATAGGGAACTGGTTAACTTGTTAATGAAAGATTCTAAGAACACAAGTAAATGTGAGACAGAACAAGATTGCAAAACAGCACAAGTATTTGGATTTCAAGAATGTTGTATATTGCTTCTCAAGTTCCATTACAAGTTACAAAGTATCGATAGAAAGTTACAAGTACTTGAGATACTTTATATTACATCCTACAGCCGGCCATACTTTGAAGGCCAGCTGGATACAATTGACTAGACAACTACAAAATCAAATGTAGAGTCAAAAGGCATATCTGCCTTTTGACTTATGATTATGACATTCCATAGCTCATATCCTAATATACTACAAAAAAGATAAAAGTACATAAAGTAGAAAGCATGGACTCAAGACCTCAATGTACAGTTACCAAAAGAATGGACCTTTCACCAACTCATGTAAGTTGGTGACTTTACAGAGTTGCAGCGGAAAGGTGGTCCAACTTTATGGTAAAGTACATAAGATAAAGGCATATCTCTAAAAGTCTTCGGAAGAAATCTGTCTTCACTCTTTGGCTTCGGAAGACTTCACTTTTGGCTTCGGAAGATGTTGGTCTTGGCTTCGGAAGATTTTACACTTAGAATATTTCTAGTGCATGGTGTAAAACTTCCGAAGCATTTCTACTTCTGTTCTTTAGTGCATGCTTGCAGAGTGACTTTGTATGTTTTGGCTGCATCAGACTTATAGGAATCCTTACAAACTCCCCCTAGGCTGATGCTACCAAAACACTTAGAAGATCTTCAGATGTTTGTAGTCTTCAGCATAATGATGACCATACCCTTCTTCATCAGATGGTCAGGATCATTCAGACTCTCATAATATCTTCTCATCTCAAAGAGATCATGCAGAGGTAAGTTGATTATGTCTTGCTATGTATAGACATTCTCAACACCTTGATCTCTGATCACATGACATCTCTCTGGATTAGTAGTGAAGGTTCAGGATAAGATGAGTATCTCAGCTACAAGAGGAGCCACTTGAATTGGAGTTGATTGGGCTGCCTCTGCATGCACTTCCTCAGGTTGATCTGACTCAGCCTGAGGTGTAGAGGTGGATGATTCAGTCTTCTTCTTCTTAGACTTTGGTTTAGAAGCCATCCTCTTCTTCCTCTCAGAAGACTTTAACTAAGAAGACTGGTCTGCAGCACCTTGTTGATCATCCTTGTCTTTCTCAGTTGGGTGTTCCTCCCTCATAGGTTCAGAAGGAGAGGGAGTTTGATCCTACTATGGATCAGAAGATGAAGCTTGCTGAGGCTCAACAGGAGGTCCAGGTTGTGTTGTCTCAGGTTGTTTAACCTTAACCTCCACTTCAGGTGGGATTTGACTTGGAGGAGAGTATAAGTCAATCAGCTCTCCACTCTTGATCTTCTGCTTGATTACCCTGATATTCTTATCCATTATGGATAGAGACAATGGGCCAAGTCTCCTTCTGGAGAATCCATACAGCTTCAAGAAGCACATCATCCTTTGTCTGTCAGCAGACTTCTTCATACTCTTTTGGATGATAACTCTTGACTTTGCAGCATCTTCCCTCATCTTTCTTTTTATTGCCTTTTGTTCTTTGAGCACTTGAAGTTCAAGCTGTTTGAGATACTCATACTCAATGCACTCAGAGGACAAGGGAAGAAGTGCAGATGCCTGGTAGAGACCTGTGGCACTCAGGTAGTTGATCATGTTTTGCCTATTTGTTTCCTTGTCTACCTGAGGTTCTTGTGTAGCAGCCACATCCTCTTGCACAGGACTTTCCTGAACTAGGGAGAGAGTTGGAGCATGCTTGTATAATCTTTTCTGTCTCTTCTCTTCTTTGAATTGAAGAAGTAATCTTGCATCCTCTGCTTCCTTTATCTCTCTTGACACTTCCATGTCAGCAAGTTCATTTAATTGCTCTAAGGAGAGAGATATAATCTCATCTATGTCATAGTTCTTGGTCTGCAGGTAAGTAATCCTGACTGCCCTCAACTCATCTTCTTGAGTGTTTGGTCTGGGGGCAGCCCTGATTGCAGCTTGCATAAAGCCTGAAGACCCAGAGGAACTTTCTTCCTTTAGCTTCCTCTTCCTCTCTCTCTCCTCCCCCTCAATCTCCTCAGGAGTCAAAATCCTTTTCCCTTTGTCACCCACAGACCTTTGTGACTCAGGGTGGATAGAGGTTTGACCTTCATTTCTTGGTATAGCATTGAAGCTCTGGCCAGAGAGAGGTTGTGAGACACCTTCACCAGCAGGTGTTTCACTGAGGGAATGAATTTCTGAAGCAGTTGTTGGTGTGACAGGGCTCTCAGGCCCTATCATTGGGCCTTCAGCCAAGGTTTTCCCTTTGAAGCTAATCTCAGGGTCTGCCTCAACATCCAGTTAACCAATGACATTACCTGATTGTCTTTGTCTCCTTCTAAAGTTGAACTCTTCAGTAATTCTGTCTTTAATCTTGAGTGCTAACCTATCAGCTTGTCTTGATTTGCTTGGGTTGACAAGTGGCATGTTGATCATGTCAAGACCTTCATAGTAGTCCAAAGTCTGAAAATTGAACACTTCTTGTTGCCCTTGAACTCTGTGAAGAATGAGGGCTTTTCTATCAGTATCATACCTCCATCCAATAATGTAGTTTGAAGTTCCTTAAGGTGGAGACGACACAGCCCTTGGAATGCCTTCCTCAAAGAGACTCCTAATGACAGAGTCTATTATGTCCACATTAATGTGAACTTGAGGAAGTTGCTGAGTATGCACAGTTGCAAGTGAGGATGGTGAATCATCAATGTCCATACTCCCTGAAGAACTCCCAGGTTCTGTGACTGTAATGACTTTCTCCCCCTTCTTGGTAGCATCACCCTCTTGCATAGGTGAGCTAGAGGTTAGGTCAGTCACATTCACAGGTTCTTGTGTTCCTGGTTGAGTTCTTCTTAAAGGTCTCCCAGCTTGTTTTTCCCTGAGATAAGATATCTCAAGTTACTGATCATTGACCCTATTATGGAGGGTAGTCACCTGAGATTCAAGGTGACTAACCTTAGAGACTAAATAGGAGCATGTTTTTGACAGTTTTTTCACCTTTAGTCTTAGATTCCCCTCTTCTTCATCAGAAGAATCATTGGGGGATGAGATGATTGGACCAAAGTCCTCTTTCTCACCACCAGCCTCAGGTTCTTGGCTGCTGGATTTCCTCTGCATATTGACATCCTCAGTTGAGGTGTCAATGGGCTGAGTTGCCATGGTTGAGGTCTTAATGATGTAATCACTTGTAGAAGTGAGAGGTTCAGAAGTATCCACCACAGTTATGGGTGACTGATGTGGGCTAGACAAAGGAGACTCAGGAGTACTCATCTCTCTTTGAGTAGGGGAAGAGTAGAGAGACTCATGGTACCCACTGAAACCTAAGTCTTCATCAGTATAGAATGAGAGGTTGGGAATGGGTTGATTTAAGTCTAATGGCTGGGGATGGTAACTGTCCCCTGAAGGTTGTTCACTTGAGTGTTGAGACTCAGAGTGAAGGCTTAACGCAGTTGGGCTTGTGAGCTCATCAGGGTGAGCATGAGGAACCTCAGCCTGATTGTTGAAGAGATGGGAGTGGTTTGCTCCTCAGGGGAAGTGGGAGCTCTAGTGTCCACTTCCTCCTGTATGGGTGAGTATATGGGGGCCTACACAAACTCAATAGCTTGAGCAGGGGTTCGTTTGGATTTTCTTTGGTAGGTGAGGGTGACTTGGGGCCTTTTTCGTGGTTGAGAGGTAGAAGGTGTGGGTTCAACACTAGCTTCTGTTGCTAGGTTGTCACCTTGAATAATGAGCTCTAACATTTTTGGGACTAGGGCTGTTTCTACCCCTGAGAATCCTACAGTTGGCTTCTTCATAATTTTAAAGATGTCGGGCTTCCTCTGTCCCAATTTAAGAATATTATCTGTTTCCCTCAACTGTGAGCCCAGTTTATAGTTGAGATGTGTTGAACATATCTAGGAAACATATAATACTCTAAGGAGTCCAAGTTAGCAAGCAAATTTGTATAAACAAATTGAGAGTACCTGAACTTGACCCCTTGAACCATTCCATGTACTATGAAGTAGTTTACTTTTGCCCAAAAAGTAGTTTTCTTGGAAGTCGAGATATCTTTCTAAGGTTACTTGCTTCGGAAGTTTTGAAGAAAAAGCTTCCGAAGGCAAATTGGCTTCGGAAGAGATTTCAAAGGTTTTTGAGAATTTTGCTTCGGAAGAGAATTTTACACTCAGAGAATTTTATTCCAAGAAGAATAAATACTTCCGAAGGTAAGTTGCTTTCGGAAGAAACTTGTTCTTTGAAAACATACAAAGTACTTAAGTTGATTTTATGCTTCGGAAGATATTTCAGAAATTTCTTCCGAAGGTAAAATCACTTAAGCAATTATTTGTTTACTAAGACATAAACTTCTTTCGAAGGTAATTTTGAATCTTCCGAAGAGATCAAGATTTTCAAAAATCTAAGAAAATTCTTTTTGAAAAGATTTTCTTCAAAAGAAAACAAGGGCTTATGAAGGTGATATAATAGACAACTTAAGACACACATGTTTTAGAAATAAATATGATTAAGTTTTAAGAAAACCTATTCAAAGTTAGTCATCCCAATAACTGATACAAGATATTTAAATCTCTGCTCATCAAAAGCTTTTGTGAACAAATCAGCATATTGTTCATTTGTGTTAACTTTGCTTAGTTTGATTAATCCCTTTCCAAAGTTATCTATAATCAAATGATACCTGATATTAATATGCTTTGTCCTTGAGTGCTGCTCAGGATTCTCTGTGATGGAGATAGCACTATTGTTGTCTATCTGGATGGGAGTCTCTTTAAAATTAAATCCATAGTCCAGCATCTGATTTTGAATCCAAAGCACTTGAGCACAGCAACTTGCAGCAGCAATGTATTCAGCCTCAGCAGTTGATGCAGACGCACAGGATTGCTTCTTGCATTGCCAAGAGACTACTCTTCAACCAAGAAATTGACATCCCCCTGATGTAGACTTTGCAGTCATGTTGCAACCACCATAGTCACTATCTGTATAAGCATACAGATTAAAGTTAGAATTCTTTGGATACCAAAGGCCAAGTGATGGAGCACCTTTGAGATACCTTAGAATTCTTTTGACAGTGACCAGGTGTGACATCTTGGGGTTGGCTTGATATCTTGCACAAATGCATGTAGCAAACATGATATCTGGCCTACTAGCTGCGAGGTACATAAGAGACCCAATCATTGCCCTATAGAGATGTTCATCAACACACTCCCCCTCAAGATCAGGTCCAAGGGAGTGATTTCTGGCTATGGGAGTCTTAGCAACCTTACAGTCAGTCATGTTAAACCTTTTAAGTATGTCTTGTACATACTTTGTTTGACTTATGAAGATGCCATTGTCAACTTGTTTCACTTGAATTCCTAGAAAGAAATTGAGTTCCCCCATGGCACTCATTTCAAACATGTCCTTCATCAGATTTTTAAAGTCTTTGCAAAGCTTTGGATTAGTTGACCCAAAGATAATGTCATCTACATATACTTGAACTAGCATTATGTCATTTCCTGTTCCTTTGATGAAGAGAGTTCCATCTATAGTACCTATTTTGTAGCCATGTTGACAAAGATACTGAGATAGAGTCTCCTACCACACTCTTGGTGCTTGGTGCAGCCCATAGAGAGCTTTATCAATCCTGCAGACATAATCAGGATGATCAGGATGTAAACCCAGGTGGTTGTCTAACATACACCTCTTCATCAATCACCCCATAAAGAAAAGCACACTTGACATGAAGTTGGTAGACCTTGAAATTCTTGGATGCAGCAAAAGCTAGGAATATTCTGACAGCTTCAAGTCTTGCCATAGGAGCAAAAACATTTGTGTAGTCAATTCCTTCTTCTTGAGTATATCCTTGCACAACTATTCTTGCCTTGTTTTTGATGACAAGTCCTCTATCATCCTTCTTGTTCCTAAACACCCATTTGGTTCCTATGGTATTCTTCCCTTGAGGAAGAGGACATAGGTTCCAAACCATTTGCCTTTTGAATTGAAGCAGCTCCTCTTGCATAGCTTCAACCCAACTTCCATCCTTTAGAGCCTCATCAATTTTCTTTGGCTCTATCTGGGACAAGAAACAAGAGTGAAGACAAACATTTGCTTCATGGGTTTGTCCTCTTGTTCTCACCCCTGAATCAACATCTCCAATGATGTTTGTGGTAGGATGAGACTTGTGGATCCTTAGCTGAGGGATCACAGCAAGTTGCTTACACAGATCTAGATTTGAAAATTTTTGATCTGGCAAAGAAGATTCACCTCCACATCACCACACTTATCGAGATTGACTTGATCCAATGAGTGTGTGACATCATTGATCTTGTCTTCAATGCAGTGGTTATCAGCATCAAGAAATTCTTGATCACTTTCACCACCACCATTTTCTCCAACATTTGAAGCTCCTTCTTCTGAGTTTTGTGCCTCTAAGCAGGAATTTGAAGGCACCCCAGAAGCATCAAAAGGATTTGTCATTGATGTGCTGGTTGAAGCTTCATTTGTAGGAATAATTACCACTGGAGCTGAAGATGTGTAACTTGAAGGTCTTCTGAGCTCAAATCTTGGGTCAGGATCACCTGTTGGTAATATATCTGTAGATCCTGAAACATTCTCACAAGATTTGTTAAAACAGTTGGTAACTAAATCAAGATCAAATAGTCAATCCGGACCAGAACCTTTCACACTGGGAGTGTGCTCATTGAAGGTCACATTGGCTGACTCGTCAACTACTCTAGTTCTGAGATTGCATACTCTATAAGCTTTAGCTTGAGAAGAGTATCCAATAAAGTTTCCATCATCTGATTTCTCAGCAAACTTGGCAATTTGATCCTTGGTATTCAAGATGGTGCAAGGACATCCAAATGACCTCAGAAAACCAATGAAGGGTTTTCTTTTATGCCAAAGTTCATAAGGAGTCTTACCATGTGTCTTAACCATTAAAACTCTGTTTTGCACATAGCAAGCAGTGTACACTGCCTCTTCCCAAAAGGTGATGGGCAGTTTAGAGTCAGATAACATAGTTCTTGCAGCTTCAACTAGTGTCCTGATTCTCCTCTCAGCAACACCTTTTTGCTGAGGAGTCCTGGGAGCACTATATTCTCTTGTAATACCTTTTTCATCACAAAATGTGTCAAGGATTTGATTCTTGAATTTAGTTCCTTGATCCCATCTTATGTTTTGCCCTTGTGATCACATTGATTCTCAATCTTTAAGATGAAATTCTTTAAAATCTCCGGAGTCTCATCCTTAGTTCTAAGAAAGAAGCCCCAAGTGAATCTTGTAAAATCATCTGTGATCACCAAACAATAAGAGGTCCTTCCTAGACTCATTACACTGGTAGGGCCAAAGAGATCCATATGTAATAAGTGTAGGGGATTAATGATGGAGTTTCTTTCCTTTGGCTTGTGAGATACATTGTGTTGCTTCCCTTTTAGGCATGCAACACAGTGGTCATCACTGGTAAACTCTTTCTTTGGTATTCCAGTTATCAAATCATTCTTAATTAATTTATTCATGTTTTTAAAGTTTACATGGCACATTCTTTTATGCCAGAGGAAAGATTCATCATTATTTGCTTTAAATAGAAAGCATGAAACTTCTCCTGAGGCAGATGTTTCTTGCAAGTCGATCTTGTACATGTTCCCTTTCCTGGGGGCTCTGAGCAAGATGTGCTCATGAGGACTGACCACCCCGGGCCCGAGAATAATGCACTCATGCTCAGTAAAGAGCATGTTATGACTCTGATCACAAAATTGGGATACACTCAGAAGATTATACCAAGCTCCTTAACAAAGTTTACCTTCTCAATGCTGAGCTTACCATTTGTGACCTTGCCCCTTCCAGTAATGTCACCTCATGCATCTCCTCCAAAAGCAACTAGTCCTCCATCAATTCTTTCAAACTTTTGGAGTAGTGACCTATTGCCTGTCATGTGCCTGGAACAGCCACTATCAATGATCCATACATTTCTGTTTGTCTTGAGCTGTCCCTGCATAAAAGAGATGATTAGTTACATTTGGAAAGCAAAGCCTCATTGGGCTGGGCTCATCAAAACAAGTTGAAGACAATGCAACAGTAATTGATCCTATAGTCATGCTAGAGGGATCATTTGCTGATGTTGATGAAGAACTTTCAGCCACTTGGTCTTTCTTTGACTTCCATACCACCTTTGGAAGCTTAGAATTGACCTTCAATACTTCAGAGGTTTTGATGACTTCGGAAGTTTTGATGACTGGCCCTTTGGAAGATCTTGCTTTCACTGCAGCAGGCTTCAGTGCTTCGGAAGTATTCCTTTCTTCTTGGACCAAATTTTCTTCCGAAGGCAAGTTTCCACTTGTCTTCTTCTTCATTTTGGAGCTTTCGAAGGAAACAGATTTTCCTTCTGAAGCTTGATTCTTCTTCTCCAAACTCTTAGAAGTTTCTTTCTTGGTCATGTGGAGAGTACTCCTTGGATTGTAGACACAATCCTTAGCAAGATGAGAGGTACTCCCACACATAACACAGTCCATTTTCTTCCTTCTAGGAGTTCTTCTTTGTGAACAAGGCTGAACTTGATCACTTTCCTTCTCCATCTTTATCTTTGAAGATGTTGTGGCAATTCTTGTGGGGTTAGAACTACCTTTGGAGCTGGATGGTTCAGGTTGTACAGCAACAATGCACAACTGATCAGCCTTCTTCTTGATGATGGGATGATTTGGACATGAACTAGAACTCTTGTTGATAGAGTTCAAGTTTGTGTCTTCAGCCTTTAGCACTTCAAATCCTGCAGAGATGAAGGCTTGTTTCTGTGCAGAATTGATGGTGGCCTTGATCTCTTGAGCCTTTTTGGACTTTCTTTTGGCCTTCCTGATCAAGTTCTTTCTTCTTGACTTGGTCATCCCAACAGCTTTGCTCTCCCCAGAGGGATGGTGATCCTTCTTAGAATGCTCTTCTTTACTCTTCTCAGAGCCATTCTCCACCATTTCCTCTTCATCCTCTTCAGTCACAGGATCTATAAAGGGAAGCTCATCTTCACAAGTTCCACACCTTGGAGATCTTACAGACAAGATTGTGTGTGGAGGAGCTATCTCACAAGATCCTAGTCCCTGCTTATTTTGATAACAAACTTTTGCATGCAAGGATGAGGATATTATGTTCTTGAAGGTCTCTTCTTTAAGAACACATTTTCTGCCTTGGCTTTGTTGATCACAAGCTCAGCTTGGCATTCAATTAATTTAGTAATGAGATCTTTGATTTGAGTCTTGTAGTTTGTATGCTCATGTTTAAGAGTTGAAATGGTTTTCTCTAAGTCCTCTATCTTTACTTTATAATCATTTTCAACTCTTTTAAAATCAGCTTTTAAAATATAAAAGGACTCAAGGTCAGATCTCACTTCTAAATTATAGGACCTGTATCTATTAACTTTAGTAATGCATTCAGGAGTACAAAGATGTTCCAATACCTTGGCTTCATCATGGACTGCCATTAGTGCTTGGTTTGGAGATGCATCTTCTACTTGAAAGCTCCAGTCAAAGCCTCCTTCTTCAACAACAACTGCAGCTTGCTGCATTGGCTTCTCATTCTGGGGGGCTTTCTCAGTGTAGTTTGGTCTGGTTTGTGCTTGGCCACCATTTGTCCTTGGTGCCTTACACTCTCTTGCAAAGTGTCCCATCTAGTTACAGTTGTAACACTTTAATTTGCTTTTGTCGAGCCCAAACTTTCCACTGGCTGCATTGCTTGGAAACTTTCTCCCTATCCTCTTGTAGAACTTCTTGGCTCTGTGAGTGAGAAGTGCCATCTGCTGGACTATTTCCATGTACTCCAGATCATATGGATGGATACAGTCTAAAGCTTCAAGAGTGAAGGGAAAGTTGCCTGAAGTTTCATCAGTAGAGACAAAGGCATGAGAAGAACTTGTCTCTTGGAAAGGTCTTCCTTAAGTGTAGCTTTCTCTTGGAGTCTCTGGGGAGATGATGAAAGGGCCCTTTTTTGTGAGTTTCAAGGAAGCATATAAGATGATGCAGTGGTTCAATGCTTTCCCTTTCAACCACATGGAGGGCTGAACTCAGTTGATTGCTGGAGTTACCAAATGAGTTTTGCATGTTCATCTCCATCTGGTAGCCACTAAGAACACCATACAACTTTATGAGAGTAAGAGTCTTAAGGTTCTCAGTCCTCTTGATAACAACACAATAATGTGTCCATTGTCTAGGAAGAGAGGACATAAACTTCCTTACAATGTCCTTGTTTTCAAGAGTTTCTCCAACATCCATTAGAGTATCCACAATCTCAACATACCTAAAGTATTGTTGAGTCATGGTTTCACCTGCCTTGAAGGTGAAGTTTTCAAACTGCTGCTTCAAGAGATCCTTCTTGTTCTCCTTTGCATCAGTAGACCCCTCATACATCAGCATCAGTGCTTCCTATAGTTGCTTGGAAGTTTTGCACTTCTTGAAGCCTCTGTAGATGGAGTTTGGAAGAGCAGTTTGAAGGGATGTCATGGCTTTTTGATCAATCTCTATTCTCTTTCTATCTGCTTCAGAGTAATCAGCCACAGCCTTAGGAATCATACCACCACCAGTAGCAGAAGTAGTGCTTAGTATGTAAGGTCCTTCAACAACAGAGTCCCACATCCTGGAGTCTTGAGACTTGATGAAGCCTTCCGTTCTTTGACACCAAGTATCAAAGTCTTCAGGAGTGATCAGTGGAGACTTTGTCATAGTTCCAATTTCCATATCAGCTTTGGTTATAGCAGCCATTTGAGTTGTTAAGTATTTTGTGTGTGAGGGATCTTAAGATGGTGAGATCTTATATCAAGAGCCTAAAATGCTCTGATACCAAATGCAGGACCAGTGAAGAGTATGCACTTACAACACAACAACACAATGAGGAGAGTTGCTTAGAACACTTAGCAGATCAAATAGGGAACTGGTTAACTTGTTAATGAAAGATACTAAGAACACAAGTAAATGTGAGACAGAACAAGATTGCAAAACAACACAAGTATTTGGTTTCCAAGAATGTTGTATATTGCTTCTAAAGTTCTATTACAAGTTACAAAGCATCGATAGAAAGCTACAAGTACTTGAGATACTTTATACTACATCCTACAGTCAGCCATACTTTTAAGGCCAACTGGGTACAATTGACTAGACAACTACAAAATCAAATGTAGAGTCAAAAGGCATATCTGCCTTTTGACTTGTGACTATGACATGCCATAGCTCACATCCTAATATATTACAAAAAGGATAAAAGTACATAAAGAAGAAAGCATGGACTCAAGATTTCAATGTACAGCTATAAAAAGCATGGACCTTTCACCAACTCATGTAAGTTGGTGACTTTACAGAGTTGCAGCGAAAATATGGTCCAGCTTTATGGTAAAGTACATCAGATAAAGGCATATCTCTAAAAGTCTTCGGAAGAAATTTGTCTTCACTCTTTGGCTTCGGAAGACTTTGTCTTTGAAGCTTCGAAAGACTTCCTTTTTGGCTTCGGAAGATGTTGGTCTTCGCTTCGGAAGATTTTACACTAAGAATATTTCTAGTGCATGGTGTAAAACTTCCGAAGCATTTCTACTTGTGTTCTTTAGTGCATGCTTGCAGAGAGACTTTGGATGTTTTGGCTGCATCAGACTTATAGGAATCCTTACACAAGTGGTACAAGTACTACATGTATTTCAGATGAAAATTCATCCTCTTTTGTAAATAATCATTCTTTTTCATATAAAAACAGACCTAGAGACATGTATGAGACTTAAAGTGATGTAGATTCTAAATATTTGAATGTGATGAGGAAATACACATTGATAAAATCCCTACCCTGTTACATAACAGACCTAGATTAAAACCACACTGTTTTAGGTGTGGTGAAGATGATCATGTAGTAAGCATTGTCAGGAGCTAGATCGAAGACATGTTAATAGGAATTCATTTGGGAGTAGATTGACTAAATTGGTTAATAATTACTTTTGTAAGAAATCGATCTCTCCTAAACCCAGAGTTGTTCAAACTTGGGTTCCTGTTTCACCTGGTTAATTTGTTCTTTGATATTCTTGCAGGATTCATCCACTAAAGTTGTAAACAGTGTATGGCATGTTGATAGTGGATGCTCCAGACACATGACGGGGCTAAAAGATCTTTTGACCAATTATCGAATAATCATCGGAGGATATGTCGCATTTTCCTGCGACAAGAAATGAGGGAAGATGATTGGTCAAGGAGAAGTTACCAATGGCTCTCTTACTTTAGAGAAAGTCAACTATGTACCTAAACTTGCGTTTATTCGGTTGAGTTTCTCTCAGATTTGTGATAGAGACATTCCAGTCTTGTTCAAGTCCAATGAATGTCTCTTTTTGAAATCAGAGATTGATATTCCAGATGAGATGGTACTAATGCGGGCTCCAAGAAAGAATGACACATATCTTCTTGACATGGTTTCAAGGAAGTCAACATCTACCGTCACCTGTCTTTTGTCCAAAGCTTCCACTTCTGAGTCTTTCGTATGGCATCACAGATTGAGCCACGTTAATTTCAAAAATATAAACAAATTAGTTAAAAACAATCTCGTTAGGGGACTACTTTCAAAAGATTTGTCTGTGGTTGAAAAATGTAGGGCATGTGCCAAGGGCAAAAAACATAAGAAACCACATAAGCCAAAACTTGAAAATAGCATATCAATCCCCTCGAGTGTTACACACTAATTTGTTTGGCCCAATCAGTGTTACATCAATTGCTAAAAAATCTTTCTGTCTTGTGATAACAGATGATTTTTCTAGGTACTCCTGGGTGAGATTTCTTGCCCACAAGGAAGAGGCTGTTGAGGAGTTGTAGAAGTTAATTCTTTCAATCGAGACAATAAGCAAGAGGAAGGTTATGGCGATCAGAAGTGACAACGGTACTGAATTCAGAAACCAGATCTTTGATTCGTTATGTGCTGCTAAGGGAATTCTAAGACAGTTCAGTGCTGCGAGGACCCCTCAACAGAATGGTGTGGCTGAACGAAAGAATCGCACCCTCATTGAAGTTCCTCCTTACCCATCATCTTTTGGGCTGAGGTGCTGAACTGTGCTTCATACATTCTAAACATGGTGTTGATAGTCAAGGACAAAATAAAGACTCCTTATGAACTGTTTCATAAGAGAAAGCCTTTAATTAACTTCTTTTGACCATTTGGCTGCTCGTGCACTTCATTGAATACTCTAGCGTAGAAGACGAAATTCGGTGCCGTGTCTGATAAATGTTACTTCGTCAACTATTCTTCTTCTCAAAAAGCTTATCGGGTATATAACAAGAGAACACGTATTGTTCAAGAGTCATTCTATGTTGATTGGCAAGAATCTAATTCCTCCGATATTCGATCTGAACCAGCATGGTTCTTTGACTTCGATACGGTTTTTAACTCTTTTAATCTTCCAGTTTTCGATGATGATTCTATCCCCAACATTCAAACGAACATCATTCCTCCAGCTCCATTACTTGTCATTCCTCAAGCCCTTCCCACCACATCTGCAAATGATGCTACATCAGTTGATATTGCATCTTCTTCAACATCATTTGACCTTCCACCTCCACTTGTTTCCTCATCCCTTCCCTCATCACCTACATCTACCTCATCTCAGCTGGTACCACCCATCTCTCCAATTAACTCTACCCTACCATCTTCCTCACCTTCATCTACCCATCAACATCCCCTCAGCCAACCATCTTCAAATACCCTACCCATGCCCACTGATTTCAAAACATTGAAAGATCATCCCCATGATAACATCATTGGATCTATCACCGATGGAGTTCGGACCCGGAGTCAATCTGGTTTGATTAACGTATGTCTATTTTCTTGTTTTATATCCCAAATCGTCCCGAAAAATGTTCATGCAGCTCTTCAGGACCCTTGCTGGGTTGAATCGATGCAATTAGAGCTGTAACAGTCCAGGAAACTCAAAGTGTGGACACTGGTTGATCTTCCACCAAACAAATGCCCAATTTGAACGAGTTGGTGTTCAAAAACGAACCTGATTACCGTGGCATTATGGTAAGAAACAAGTCCAGATTGGTGGTCCAGGGCTTTGCTCAAGAAGAAGGGATAGACTACACGGAAGTCTTTGCTCCTGTAGCTCGTCTTGAAGCCATCAGAATCTTTATGGCTCATGCCGCCCACAAGCAGTTCAAATTCTATCAGATGGATGTCAAATGTGCATTCCTTTATTGAAACATTGACGAGGAGATATATGTGTGTCAACCACCAGATTTTGAGGATCCCGACTTTCCTCACAAAGTTTACAAACTTGATAAGTTCTTTTATGGTCTTCATCAGGCCCCTCAGATCTGGTACGAGACTTTAACACAATATCTCTTAACCAATGGTTTTTCTCGTGGCACCATCGATATGACATTATTCAAGAAGGAAGTGAATGGTGAGATGCTGATTGTACAAGTCTATATCGATGATATTATTTTTGGCTCCACCAATCCGAAGTTATGTATGGAGTTTGAGGAAGTCATGCGCGGTCATTTTGAAATGAGCATGATGGGGGAGATGTGCTTCTTCCTTGGGCTGCAGGTTGAAAAAAAGCCAGAGGGAATTCTCATTCATCAGGAGAAGTATATTAAAGAAATTTTGAAGAAATTCAAGGTGGATGACGCTTCTCCTAAAATGACTCCATTTACTGCTCAAACATGCCTTACTCCTGACGAGAACGGGAAACCTATTGATCCTCATCACTACAGATCCATGATCGGATCCCTTATGTATCTTACAGTAAGTCGTCCTGACATCACCTTTGCTGTATGATATTGTGCTCGATACCAATCTGCCCTGAAAGAGTCTCATGAAAAGACGAATCTTTCGTTATCTTAAAGGCTCTTCTCATTTAGGACTTTGGTATCCTTATGGTGGGAATTTTGACTTACATGCCTATTCTAATAGCGATTCTAATGGCTGCAGGTTAAAGAGAAAGTCGGTTACCGGAGGCTGTCAATACTTGGGAAATTGTCTAGTATCATGGCAAAGCAAGAAACAGGCCACTGTTTCTCTCTCTACAGGAGAAGCAGAATACATTGCTGCTTCCAGCTATTTTTCACAAGTGCTCTGGATACAGCACCAGATGATTGACTATGGGATCAACTTTCTCCATACACTGTTTTTCTTTGACAACGAGGCAGCCATTGGCATCGCCAAGAATCCTATTCATCATTCCCGAACCAAGCACATCGAGACACAGATTCATGAGATCTGTGATGCTCAGGAAAAGGGTTTTATTAATATTATTCCCATTGACACTAAAAATCAAAAAGCAGATCTTTTCACTAAAACATTTGATAAACCTCGCTTTTATGAATTGATCTCTATGTTAGGATTAATATCATTCTAAAACCCATTTTCCTTCAAACTATTTTATGTACATATTGTCTATACTTCTCTCTTTATTATTTTTTTTTCATTCTCTCGTTCTGTCCGCTCCATTGTTCTTCATCATTTTTCACATAAAAAATATAATTAAAAAAATATATAATAAATAAAAATAATAATAATAATAATAAAAATGAATGATAATGACATATAGTCAAATAAAATTTTTTACATCTTGCTCATTTGTAGATATTTCGGGGGAGAATATATATTAAATTTTCTTCTTGTTTTCCTTCGCAGAATAAAATAAGAAGCCTGGATGATGTAAAAGGAGGTTAACAGTATTGAGTGGGATATGCTTGATAGGTTCAGCCAGAAAGCGAAGTAAACAGTAATCTTGTAGCTTAATTAATAGAGCAAGAAACGTGATGACTCAAATAATACCCTTGACATTTTTGGCCTTCACAAAGTTTCAAGTCCTTGTTCAATAAGGGTTGAGAACGTGATATATCTGTTTTGAGTTATTCTTATCTAAAGTATCTTTGCGTCAAAACATTCCACCCTATCTCAAAAGCTATATGCTTTCTTATTTTTGTATCTAAGATGATTTCTGCTGTATTCTATCTGGTGCTTATCTCCTCTGCTATGTGTGAACATTGACCTGGAGTGATGATCTCCTCTGGTGTACGATAGTACTGACCAGGAGCTCTCATCGGCACAATATGATGATCTTCTTTGTTATACGTAAGTATAGACCTGAAGCTCTCATATGTAAGACTCAATTGATCAACTCCTCTGTTATACGTAAGTATAGACCTGGAGCTCTCATCATTTGATGTCTATAAGGGCATTGTATCTTTTGAAATAAGACCTATGTTGCTTCTGAGAGGAAGAGTCATGCAGAGCATGTCATTTGTTCAATACATTATGAGGACATGATAAGTTTCTTTGCCAAACGTCTGTGGGGACTAGGTCATTCAATGTTTTCTTTAAATAGAACCAAAACATGATAACAGTAGCTGCGGTGCACTTGTTGAAATGAAGAAGGCATGGACTTAAAAGGACGAGTATATCAGCAATCCCGCCAAACTTTGACTCTCCAGAAGATCTTTTCAGCTTCTTGTTCATATCCTTTTATACCGTTTGATTTTGTTTTAAAAAAAATTATACGTGAAGAATGGTGAGGTCTTGTGGGGCAAATTTCTTTTGATATTTTTTTATTTTGTTTACTTTGTTTTAATTCTTTTTTTTAATAATTTTACTTTCATTTTATCTTATTTTAAAGAAAGGGAAACAAAATTAAATTTTTTTTTTTAATTTTTAGGTTTTCAGCGAAATTATACTTTCACTGGTAGTTTCGCACGACGAAACTGTAGCGTCGCTGGTTATTTCGCACGTTGCATGGTCAGTTTAGACCCGAGTTTCGCATGGCGAAATTGTATCTTCGCTGGGCGAAACTATAGTTTCGCTTCCTGCAAAACTATGTGCTATATAACTCAATTTGCGAAATTGTTTTCTCATTTTCGCACATTCGAGGGTTTAGACGTGTTAGGGTTGTTCCGTGAGTTTCATGCGATATTTCGTTCCAGTGCTTTTGATTATTGTTTGACCATTGATTTATGTTCGGAAGTGACTTTCAAACTCAGGATAGTAGATTAATCTAGGTTTAATGACAACATTGTGGGTTTATTTGATTGAGACTCTTCGGTACCTTCGCAGTTCTTACTGCGAAAGTACCGATAGTCCAGCAAAACTTAACAAAAGTTCATGGTTTTTCAACAAAACTGTGTAGTCATGCTGTCCGAGCGAACTTAACAATGTCACAGAGAAAACTTCAGTTTCGCTACGCCGAAACTATAGTTTCAGCCAGTCGAATCTACCACATTGTCTTGCCGAAACTAATGAATACTTGCTGCCGAAATTACTTTTTCGCTTTCCGAAACTAATATTTCATCTTGCGAACTATAATTTCGGCCAGCGAAATTAAATTTTTTTTTGTTTAATTTTATTTTTTTCTTATTTTTCTTTAATATTATTTCTAATATACCATTCTAATGCGTTTCATCTGCTTTTCAAATTAAATGGCCAATTTAAAGTTTGATGAGAGGAATAACATTACTGCCATTCTGGACGACACTCATCTGAAAGCTGCTGGTTTTAAAGACTACATACGCTGGTGGTAGAGATCTTCAATCGCCTACGCGATCTCACATTCCACTACTATATATGACTTACACATCAGAGATTTTTGGCGGACGGCTGAATATGACACGAGACCCATTTCTCAGAGGATTGTGGCTAGGGTGATGGAGAATGAGCTGATTATTACTACGGAGGTCATATCGAGGGTGTTGAGACTCGATGACGATACAGGAGAGGAGGTTACTCTATCTGACCAGGAGGTGTTCGATGCATTCAGATCTATGGGATATGAGAGACCTCCATTTGATACGAGAAAGGAAATAAAAAAAATCCTTTCTCTCCAAGGAGTGGAGATATATAGCCCACGTGTTTATCATGTGCTTAGATCACCAAAAAGATGGATCAGACGGGCTGAATCTAGACTAGGCTAAAGCCATGGTGATTTGTTGCAGAGGAAGGAAGGCCAACATTACTCATTTGATTTTTGATTTTATGGCTAAAAATGTTATGGCACTGAAGAAGGACAAGTGGCTTCTGTACCCTCGATTTCTTCAGATGATTATAGATGATCTCATTCCCAACATTCCCCGACATGGAGAGATCAAGAGATTAGTACATATGAACACCCGTATCTTTGCTGACTGTTGTTCTATTCGACATAACTTTAGTGGAAAGATTACTTATCTTTGGGAAAACATGTACCCTCAGGAGAGATGGAACTATATCAGGAAGGTCAATGAGTCTAAGGAGAAAAAGGCTGAAGAGACAAGGGTGAAACAGACTGATGTTGTTAAGAAGAGGAAGAGATACGCGAAAGAGAAGGATTATGATTTTGAGAATGAAGTTCATGAGATGGCTGAGGAGGCAAGGGTTGAGAAAGAGAAGAGATCTAAAAAGAAAGCTGATGAGGGAGAAACTGAGAGAAGGACTAAACACAGACATCAATCTTTCACCGAGTCCTCAAGGAGGGAGGAGAGAGCTGGTTGGATGAGGATGTGATACGAAACCTCAATGCATCTCTGGCTAACGAGTTGAGCATGATCAAAACCAAACTTACCAAACAAGAGTTAAGGGAAAAGCTGAAGGATGAGGTGATTGATGGCTTGACCAAGATGTTGGTGGATTAGAATAAATTGATTAAGAGACTGCTTGAGGAGGCGAATGATCTGAAGGCTATAGCCGGCCTGCCCAATCAGCTAACTCAACTTGAGCTAGATGATTTGACTGATACTTCCAAGTACTCAATTCTAAATGTGGGTACATCTTCTCGGGCAGGTGAGGGCACATCTGGTGCAGTGGCTGAGGAAGCAGGAGGTTCTGGAGTGTGGCAGGAGACTGAGAATTTGGAGAATACTGAAGAGATATTTGAGGCTAGTTTTAGTATCATGCAATTTGATTTTGAGAAAGATTTGGTTGGTGAAGAGGTGGTGAGAGAGAATCTGGTTGAAAATGTTAAAAAGACTTCTGAGAAGGGATTGATTGATGAAGAAGAAGAAGATGAGCAGTTGGTTGAATATGATTCAAAACTCGAATATTATGAGGTTGATGAGAGACCCCTAACCTATGTTGCTAAGAAGGGTGATGGTGATGGAGATGTGTTTGAGATGGCGAAGGAAGAGTGGTTTCTGAGAGAGAAAGGATCTGAAGAGTTGACTCCCTTATTCCAAAACATGGAAGGGTTGAGTAAGACTAAAGCTGATAAGAGAATCATCAGCTGGAAGTATAACCCCGACCTCAAAATGTTTATGATAAAAAGGAGTGGGGGAAGAATTACTTACCTGCATAAGACGAAGGCATTCAAGACCTTGCTAAAACGGGACTTGAGGAGGCTGGTAGTGCTGCCATTACTTAATGCTCATCTGAGTGAGAGAGCTACATTGCTGGAGAAGGAGATCAGGAATGGTATGAATGAAAATTTTGAGTCATTCGGGTTCATGGAAGCTGAAAGGAGAAGATCCAAAAAGGATAAAGAGTGGGAAACAGGAAAGGGAAAGATTGTGCTGAGGGTGAAACCCCCAAAGACGTTGAATAGGGTTAGATTGTCAGATCCCCTCCCCTAGCAATTACAAAACTTTGAGAAGTAGTTCTATGATAACAACACGGGGGAGGCTGTGATCAGTGTGAAAAACAGGGGTGAGTTTAGACTGTTTGATCCGATGGAGTTGTTTGGATTTTGTGATGAAGACCTGCTAGTTCTTTGTGAAAATCACATCAAAGCAGGGGCAGGGGAGGAGACAAGAAAAGAAGCCAGTCTACTTATGACTATGGCTAATAAAGTTAGAGGTGTGAGGACAGAGGTGAAGGAGATAGCTGAGAAGGTGAGAGCACAGGATGAGCTGGATATGGATGTGAGGGGCTTATCAAGACAATTTGAGCAAGCTAGTGCTTGTCCCGAGGAAGCTAATGAAGCAGGAGGTGTCTAGAGTGAATCAGTTGCTAAAGCTCTCAAGGAAGGTGCTGCAGGATTTGATGAAGATATATAGGCAGCGGAGGAGACTGAAGCTGACCAAGGAGAATCTATGCCTAAAGCCCCCAAGAAAGAAGCTGCAGGAGCAGATAAAGATACATCAGATGCAGCGGGAGAGACTGGAGCCGACTAGACAAATCAAGACAAGTGAAGACGGTGAGATCCAACCTAGGAGGAGTATTGAAGATCATGTATAGGTTGGACTCATCTTTGATTAGATTATGTTTATATTACTTTGTAATAGGTTTAATGTTAGTTTACTTTTGAATGTAGTTCATTTTGTTTAGTTTTGTAGTCCAGCGAAACTATGAGCAAAACTGTAGTTTCGCTCATAGTCAGTTGTTTAGTTCACCAGGCGAAACTGTTGTTTCTGCAGGGTGAAACTATAGTTTTGGCAACACAGTTTCGCTGACAGAGAAACTGATTGCGAAACTAGGACTGCTATATATAGATTTGATCTTGTTTATTGTTGGGTATCCTTGCAAAAACCCTAATCGATTATCATTGTTGCAAGAGACCTTTTGTAAGTTGTTTATTCACTGAAATACATTTGAGCTTCGTTTTTCTTGATTGTATTGATCATTATTGTTCATATTTGTTGACATTGTGGTTGTTGTTAATCATCTCCATCTTTGTTATCTCTTATTGTTTCTGATATTGAACGATTCAACATATCATTTGTACTGCAAATCGATCAAATGGACCAACAAGTTGAAAATGTATATTAATATTATTGATGATTAATAATATTTGTGTTTGGTAGTTAAAACCTTTTAAAAGAAAGTGCTAAAAAGAGTATTTATCTATGGTTATTACTTATGAATAATATTTGTGTCTGCTAAGTTATGACGAGAGGCAACAAACGCAACACAGTCAGGTTTGATCGCGAAATCACTGTCCTTATTACTTATGAATATAGACTGAAATTGTGAAATTGAACATACTTTTAAGTTATAATTAATGCTTGAAGTGCCTCTAAAACATATAAATATAGTTTATTGTATAGTAAAAAATTAATTTTATTAAAGGGATAAAGTTCAAATTATACATTAAGTTTGCGGTAATCAAATCTATGTACATTCAATAGTAAGTAATTTGTTTTTGATGGTTGTGTAATTAACCTTCATAATATGAGGTTTGATGGAATGATTTCTTTTTCCTCCTATCCAAATAAAATTTCCTTTTATGTCTCATAAACTTTAGAATACAATGTGCTAGTTTTGAATCTTAAACATGGAAACCACAACTAAAAAAGCAAAAGATACTCAAAGTTAGGCATCGTTGAAATTAGCAAAAAGGAAAGTATTCTTTATGAATTTACTGAATAAGAAATACGTCTCAATAATCATCATTCAAAACAATATCCATAGACTATATTAAAAGGATTGTTAATTACATTCCATACCACAAATAACCACTAAAATTAATAATCCAAACTTAGAACAATGTTATGAAGAAACATGTTTTGGTAGAACACACATTTTTAAAATAATTTAAACAGCCGTAGCCAAAAAGATGAAATAAAGTGTCTAAAATAAATGAAGCTAAAATCACGACCAAGAATAAATTTTGAAAAAAAAATCATTTTTCAATTTTAGGAATGAGAAGTGTTGTCTTGCCATCACGATGTTGTTTGGTACTTGATAAATCTACGCAATCTTCAACCTCACACGTCTCAAGAAACTATCACTTTAAGTCTAAGTTTGATGATTGGCCTTTATAGTTCTCATCTGTTTAAACTTTTGAGATTCCATCATCATGAGTAGGCAGCGGTTTACATTATCATCAGTTATTTCAATGACATCCTATAAAAAATTAATAAATAAAAACTTATAAAACACTTAATTTGTAACGTTATAGAAATTTAAATTTGTAAGATAATCACCAAAATTAATATCTAAAGGTAAGTTAATACATCGATCAAAAAAATGTATAAAAATAAGATATAAGAAACAATCTTTAAAATATGATGTAAATTTCACATGAAAAGCAATACGAAATGTGTTCATTTAAAATAATATTCAAGTAAAATAAATATCATGTAAAAATCAAAGTTACAAATGTGTTGGTAATTGAATATGATATTTCAACCTACATTGTATTATACAAGTTTAAACATTTCTATGTTTATAATAGTACCTTTCTAATAAATGTATTAAATATAATATAATCATAGGTAAATATTACCTCCAATATATTGGCTTTCTTTTGAAGCTCAATAATAGCATTCGGGTCTTCGGTTAATTTGTTGATCCCAACAATAATGATTATGCTCAACATTAAATTTTGTAATCTCAATCATGAAAGCAAATTTTCTATGCAACAACACCGGAAACTCATCGGGGTATAACCCTTCATCATCACCCTGAACAAAAATTATAATGTTACATTGAATTTATTAAAACAAATGAACTGAATTATTAAGGGTATATAGCAAAAAGAATTCACACATTCAAATATTTCTTGATAGAAAATGTTAAACTGGTTTTTAGAACTTTGCATGCCTCACGATCAAACAATGTCAAGGAAACATTACAGGTGCAATCTTGAACCGTTAATGGGATTCTAAGCCTGTGTAGAAAATATTAATGATTAATTCATAAATTTTTGTTTTACATGTATTATATTAATGTATATTAGCTCTTAGTATATACCTTTGTATAACTTCAATCAACTTTCCTTTGCAATCATTCGTGTCGCAATCATAGATGGGTTCTTTATCACCTTCATTTTGAAGTGAAGTCTCATCTTCATCTAGATTTTGAAAACCTTCTTGTTACATGTTTTACATGCCTCAAAAAACCAAGGGATGTCAACGGGTATCAACTTAACCGTGCCTATAATTACAACTTGCTTAACCTATAACAAAAACATATACGAATAATAGTTTAGAAATGAGAATAACATAATAGAAATGTTTTTACAAAGAAAATATTATGACCTCATTTAGACTTATCTCTACAATATTGTTAAACTTTGTTTTAGTAAGAAACTCATCATACAGAGATAAGAACAGTCTTGAAAGCAGGGAGGTTTCAGTTGATGACGAGGAAGCTGCTGAGTTATGTAGCAAGCTGTTAAAATGTTAACAAAATATTATTAGAGTGATCCAAAAGACGTAAATATGTAAACAAAATTACGATAATAAGTAGATCTTTAATAATAAATACAAACCTGTTTCTAAAAGAGATGATTTCATCAATATTAGAATCAATAAACAGCTTTGACACGCTGAATGAATTGTTCACATATCCAAAACGACCATAATACTTCAAAGTACCAAACTGAAGAATGACAACAGTCATAAAACTGCCATCCTTATTTTTAAAATGTTGTAGAATATCATATGCATATGAGTCCCATAGTGAAAGGTAAATCTTTCTCATCCTGTTACAAAGGATATTTTACATATAAATATAAGTAACACAAGCTAATTGAGTTTTATAATTGTTGAGAATAGGTGTATTTAAAAAACAACAAACTGTAGATCTTGAATTGTGATGTTAATTTTTCTTGCTCTTTTTCCCCTTCTTAGTTGTATAACTTTTAAGTTCTCCAACCTCAGCCACAAACCGATGACATCTACATCACATTATACAAAAATTAGTTTTCTCTAGTATGGAATACTATAAAACAAAATATTATTTTATAATAAAATATAGGATAGAATGTAAGCATTTTTACCTAGTGGTTGTTCGTCCGGCAGGGTCTTTTCAACAATCGGTTCAAATGATGTAAAACATAACTCGTACTCCGATCGAGAGAAGTCATTTAAGATTTTCACTTTAGTGTCTAGTCGGATGCCAATATGATTTTTATTTTCAACATAATGGTACATGGTTTCATTTAGTACAATTCCAGGTTTACGTATTATATATCAACCTGATTTAATATTATTAAATTAAAAAATTGGGAAAGAAGTAAACATAAATGTTAGTAAACATAAAATAAAAAATTGGGGGAGAAGTAAACATAACTTATAAAATAGTGAATGTACTACATGTAATTTATTACACCAAAAAATAATATAAGGTTTTTATATTTCGATTATAAACATTCACAAGTCGTAAGAAAAAATAACTCACCTGATTCTGTCAGCACTTTTTCAAACTTAGGGAACCACTTCTTCAAAACGTTACCTTGCATTGTTGTACCCTTAAACGAAAGAAGAACAAATATTTATATTTATATATAATTAAAGACTGCAAGTAAATGTATATTTTGACATATTTCATGTGAACCATGTATAAAACTTATACCATGATCTAACCTCCTCATCCATAACAATAAACTCAATAGAGTACCAATCTGATGGGTTGGTATACTTTGGCCTTTTCCAAAGTCGAATTATGCGAACCTTAATGGTGTAATCACGTCGTGCTATATCCAGATCCTTCAAGAAAGTAACCTCGGATGCCGAAAATGACCTGCATATTAAGAAGAATGTAAATGTATGAAGCATGATAAGCGTGAAGTGAAAAAATAATGTATTGAATATTAACATTACCAGGAAGTTTTAACAATGCTCGATGCCATAATAGTAGTTTTAGGGGAGAGAATTGTATTGTGTATTGAAAAGAAATGGTTAGCAATGGTATAGAATTTGAGGATGTAATGTGTGTACCTATATAAGTAAAATGTATAATAGTTTAGGAAAGTATGCTAAGTTTAGTATAATTTACAGTTAATTAAGGAAAAAATTTAGAATAAAAATTAAAAAGGAAACTTCTACTAAAAATATGTAATGATTCAACATAACTTAGTTTATATATGCCAAGAAGATTTCATTATTAATAATTAGTTAAGCAAAAATTTACAAATTTAATTTTAAGAATGATTTGCAGTAATATATTTATTTTTATAAAAAAAGTTATTCTAATCTTTTCTAAATCTTTTCTAAATTTAGTTTTAATTATTTTTGGTTATATAATAATGACTTTTAGACATTATGTTTATTAATTATGGAATTATTGTTTTATTATAATAAGGGATAATTAGTTAAGACAAGATATTTATATATCGAGTTTGATTGTTATTGTTAATTTTTTTAGAATATAAAATATTTTATAATTTATCACTAAGTAAGAAAAGAATATAGATTTCAAAATACTTAAAATGTCTTAAAATGTATAAGATAAATGTTTGATTAAGAAGATTATCATTTATATGTTGAATATTCTCAATATTGAGGATGATATTAAAAAAATTGTAGTTAAAAAAGTAATTATTTCTTATTCCACTTATGGTGATATATATGTATAATGTTTATAACGTTATTTTGTAACCAACTGAATCTGTATAATATTGTAACACCCGGTTATTTATTTATTTTGAAGCCGACGAATGAAGAAAAAGAAATAAAGTCCAAAGTCGGGGGACCAAACTTGCCAAAACGCGAGAAAGTTTGGATGAATGGGGAATAAGAGGGGAGGGCAGCCCACACCCTCCCCCACACCCCCAAAATTCTGCAAAAGAGAGAAGAGAAGAGAGAAAAGGGAGAAAAGAAGAGAAAGAGGTTGGTTTGGGTAGATTCAAGCTCGAAAATCGTCGTGTAGCGAGTCCAACCGAAACTCTTCTCGTTGTGTTCGTTTGTGTGAGTTCTAGGACCCCTCTTTTACTTGTTTTCAAACGATTTTGGGGCTGGAAAGCATAGAAAACCCGTTTTTGTATGTGTGTGGGTTTGACCCATTTGGGTGTGTTTGCATGTGATGCGTTTGGAGTTTGTTTCCGGGCTTGTGTGTGCTTGAATGGTGTTGTGGTATGCATTCTTAAGGTTTAGGATGGTTGATTTAGGCTTAGAATGAGTTTGGATGAGCTTGGAGGCCGAAAATGGCAGATTGGGTTCGAGATGAACTCCATTCTGCATCAGCTAGGGCTAGGCGACCGACTGGAGACCATACGGCCGACTAAGGTGCGATTGAGGTTCATTCGCACGATTGAGGGTTCATTCGCATGATTAAGGATTCATTCGTATGATTGGGGGCCAGTCGCATGGGGAGTCATACGATTGAGGGTCCAGTCGCATAGGTGCTTAGTCGCATTAGTTCCAATCGCATGGGACTCATTCGCATTGAGTCCATTCGCATGAGGTCAGTCGCATAGGTCCTCATTCGCATTAGTTCTATCCGTATGAGGTCCATACGCACGACTGGGTGTCCATTCGCATAGATGTTCATCCGCATGAGTCCAATCGCATGATGTTCAGTTGCCTGGAGGCCATGCGACTGAAGGGTTTCCATACGCCCAAGTAGGGCTGTTGAACCCGGGGAAATGTGTAGTTTAATTATTGACTTTCGGGGGAAAGTGCAGATGTAAGTTTTGACATGGAAATTCCCATAAGTGCATGTAAGATGACTGTGGTGGCCTTAGAGGGTATGTTGGGCATGATGATGATGATGTTGCATATTTATGCATGATGTATGTTATGTATGTACGATGTTGCCCTATATGATGACGATGACTGTGTATGTTGATGTTCCTGATTTTGATGAATATTTATCTTTCCTGTGGCTTTATGTGTTATGTTAATGAATGAAATGAAAGTATTATGTAACATAAAGTGGAAGATAATAAAAGAGGAACATGATGAATGAATGCATGCATTAATAAACGATGGAATGTAATAAAAGTCTTGCAAGCATGGTATAACGAGACACGCCCCTTTGTAAGGTCTTAGCCCAATGGTGTGCAAGTTCGCGACCCCGGGAGGATGCACATCAGGGTCTTTCTTTGTGATTGACCATTTGTATGGAACCATTGTTGCTTGCCTTAGGTACTATGGCTAGAGGTGATGGGCACCGTGAATGAAGGTCTATGATAGGCTTAGGTCCAGTACCATGAGCATGGAGGGCATAGCACATGACAATGGTATACATGAACTTTTTCCTAGGTACTGTGGCCAGAGGTGCTGGGCACAGTGAATGAAGGTCTATGATAGGCTTAGACCCAATATCATGAGCATGAATGGTAAAGTTCATGGTGTTGACGAAAGGAAAGAATGTAATGATGAACGAACGAATGAAAGTAAGAAATGATGAATGAACGAATGGAAGTTAATGAATGAATGATGAAGATAATAATGATATTATCTATGTGTACGTATGATGCATGATCACATGAAAGTAAAGTACGATTTTAACGAAAGAAAAGTATGTTTTATTTTAAAACTAGAACTCACTCAGCAACACTAATTTTTTATGTGTTTCCAGTTGGCCGGTAATGTTGCTGAGGATGGCGCTGCGAGACTACTCAGCTCTTTTGGGATGGCATCCATTTATATATGGCTTTTGTGATGTAATGCAACAATATATTTTGTAACCTGTAAACAATGTATTATTTGGCAAAAGCTTTTATAATGAAATGAGATGTCTATTTGTATAATTCCGCAGCGATGTTTTATGAAAGTTAAATGTAATTATATGTTTTACGTGCGATGAATGACCAACTGTAGGCGTCCCGGGAACGGGGCCTTACAAATATTCTCAATTTTGAGGTTGATATAAATGAATTTTTTAAATGAATTGAAGGTAGAACTTGATAAACACATATTAAATTAAAATATGGTTGATATTAGATATGGTCAATTTATTTAAATGACATATAAAACTTAAAAATATAGTTCATGAATCAAAATGGTTAATTTCATTCAAACGGCCGATCAAACTAAAACATACTTCTCTCTGTGTTCGT
Organism: Flaveria ramosissima; assembly: GCA_025215565.1. Taxonomy (NCBI): domain Eukaryota; kingdom Viridiplantae; phylum Streptophyta; class Magnoliopsida; order Asterales; family Asteraceae; genus Flaveria; species Flaveria ramosissima. The sequence goes on along the minus strand of CM046029.1, from coordinate 54,038,776 downwards.
AACAGTTCATGGCAGCAAATACATGTAATTTTAATTTTGTAAAGAGTAATAAAAACCAATGTCATGCACGTGTAATTGTTAATACGTAACCACATATAGTCGCAAGCAATTGATCGTATTATATAATATTTTGCCCAAAATGAATGTGTTATGCTTTGGTAGTTAAAAATTCCTAAATTCCATACGACATTTGCGTCACTGTCTTTTAACCTTATTGCTTTTAGTAACAACCAACATACCTTTCTTCGGGTCAAACTTGAATAGACACATATCTCCCAACAGAAAATTATTTCCTTTTAAGAAGTCCACCCATCCTTGTAATCCAAAATGTTTGTTGCCATAATCATGTTCAACACGAACCTTGCACCTCCATTCTGCTCCTTGAGAATTAGCAACAGTAATCTTCATGCCCTTTCTAAGTTTATTTTTTCTACCAAATGACGTTGGAAAACGCTATAGTTAAAACAGATTAAAATATTTAGTACAAATTTATATATTAAATAAAGAAACATCTATGACTATTAAAGATAGACATCATATGTGCATGTAGTAGTGAAATAATGATTAATTAAATAGAATTACCAAACGTGTTGAAATAGGTTTACTGAAAGACTGTGTTTGTACTTGCCGGGGGACATCAAGAATAATGTCTTCAGGAAGATTATCAATATGACCATGCAGCTCAGTAGTAGTTTGTTTGAAATCTTCAACAGCGCTTTCAGAAACAATGAAATCCATATTTGATTCCAAATCAGCATCCACGTTACGCTCCAGATGAAATAAGGCTGTCATAGAATTAAGAATACAATAACTATGTATAGTATACTTTTATCGATAAACACTTACATGTGATGTGAAGTTCATATGAACATATGCAATTTTAGTTTGACTAGGAATAGAGGTGTGTTATTACAAGCTATCAAAATAAATATACCTATACATATTGAGAAAATATGTAAAGAAAACCTTTGGTTCAGTATGAAAGGTATTTTCATAATCAACGGGAGAGAATAATTCAAGACCGTCCGGATGGAAAACACGTAGATGGAACGTATGGTTGCCAATATACTTCAAAAAACATCAGATAACCAAATGGTAGATATACATCACTTTTTAGTTTCTCCTATCCATCTGCAGAAAAGAAGCTAGCGTCTACAACCCTCAAGGTACATCCTCAGGTAAAATGTGGTAAAATTCGTATGCTTATTAGTAAGATATTAACATCTTTCCCAATGTGACGATTAACATACTACATAGGTAATAGCTGCAGGAAACATACATTAGGTCTACATGTGTTTATATGTAAATATGTGTCACATCCTCATAATCCACGTACGGGGTTTTATCGCGAGGCGAGTGAACAAACTAGGATCACAGTCACTAGTTACTAAGAACAACACTATATGCCACAATTAAAATAAAACCAACCAAAATCCAAATTTTAAAACTATGCGGAAGCGTGTTATAAATAAGACAAACCCAAAGTATATAAAATGCAATTTGGCAAAACACACGCCAACCGAATAATTAAACTCAATAGAAAAAAAACCAAGTGTTATATTCTAATATGAACTCTTAGAATGCATGCAGGACCTGTGATGTGCTCCTATTGGTAAGCTATGAGGGACCGTTAGAAGGTATGCACTTACAACACAACAACACAATGAGGAGAGTACTTTAGAACACTTACAGATCAAATAGGGAACTGGTAACTTTATATGAAAGATGCTAAGAACACAAGTAAATATATGAGACAGAACAAGATAGCAAACAAACACAAGTGCATGGTTTTCAAGAATGATGTATATTGCTTCTCAAGTTCTTTCACAAATATTACAAAGCATAGATAGAAAGTTACAAGTGCTTGAGATACTTTATACTACATCCTACAGCCGACCATACTTTGAAGGCCTGCTAGATACATAAGACTAGACAACTACAAAATCAAATGTAGAGTCCAAAGGCAGATTGCCTTTTGACTAGTGACTATGACATGCCATAGTTCACATCCTAATATATTACAAAAAGGATAAAAGTACATAAAATAGAAAGCTCAAACTCAAGACCTCAATGTACAGTTACCAAAAGCATGGACCTTTTCACCCACTCATGTAAGTTGGTGACGGGACAGAGTTGCAGCGGAAAGGTGGTCCAGCTTTATGGTAAAGTGCATCAGATAAAAGCATATTCATAAAAGTCTTCAGAAGAAATCTGTCTTCACTCTTTGGCTTCGGAAGACTTTGTCTTTGAAGCTTCGGAAGACTTCACTTTTGGCTTCGGAAGATGTTGGTCTTGGCTTCGAAAGATTTTACAATTAGAATATTTTTCTAGTGCAAGGTGTAAAACTTCCAAAGCATTTCTACTTCTGTGCTTTAGTGCATGCATGCAGAGAGAGTTAGGATGATTTGGCTGCATCAGAATTATAGGAATCCTTACAAACTCCCCCCAGGCTGATGCTACCAAAACATTTGAAGATTTCAGCTTTTGGCAGTCCTTATTATGATAATGACCATGCCCATCTTCATTAAATGGTTAGGATCACTCAGACTCTCATAATATCTTCTCATCTTAAAGAGATCATGCAGAGGTAGGTTAAATAAGTCTTGCCATGTATAAACATCTTTACCACCTTGATCTCTGATCACATGTCATCTTTCTAGATTAGTTATGAAGGTCCAGGATAAGATGGGTCTCTCAGATGCAAGAGGAACAAGTTGAATTGGAGTTGATTGGGCTGCCTCTTCATGCACTTCCTCAGGTTGATCTGACTCACCCTGCGGTATAGAGGTGGATGATTCAGACTTCTTCTTCTTCTTTGACTTTGGTTTAGAAGCCATCGTATTCCTCCTCTTTGAAGACTTTAACTTAGAAGACTGACCTGCAACACCTTGTTGATCAGTCTTGTCTTGCTCAGTTGGGTGTTCCTTCCTCACAGGTTTAGAAGGAGAGGGAGTTTAATCCTGCTGTGGATTAGAAGATGAAGCTTGCTGAGACTCAGCAGGAGGTCCAGGTTGTGTTGTCTCAGGTTGTTCAACCTTAACCTCCACTTCAGGAGGAGCTTGACCAGGAGGGGAGTGTAAGTCAATTATCTCTCCATATTTGATCTTCTGCTTGACTACCCTAATGTGCTCATCTATTGTGGATAGAGACATGGACCAAGTCTCCTTTCGGAGAATCCATACAGCTTCAAGAAGCTTATCATCCTTTGTCTGTCAACAGAATTCTTCATACTCTTTTGGATGATGGCTCTTGACTTTGCAGCTTCTTCCCTCATCTTTCTCTTTGTTGCCTTTTGTTCTTTGAGCACTTGAAGTTCAAGCTGTTTGAGATACTCAAACTCAATGTACTCAAAGGACAAGGGAAGAAGTGCAGATGCCTGGTAGAGACCTGTAGCACTCAAGTAGTTGATCATATTTTACCTATCTGTTTCTTTGTTTACCTGAGGTTCTTGTGTAGTTGCCACAGTCTCTTGCACAGGGTTTTCTTGGAGTGGGGAAAGAGTAGGAACATGCTTGTATAGTTACAGGACCGTTGAAGGGTATGCACTTACAACAAAACAACACAATAAGGAGAGTTACTTAGAACACTTAATAGATCAAATAGGGAACTGGTTAACTTAAGTAAAAGATGCTAAGAACTCAAGTATGAATAAGATAGAACAAGAATGCAAAACAACACAAGTAATTGGTTTTCAAGAATGTTGTATATTGCTTCTCAAGTTCTATTACAAATGTTACAACACATAAGGGAAAGTTACAAGTACTTGAGATACCTATACTACATCCTACAGCCGGCCATACTTTGAAGGCCAACTGGATACAATAAGACTAGACAACTACAAAATCAAATGTAGAGTCAAAAGGCAGATTTGCCTTTTGACTAGTGACTATGACATGCCATAGCTCACATCCTAATATTTTACAAAAAGTATACAAGTACATAAAGTAGAAAGCATAGACTCAAGACCTTAATGTACAGTTAACAAAAGCATGCACCTTTCCACCAACTCATGTAAGTTGGTGACATTACAGAGTTGCAGCGGAAAGGTGGTCTAGCTTTATGGTAAAGTACATCAGATAAAGACTGTAAGGATTCCTTTAAGTCTGATGCAAACCAAAACATCCAATGTCTCTCTGCAAATAATGCACCAAGTACTGAAGAAGAAATGCTTTGGAAGTTTTACACCATACACTAGAAATATTCTAAGTGTAAAATCTTCCAAAGCCAAGACCAATATCTTCCGAAGCCAAACATGAAGTATTCCAAAGCCTCAGAGACAAAGTCTTCCGAAGCTTCATCCTTTCTTTTAGTAACATGCTTTATCTGATGTACTGTTCCATAAAGCTGGACACCTTTCCGCTGCATCTCTGTAAAGTCACCAACTTAAATGAGTTGGTGAAAAGGTCCATGCTTTTGGTAACTGTACATTGAGGTCTTGAGTCTGTAACTTTCTACTTTATGTACTTTATCCTTTTTGTAATAGATAAGGATGTGAGCTATGGCATGTCATAGTCACAAGGTCAAAAGGCAGATATGCCTTTTGATTCAACAATTGATTTTGTTTGTGTCTAGTCAATTGTATCCAGCTGGCTTTCAAAGTATAGCCGGCTGTAGGTTGTAGTATAAGTATTCCAAGTTCTAGTATCTTTCTTTATGCTTTGTAACACTTGTAATAGAACTTGAGAAAGCAATATACTGCCTCCTTGAAACCCAAATCTCTTGTTCTGTCTCTTTAGCATTACTTGTGTTCTTTGTATCATTATCTTAGTTAATCCAGTTTACTGTTTGATCAAGTTTAGTTAATCTCCTCTTTGTGTTGTTGTGTTGTAATTGTTAAGCCCTTAACCAGTCCTGCAAAGACATGTCTCTAAAAGTCTTCGGAAGAAATCTGTCTTCACTCTTTGGCTACGGAAGACTTTGTCTTTGAAGCTTCGGAAGACTTTGTCTTTGAAGCTTCGGAAGACTTCACTTTTGGCTTCGGAAGATGTTGGTCTTGACTTCGAAAGATTTCAACTTAGAATATTTCTAGTGCATGGTATAAAACTTCCGAAGCATTTCTACTTATGTTCTTCAGTGCATGCATGCAGAGAGACGTTGGATATTTTGGCTGCATCAGACTTATAGAAATCCTTTCAAACTCCCCTAGGCTGATGCTACGAAAACACTTAAAGATCTTAAGCTTTTGACAGTCCTCATAATGATGATGACCATGCCCTTCTTCATTAGATGTTCAGGATCACTCAGACTCTCATAATATCTTCTCATCTTAAAGAGATCATGTAGAGGTAGGTTGAATAAGTCTTGCCATGTGTAGACATTTTCAACACCTTGATCTATGATCACATGTCATCTCTCTGGATTAGTTGTGAAGGTCCAGGATAAGATAGGTCTCTTAGCTGCAAGAGGAGCCACTTGAATTGGAGTTGAATGGGCTGCCTCTTCATGCACTTCCTCAGGTTGATCTGACTCAGCCTGAGGTGTAAAGGTGGATGATTCAGGCTTTTTCTTCTTCTTTGACTTTGGTTTGGAAGCCATCCTCTTCTTCCTCTTTGAAGACTTTAACTGAGAAGACTGGTCTGCAGCACCTTGTTGATCAGTCTTGTCTTGCTCAGTTGGGTGTTCCTCCCTCACAGGTTCAGAAGGAGAGGGAGTTTGACCTTGCTGTGGATCAGAAGATGAAGCTTGCTGAGGCTCAGCATGAGGTTCAGATTGTGTTGTCTGAAATTGTTCAACCTTAACCAACACTTCAGGTGGAGCTTAACTTGGAGGAGAGTGTAATTCAATCAGCTCTCCACTCTTGATCTTCTGCTTGATTACCCAGATATTCTCATCCATTGTGGATAGAGACATAAGGCCAAGTCTCCTTCCAGAGAATCCATACAGCTTCAAGAAGCTCATCATCTTTTGTCTGTCAGCAGACTTCTTCATACTCTTTTGGATGATGGCCCTTGACTTTGCAACCTCTTCCCTCATCTTTCTCTTTGTTGTCTTTTGTTCTTTGAGCACTTAAAGTTCAAGCTGTTTGAGATGCTCAAACTCAATGTACTCAAAGGACAAGGGAAGAAGTGCAGATGCCTGGTTGAGACCTGTGGCACTCAGGTAGTTGATCATGTTTTGCCTATCTATTTCCTTGTCTACCTGAGGTTCTTGTGTAGCGGCCACAGCCTCTTGCATAGGGCTTTCTTGAACTGGGGAGAGAGTAGGAACATGCTTGTATAATCTTTTCTGTCTCTTCTCTTCGTTGATTTGGAGGAGCAGCCTTGCATCATCTGCTTCCTTCATCTCTTTTGACACTTTAATGTCAGTCGGTTCATTGAGTTCCTCTAAGGGGAGAGATATAATCTCATCATTGTCATAGTTCCTAGTTTGCAGGTAAGTAATCCTGACTGCCCTCAACTTATCATCTTGAGTGTTTGGTGTGGGGGCAGCCCTGATTGCAGCTTGCATGAAGCCTGGAGACCCATAGGAACGTTCTCCCCTTAGCTTCCTCTTTCTCTCTCTCTCTCCTCCTCAATCTCCTCAGGAGTTAAAATCTTTTCCCTTTGTCACTCACAGACCTTTGTGACACAGGGTGGAGAGAGCTTTGGCCTTCATTGCTTGGTATAGCTTCCAAGCTCTGGTTAGAGAAAGGCTATGATCCACCTTCACCACCAGGTGTTTCACTTGGGGAATGAATTGCTGAAGTAGTTGTTGGTGTGAGAGGTCTCTCAGGCTCTACCACTGGGCCTTCAGTCAAGGTTTTCCCTTTGAAGCTAATCTTAGGGTCTGCCTCAACATCCGGTTGACCAATGACATTACCTGATTGCCTTTGTCTCCTTCTTAGGCTGAGCTCTTCAGTAATTCTTTCTTGAATCCTTTATGCCAGCCTGCCAGCTTGTCTAGATTGACTTGGGTTGATAAGTGGCATGTTTATTAGGTCAAGATCTCCATAGTAGTTCAAGGTCTGAAAGTTGAATACCTCTTATTGTCCTTGAACTCTCTGAAGAATGAGGGGGCTCTTCTATCTGCATCATACCTCTACCCAATGATGTAGTTTGAAGTTCTTTGGGGTGGGGATAACATAGCTCTTGGAATGCCTTCCTCAAAGAGACTCTGAATGAAAGAGTCTAGAGAGTCCACATCAATTGGAACTTGAGGAAGTTGCTGAGTATGCACAATTGCAAGTGAGGATGGTGAGTCCTCAATGTACATACTCCCTGAAGAACTCCCAGGTTCTGTGATTGTAATGACTTTCTCCCCCTTTTTGGTAGCATTACCATCTTGCAGAGGTGAGCTAGGAGTTAGGTCAATCACATCCATAGGGTCTTGTGTTCCTGGTTAAGCTCTCCTTAAAGGTCTCCTAGCTAGTTTTTCCCTGAGATAAGATATCTCAAGTTGCTAATCATTGACCATGTTTTGCAGGGTAGTCACCTGAGATTCAAGGTGACTAACCTTAGAGACTAAATAGGTGCATTTTTTGACAGTTTTTGCACCTTTAGTCTCAAGTTCCCCTCATCTTCATCAGAAGAATCACTGGGGGATGAGAGAACTGGACCAAAGTCCTCACTCTCACCACCAACTTCAAGTTCTTGGCTACTGGATTTCCTCTGCTCACTAACAGCCCCAGTTGAAGTGTCAATGGGTGGAGTTTCCATGGTTGAGGTCTTAATTATATTACACTTGCAAAAGTGAGAGTATCTTCCATATGGAGCTCCAGAACAGGTTCAGAGAGGTCCACCTCAGTAATGGGTGACTGATGTGGGCTAGACATAGGAGATTCAGGAATACTCATCTCTCTTTGAGTAAAGGAAGAGTAGAGAGACTCATGGTACTCACTGAAACCTAAGTCTTCATTAGTATAGAATTCAAGGTTAGGAATGGGTTGATTTAAGTCTAAAGGCTGGGGATGGTAACTGTCCCCTGAAGGTTGTTCACTTGATTATTGAGACTCAGAGTGAAGGCTTAAGGCAGTTGGGCTAGTGAGCTCATCAGGCTGAGCATGAGGAACCTCAGCACTGATCCTTGAAGAAATTGGAGTGGTTTGCTCCTCATGGGAAGTGGGAGCTCTAGTATCCACTTCCTCCTATATGGGTGAGTATATGGGGGCCTGCACAAGCTTAATAGCTTGAGCAGGGGTTCCTTTGGATTTTCTTTAGTAGGTGAGGGTCATTTGTGGCCTTTTTGGTGGTTGAGAGGTAGATGGTGTGGGTTCAACAATAGCTTGTGTTTGCTAGGTTGTCACCTTGAGCAATGAGCCCTAACATTTTGGCGACAAGGGCTGTTTCTACCCTTGAGAAGCCTGCAGTCGGCTTCTTTATGATTTTAGAGATGCCGGGCTTCATCTGTCCCAATTTAAGAATATTACCTGTTTCCCTCGACTATGAGCCCAGTTCATAGTTGAGAATGTATTGAACATATCTAGGAAATATGTAATAGACTAAAAAGTCCAACTTAGCAAGCAAATTTGTATAAACAAACTGAGAGTACCTGAACTTGACCCCTTGAACCATTCCATGCACTATGAAGGAGAGATCCTCAGGAATCTAGTCCCACCCTCCATGCTTGTTTGACAAGTTGTGGATAATCCCATGTAGCAAGTATTTCCACTGGGATGAGACCTTCCCTTTCCTGAGGTGTTTACAGAGAATTATCCCTCATAGCCCATCTGCACAAAAGAACGATTAACAGCTTCTTTTGGGAAAGACAACTCGCCTTCTTCATCATCCAGCTGAAAATGAGTGTTGATGATGGCCGGAGTGATGAAGATTGTCCTCCCCTGCATGTGGCAGAAAGTGCCTTCTCCCCATCCATGATGACCTCTTGGCAGGTCTCCCAAAATTCAAGCAAATGATCCTCATAGAGAGAAGGATCAATGGTTAGGGAGGTGTAGTAGTTGGATAAAAACTAGAAAACGGCAAACCTCTGAGAAACTAGCATCATTCTTAGAGTTCAACAGAGCAACTTGATTGTGTTGCCTGTGAAGTTACATGGAGAAGTAAGGGTTGTTTCTGCGGTTTAGGTTGGCCATTTTGAGAAGTTTAAGGGTGAAGGAAGGTTAAGAACAAAGGCGGTTTAAGTGAATTTAGGTTTAAGGAATAGTGCAAATGAAGAAGATAGTGAAAGAGGGGGGGGAACCGTTGGGTATTTATGTGAAAAGGATTTGAGACAATGTTAATGAAAGAGGATAAACTTTGAAATCCGGATGTCGGTCACACCTCTGAAAAAATAGTTTACTTTTGCCCAAAAAGTAGTTTTCTTGGAAGTCGAGAAATCTTTCGAAGGCTATATTGCTTCGGAAGTTCTGAAGAAAAGCTTCCAAAGGCACATTGGCTTCGGAAGATATTCCAAAGGTTTTTGATAATTTTGCTTCGGAAGAGATTAATTACTCAAAGTTTTTATTCTAAGAAGAATAAAAACTTCCAAAGGTAAATTGTTTTCGGAAGAAAATTGTTCTTTGAGAATATAGAAGTACTTAACTTGATTTTAAGCTTCGGAAGATATTTCAGAAATTTCTTTCGAAGGTAAAACTACTGAAGTAGTTATTTGTTTTCCAAGACATAAGTTTCTTCCGAAGGTAATTATAAATCTTCCGAAGGATAAAAAGATCAAAATTTTCAAAAATCTAAAGGAATGTCTTTCAAAAAGATTTTCTTCCAAAGAGAACAAGGGCTTATAAAGATGATAAAATGGACAACCTAGGACACAGGTTTTTAGAAATAATATGATTAAGTTTTAAGAAAAGCTATTCAAAGTTAATCATCCCAATAGCTGATACAAGATATTTAAATCTCTGTTCATCAAAAGCTTTGGTGAACAGATCAGCATATTGTTCATTTGTGTTAACTTTAACTAGTTTGATTAATCCCTTTTCAAAGTTATCTCTAATCAAATGATACCTAATATTGATGTGCTTTGTCCTTGAGTGCTGCATAGAATTTTCTGTGATTGAGATAGCACTATTGTTGTCTATGTGGATGGGAGTCTCCTTGAAGTTGAATCCATAATCCAAAATCTGATTTTGAATCTAAAGCACTTGAGCACAGCAGCTTGCAGGAGCAATGTATTCAGTTTCAGCAGTTGATGCAGACACATAGGATTGTTTCATGCATTGCCAAGAGACTATCCTTCCACCAAGAAATTAAAGTCCTCCAGATGTAGACTTTTTAGTCATGTTGCAACCAACATAGCCACTATCTGTATAAGTATACAGATTGAGGTCAGAATTCTTTGGATACCAAAGGCCAAGTGATGGAGCACCTTTGAGATATCTTAAAATTCTCTTGACAGTGATTAGGTGTGACATCTTGGGGTTGGCTTGATATCTTGCACAAATACATGTACCAAACATGATATCAGGCCTGCTAGCTGTAGTACATAAGAGACCCAATCATTGACCTGTAGAGATGCTCATCAACACACTCCCCCTCAAGATCAGGTCCAAGGGAGTTGTTCATTGGCTATGGGTGTCTTAGCAACCTTACAATCAGTCATGTTACATCTTTTAAGTATGTCTTGCACATACTTTTACTGACTTATGAAGATGCCATTGTCAACTTGCTTCACTTGAATTCCTAGAAAGAAATTGAGTTCCCCCATGGCACTCATTTCAAACCTGTCCTTCATCAGCTTCTCAAAGTCTTTGCAGAGTTTTGGATTAGTTGACTTAAAGATAATGTCATCTACATATACTTGAACTAGCATTATGTCATTTCCTATTCCTTTGATGAAGAGAGTTCTGCAGGATCGGGTTTTGTCACTTAACACTTGTTTTTCTCTCAAACTCACTTATAATAGTCACTCAAACAAGATGAAGCAACGTCTTTAGCAAGAGTTGATAGTAATATAATAAGTAACAACAAGCAGAAATATTTTCAAGGCACTTGTATATATTATTTCTCAACTCAAGATTACAAGACACTTACAAGCATACTACAAGAGTTACAATGAGAAACTATATATACTAGATCCTACAGCCGGTTATACTTGATACCAGCTGGAAACCTAAGACTAAAGCATATACTACAATGCTATAGTTAAGGTATCTTAGATAAAGTATTATCTAAGATATGGTAGTCATGACATGTCCATGACTTACCTTTTGTCACCAACTAAAGATGGCAACTGTACTTAACATGAAAAGGTAAACAGTAGATTAAAGTATGGTCAACTACATGGCTTTTGAGAAAACGCCATGCAGTATCTCAGAGATTTGCAGCGGACTGTCAGACAGACCATACTTATGTCTACTGGATAATAGAAGTGTTCTTCCGAAGGTTAACTGGCTTCGGAAGAACAAGTTCTTCCGAAGCCACTTATACTTCGGAAGATGCTTCTATGCTTCCGAGGCTTTAAGGACTTCTTTATTCTTCGGAAGTTGACTTCAGAACTTTGTCTTCAAGTCTTGAACCTTCGGAAGTAGCTTCTTTACCTTCGGAAGTTGGAGTTCTCCTTCGGAAGTGTATTTTACACTTAGACTTCGGAAGAACTCTTTCTTCCTTCGGAAGTCCCACACTTGGCTTCGGAAGTCCTTTGCATGTAGTACTCAAAATCTTCTAAGTGTTATTGTTTTGGTTGCAACAGCCTCTTATGATCCAACAAACTCCCCCTAGGCTGATGCTACCAAAACTTCACTTATCTCTACTTCTCAAAGTTTTCAGCACCAGGGATAGAAGATATTTGTCTGTCTCTCTGTTCTTCCCGGAAGTGGTGCTGAGAAGCTTGTACAAGTCATTCGTGGATAGGAGATCCAGTCTATCACTTTGAATGACGTGTACCCTTTGTTGTGACCCCCTGAAGAGAGTTAGTTGACGGGAGTTGTAGTCATACTCCCATCTAACTATGGACTCAAGTTCAGGACCTTCAACCATTTGAAGAAAGGCTTTGCCTTTGGTTGCTGATCCTTTCCTTTGCTCCTCCTCTCTCAGTTTTGACTCCTCTTCGACCTTGCTTCTTGCAGTGAGCTCGGCCATGTGAAGGCTGCCTAAATGATTTCTGATGTGAGCAGCTACTTCGGAGTTTGAGGGGTTGGAGAATGGTTTCTCTGCTAACTCAGCAATATCGAATCTGCTTAAGTGTAGCAGAGATGAGGCATTCAGCCTGTTAGTCTCACCATTCTCTCTCTCAACAACAAAGTTGTGAGAAGAGTCTTCGAACCTCCACTGGACTATCTTCTTTCTGGGTACAAGAGATTGTCTTGGTACCCTATCTCCTTTCTTTGTGTCCAGCAGAGTCACCAGCCTTCTCCTCAGCTTCTTTTCTTCCTCATTCAATGTATCTGAATTGAGGCCAAGGAGTCTTGCGGCTTGGTCCAAAGTTCCTCTTGGCAGATCAAGAAACTCATCTCTTGTGAGGGAACTTGAGGATCCATCAACATAAGTCAGGTTGACTGTATCCTCCTCACAAGAGATGTCGCTCAGAGTAGTGCAGTTGATGAGCTTGGTTTTGATCTCCTTGAATTCCTCCATTGAGAGATGTTTAGAAGGCTGAGGGGATGGTTTGATTGGTTGTTGGGTAGGTTTAGGAGGTTGGGTTCTGGGTAAGGCTTTAGGTTGGATGATGGGTAGTTTAGGTGGTTGAGGTGAGGGAGTTGGTAGATGGGAAGGTGTAGGTTCAGGGGTGAAAGGTTCAGGTTCAGTTTTGATTGGGAAGGGAAAGGGTATTGGTTCAGGTTGATGTTGGGTTTGGATATTTGGCTGAGAGGTGGCTTTGAAGGTCATCCCCTGTCCCCTTCTATACATCTCCTTTCTTCTCCCTGCACGAATGTCAGCCTTGATGTCACTGACATGTCGTTGCAGGGTCTTTTCAGACATTGGACCCACTTGCCTGCCAGAGAAGCCGTGAGCTTTAAGATAGTTCTTCATCCAAGCTTTGTCACCTATCTTCTTGGCGGCAGACAGTCCAGCCTCTTCTTCCTTCTTCTTCTTCACTACCAGCTTCTCCCTTGCAGCTCTCTTTCTCTCCTTCTCCATTTGATCTTGCTCTTTGTTGAAGAGCCACAAGATCGTGTCATTGTTGTGTGGAGATAACTCATCTTGAGAGAATCCTCTGGAGAGTAGGAAAGTGATCCTTTCTCTCCTGAGCTGCAGATCAGCTTCTCTCTCTTTTCTCAGCCTTTCTTCTTCTAAGGCCAACCTTGCTTCTTCTTCTTTTTGCTGTTTTTGCAGCAAGGTTGCCTTTTCTAGCTCTATCAGCTCCTCTAATGGTAGCAGGAGTACATCTTCCGAGGCAGCCCCTAGACTGACTAGTCTATCAATTACCTCCACCCTTCTTCTATTGTTGATTGCCTCTTGGTTGGCTGCAGCTGCTTTTGAACTTGCAGCTAACAGTTTCCCAGTTGGCAGTCTTCCTTTTCTTTTGAGTTTCTCCAGCCTTTCTTCTTCCAGAAGCTCTTCCGAAGTCATCTTCCTTTTACCTTTAATGTCTTCGGAAGTGCTAGACTTTGGTGGTTCTTGGGTAGAAGACTCAGGTTGGGTGGTGGAGGTAGGAGCTGAGGTCAATGCAGATGTAATGGCTAGTGGTTGGCTGAGAAAATCCTCCCTATTAACCTCAGATGCAAGTTCCAGAATTGCATCTGTGACTATTAGATCATCGGAAAGAGAGAACAGTCCTTCCGCAGCAGCAATTTCAGCTTCGGAAGTTTGAGTTGGTTCTTCCGAGGCTTCAAATTGTGCTTCGGAAGCCTGTGAAAACACACCTTCTGTCCCAACTATTTCAGTTGCTGGGCCATCAGTCCTAGTTTCCCCTTCGAAATCAATCTCAGGTTCCACTTGGGCCTTAGGTTGACCAACTTCCTCAACAGTGGTAGGAGGTGCATTCAACCTTTGAAGCTCTTGAGCTCCAAAGTATATCACAGACATATCTGGACTGGGTTGATCAATGAGGGACTCTAAAAGGAACTTGTTGAAGATCCTATTTAGATCCTGAAGCATCCTTTGATCCACTTGAATCACAACTGGAGGAGGCTCAGGGAAGATGGTGGTTTGTTGTTTGAGCTCAAAGAAGTGAGAGCTTGACTGGTGGAATCCTGTCTTTGACTTAGTTCCTCAACATTCTCCCCCTTTTTGGTAGCATCATCTGAGAGGTAGATGAGCTAGAGGAAGAGGTCAAGGAGACTTGAATGGGTACATGCCTAACAGATCTCTCAATCTGTTTCTCAGCTAGTTTTACCTTGAGACTTTCAATCTCAAGTTGCTGAGTGGCAGACCTATCCTCTAAAGTCTTAACCTTTGATTCAAGGTTTGAGACTTTAGAAAGTAGGTCTCTTATTGTGAGTTGCAGTCTTCCCTCATCTTCTTTGGAAGAATCACGGGGAGATGAGGTAACATACCTAGTATGTTCATCCTCACCACCAGATGTGGTTTCTTGGCACCCTGGTTTCCCTTGCACAATGATGTCTCTTTCAGAGGCATCATAGGGCATGGTTGCCGTAGATTCAGTCTGACTATTGTTACCACTGTCCTGAGGATCCAATGAGGCTCCTTCAGTAGTGGCAGCTGAATCTACATGAGTCCCCTCCACATCAGTGGGACTCACCTCAGTTGGGCTTTGCTGGTGTGGGCTAGAAACAAGAGGTTTCTCTAGGCTCTGTTGATCCTTAATGGGTGTTGTGGATCAACTTCATTGCCTTGGAGAGACATAGTCTCTTCACCAGCTCCGGTCAATAGGTCAGTAAAAGAGAAGGAATGAAGACCTAAAGACCCGGGACTTTGATCAATGTCAAAAGGCATTGAACTGTCCCTTGGTGGCTGCTCAGGGGAGTATAGACTCACCCTGAGGGCTATCAGCTGGGGTTATGGGCTCATGGGTCTGAGACTGAGGAGACTCAAGACCCATATTGAGGTCAATAGTGAAGGATTGGGGGACCTCTGGCTGAGTGGGAGCCCCTTGTTCCACTCTAGCCTTTTTGGTTTGAAGAGGAGGGGCTTGTTCAATCAGAGTAGATTGAACAAGGGTTCGTTTGGTTCGTCTCTGATAGGTGACTTTTATTGGTGGAGAAGGTAGATTTGGAATGGTGAGGGTTGTTGCTGGTGTGGTTCATCACCTGTGGGGATAACAGGGATGTCACCAGGAGCCATTGGCTCAATCATACCTGGAAGTAGTGCGGTATCCCTTCCAGTGTAGTTGGTAGACACTCTCTTCAGTACTTTGAAGATAGTCGGCCTCATCTGAGGAGCAGATAGAGCAGCTGACACAGACAAGCTTACTCTGATCTAGCTCGCAGTTGATTATGTGCTGTAGAAATCTGGGATACATAAAGAATGTGTCCCTTTGCAGATTTCCCATGAGATTAGTCAGCACAAACCTGGAGTAGTTGAAGCGCAAGCCTTGTACCAACCCATGAACTAGGCACCCGAGTTCATAGGGAATTTGATCCCACCCCCTGATTTGTTAGATAAGCAGTGGAGAACCACATGTAGCAGGAACTTCCACTTGTATGAGAAGTTGAATTTGTAGACTGTAGACCTGCTGACATCTCCACCGTATCCCATTTGGAGATAAGAGTTATCTAACTCAGACTTGGGGAATTCCGTCGGTGCGCCTTCATCATGGAGCTCAAGATGCTCCCTGATGATTTGTTCAGTAACGACCAACTCTTGGCCACATACACTTGACCTAATAGCACGAACCCCATTTAGGGTTTCAACCCGACTATTTGCCCAGAATCGGACATTTGGTTGGTGTAAATGGTCGGGTTTACAGTCAGTGCTGTGTAGTATGAAGATTGGGCTAGGAAAGAGATAATATCAGAGAAGTCGGCATCCCTTGAGGAGTCAAGGAGTGCGACTTGGTTGTGCTGAGGGTTTAGAGCCATTTGGAAAGTAGCAGAGGAAAAGTTCTTGTGAGAGAGAGGTAAATTGGTGAAGAAGAAAGCTTTTAGGGCAGTGAATTTGGTAAAAAGAGTGTAAGTGATTAACCGGAAGTATTTAAATGGGTGAAATGGCGGTTTAAAGGGTGGTTTGGATAAGATGATGTGAGGGTTCAGAGGATGATGTGACAGGGGCGGTAAGGTTAAGCCATTTAAATAATCCGACATCATTAACAAAATCTTTACTTTTTACAGAGTGGGGCCCAAAAGATTTCCGTTACACAGTAAATCCTTCTTCCGAGTATAAGGTATTTCCGAAGTTAAAGTTCTTCCGAAGGCAAATGTATTTCCGAAGGTAAATAAATGCTTCCGAAGATACATGTTGCTTTCAAGTGGAAAGTATTAAGTGCTTCGGAAGTAGATCTGAGATTACCTCAATCGCTTCTTCCGAGACTTAGTATACTTCCGAGAAGAAAATTATCCTATGAGAAATTTGCTTCGGAAGTTATGCTAGATATCTTCCGAAGGCAAGTTTCTCTTCGGAAGAACTTATACTTAGTTAAATAAGAAAGGATCTTTTGTAACAGGGCTTAGATTGTATTGACATAAGACTTTACATATTGAAAAGGTTTTCAATGAGATTGACTAGTCAATGTTTATCATCCCAATAGCTGTAATAAGATACTTAAATCTTTGTTCATCAAATGCTTTGGTGAACAGATCAGCATATTGTTCATTTGAATTGACTTTGACTAGTTTGATAAGATTTTTCTCATGAATATCTCTAATGAAATGATACCTGATGTCAATATGCTTTGTCTTTGAGTGCTTTACTGGATTTTCGTGATGGATATAGCACTGTTGTTGTCAATGTGGATAGGAGTGCTCATGAAGTTGAATCCATAGTCAATCATCTGGTTTTGAATCCACAGCAGCTGAGCACAGCAACTTGCAGCAGCAATGTATTCAGCTTCAGCAGTTGATGTAGAGACACAGGATTGCTTTTTGCATTGCCATGAGATGATCCTTCCACCAAGAAATTGACATCCACCTGATGTTGATTTCTTGTTGATGTTGCAGCCACCATAATCACTGTCAGAGTATCCATAGAGATTAAAACACTATTTCTTGGATACCAGAGACCTAACTAGGTGCTCCTTTGAGGTATCTGAGGATTCTCTTGACAGCAATTAGGTGAGACACCTTTGGAGCAGCCTGATATCTTGCACAAATGCAGGTTGCAAACATGATATCAGGCTTCT